>CP053164.1:104150-704150 GCA_014607495.2 Carposina sasakii
GAAAAATAAAAAAGAGTTAGTTCGATGCCAAAGTGATAGGTGTACAGGTGGACAGAGTTCGCCGAGCAAAGGGCAATAAGATTGTAATGGGATGTAGGAGTAGGGACGAGCGGGAAAATGTAAAGCGCAGGCTAGGAAAGGCAGGTGATCTCCTCGTCGTGGAGGAAGTCAAGAACAGGGACCCGTTGGTGGTTCTGAAGGGCGTGTTGCAGTGCAACAGTGATGATGACATCACAACCGCCCTTCGGAACCAAAACGCGGCAGTTTTTGATTCCCTCGACGATGGGGAGAAGGAGATGACGGTACGCTACCGGAAAAGGACAAGGAACCCACATGTGGTGCACGTCGTGGTGTGCGTCTCGCCAAGAGTCTGGCAGCGGATGACTGCGGCTGGGCACGTGTTCGTGGATCTGCAGAGGGTCGGGGTGGAGGACCAATCCCCCCTGGTCCAATGTTCAAGGTGCCTCGGGTACGGGCACGGCCGTCGCTTCTGCAGTCAGACGGAGGACAGATGTAGTCACTGCGGCGGGCTCCACATGAGGGCAAGCTGTCCTGACTGGTTGGCGGGATCACCACCTTCGTGTACTAACTGTGCGCGGGCGGGAATGGCTAAGGCGGACCACAACGCCTTTAACGACATATGTCCGATAAGGCAAAAGTGGGACGCATTAGCCAGGTCCGCGGTGGCGTACGGTTAGGACCATTACGGCAACAAGCGGATGAGGCAAAATATGAGCCTAAATAATAATTGTACAGACAAAGCTACCTAAAATAAATGTTTTATTGAAAAACAACCTATCTTAATAATTAAGATGAGGACCAGAGCAGAAGTCGCAGAACACAATCTCAGAAATTGCCTCACTCGTGGAAAGCCAGTTGTAAAATAAGTAGACAATAGGATAATAAGCACTTAAGTGAACTAAAATATATAGATTACCTATAGATGTATAGTTTAGCGTAAATTAAGATGTAAAATAGTATAGATCAATAATTTTAAACAATATTAACGTCTCCAAACTGACCACCTAGAATATTTAATAAGTAGTACATTAGAGCATTTAATAATTATAAACAAAATAGAATAATAAGATAAACATAAATGTATATGCTACACACATAAGTAAAATAGTGCGTTATGTAGAATGAAAACACATAAACGCAAAAATGCATTATGCGAACTGAGTAACTCAGAAAGTAATATATAGAAATAGTACGTAATAGAGATAATTAAATAATTAGGTAAGAAATAATGTAACTAGTTAAGTAAAAAAAGGAAAAGAAAAGAAAAAGAAAGAAAATAAATAAAAAGCTGCTAAACCCTACAATCCCTAAATTAGAAAAATAGAATAGAGCATATTAGTGAACAGATTAGGCGACCAACCCAGTCGCTCGCTATACACACCAGTAGGAACACTTAAAGTTAGTACACTGAGAGCCTTGCAATAGAATAGACTTAGAATAGGCAATACAGATGAGACAGATCGCTTAACGATCCAAATTAAAAATTACCATGTAATGAAATAGATTAAGTACACAACTCCCTGCACGTAATCGGCAGGGAAAGCAGCAGAGCAACACCAAAAAAAAAAAAAAACCAACCTAACCTAACCTAACCTAACCTAACCTAACCTAACCTAACCTAACCTAACCTAACCTAACCTAACCTAACCTAACCTAACCTAACCTAACCTAACCTAACCTAACCTAACCTAACCTAACCTAACCTAACCTAACCTAACCTAACCTAACCTAACCTAACCTAACCTAACCTAACCTAACCTAACCCATAACAAGCCGGGAAACACTTATATTATACATACACTGCAAGAAAACAACATCGCGTTCTAGATTTACTGCCTTAATTTTAGTGGTGCCATCTAGTGAGCCAATGGGTAAACTTTCCGATCGTAACAACAGTATATTGGGGGCGTAATTACATAACAAAGAAAATAAATAAACTTATGCGCGACATGTTGTGTTAAAAAAAAAAAAAAACATAATTATAACGCAAGTACGAGTATATAAGGACGCTAGTCCATGAGGGCGTAAGTATATAAGATCAGAATCATGGTCTGAAGTCACCATATCAATCTTGCCTGGCTGTCACAAACATGCCGGGAAGTGTTAATCTGCCAAACAATTTTCGGCGAAATGGCAGGATACCGCTGGCAATCCTCAGAAGAAAAACCAAATCAGAGATTTTCTTCGTTTGTCAAGAGGTATGATGTTTTATATGCATAAACTGATATAATTTGAGTGACTTTAATAATACTTAGTACTATAGCATAAATCTATCTATCTATACATATAATAAAAATGTAACGGATCGATGTCTGTACATGGAAGATAGATGAGAAAAAATATTATAAGAGACCTTTATCAACGCAATAGTACCGAAAAAACATTTTTTTTGAAATTTTTGTCTGTTTGTCGGTTTGTCTGTTTGTTGGTTTGTCTGTTTGTCTGTGCGTTTGTGCACGCCAATCTCGGAAACGGCTGAACCGATTTTAGTGCGATTTTCAGGAATATATTGTGACAGGTCGCACTTAACATATAGGCTACTTTTTATCATGGGAAAATGTTTTTATGCCGGATAATTTGGACATTTTGTTTTTTCTGTAGTCCACGCGGACGGAGTCGCGGGCGTCCAGTAGTATTTTATAAACTTTTGAATACCTTCGACACGCTCGGTATAAACGTCGTATAATGGATTCCAGATCTGTGATGCATACTCAAGAATACTTACTCAATAATAAGGACTTAGGTATGTTACGTTTGTACGATAATCTTACCTTATAATCCTTATATATACAGACATTAGTATATATATAAGAAAACGAAGTATATAATCTATATCTATCTGACATTTATCCTGTAGAAATACTCGTATATACCTTTATGAGAAAGAGGTTTTTCAAAAATAATAGAGAGTAAACAGATTTAGATGAAGTTTCAGTTAAAATTGAAAACAACTATATATAAGAAGTAAAGACTATAATGACCTAGGTTTTAGTTTAGTGCTTAATACATATAATGGAAATGTGTGGAATACGATTATACTTCAGTAAGTTATTATAATAGTTTCAAAATAATTATTTATCAAAGAGTGACAGGTACATAAACGCATCAATTCTACCATACAGTACATAATTGTAAAAATTGTGTGACATAAAAAAAAATCAATAACATTCGATAACAAATAATTTAAATTATTTATTATCAATGAAATTGTATTAGGCGTTACAATTCGGAAGTTCAAACATTCACTATGGGTGCGCCCACCACCGGGCCCTACACCCTCCACTGACCCTCGGATCTGATAACTCATAATTGCGACAACAGGCACTTGCACTAACTACAATCGCCATGAGAAACCAGACCCGAGCACCTAGCATGCAAGACGATACATTGCACCATTCCGAAATCAAAAACTAGATAAATAATCTACATATGTTTCGCCAACAACCGTGGCATCCTCAGGATTATGGAAATTAGTAAATTAGTAAACCACTAATTACTATGAACCTCTAAAACCCAACACATTACTTACACAGAATTAACTACCCTCTACTAAGTATTAAAAAATATATAAATAATTACCCACCATTATTTATATTTCAAATAAATATATACTATTTGTGCACACAAACCAAATGAATGGTTGCAATGTATCGTCTTGCATGCTAGGTGCTCGGGTCTGGTTTCTCATGGCGATTGTAGTTAGTGCAAGTGCCTGTTGTCGCAATTATGAGTTATTTATTATCATCAGTAGTACGATTTAGTCTGATTAGATTAAGTTCAACTCAATAAATACCGTCGCGAGACTCTGAAGCAGCACTCTTTGCATCATGCAGTCCCTCGCAGTCGTGTTGACGGCGATGCTCGCGCTGGTCGATGCCGACCGCTACCACCCGGAGGGTGCGACCGACTCCGGCGCACGTACCGGGTTCGTGCCGGACGCACGCGAGCGCACGGCGGCTTACTGGACGGAAGAGGCCGGTGCGGAGGCGCGCTTGCGGGCGGAGCGGTTGAGCGATGCGGAAAGAGCGGCGGGGCCCGCGAAGAGTGTGGTCATGTTCCTGGGGGATGGCATGTCAGTACCCACGCTAGCGGCGGCGCGAACTCTACGTGGACAGCGTGAGGGCCGCCCCGGCGAGGAGTCGCGGCTCGACTTCGAGACCTTCCCAACCGTCGGGCTTGCCAAAACCTACTGCGTGAACGCACAGATCCCTGACTCTGCGTGCACTGCCACGGCCTACCTCTGCGGTGTAAAGAACAACTACGGTACCATTGGCGTGACAGCGCAGGTCCCGCGCTATGACTGCGCTGCGTCCACCGACACCGATACACACTTGGCGTCCATCGCGGCATGGGCGCTGGAGGACGGGCGCGACGTCGGCATCGTGACGACCACTCGCATCACGCATGCGTCTCCGGCCGGCACGTACGCCCGCACGGCTAACCGCGGCTGGGAGAACGATGCCCAGGTGCGCGCGGCCGGGGCAGACCTCGTACTGTGCCCCGACATCGCTCACCAGCTGGTGCACCAGTACCCCGGAAACCAATTTAAGGTATGATAGCGAAAGTTTTGGAGACAACCACAAAAAATTGCAGTAAAAGATAAAGCATTTTTTATGCGAAAAAATACCCATCCACTTACCTGACTTTTAATCAGATAATTTTAATGGCAAATTACTGTCCACTGGTTATAAAAAATATTTTTTACGACAAGAGCAGTTTTCACCCAAGTTTCACCAAATGATGAAACCAATTATCTACATACAAGCATGTTTGCAAGCAACTAATGTTTTTCTTTGTTTAGGTAATCCTTGGAGGCGGAAGACGTGAGTTCCGCAACAACAACACACGAGACGAGGAGGGAACTCTCGGGCGCCGCGGAGACGACCGCGACCTTATCGAGGAGTGGCAGGAGAGCAAGGCGGCGCTCGGCGCCTCCTACAGCTACGTGTGGAACCGCACCGCGCTGCTCGATCTCACTGAAGACCCTCCCGAGTACCTACTGGGTCTGTTCGAAGGCACGCATGTACCTTATCATCTAATAGGAGATCCCGAAATGGAGCCCACCCTGGCCGAGATGACGGAGGCGGCCATCCGGTCACTGTCGCGCAACCCGCGCGGGTTCTTCCTGTTTGTGGAGGGTGGGCGCATCGACCATGCGCACCACGACAACCAGCCGGCGCTGGCGCTAGACGAGACGCTCGAGATGGACGCGGCAGTGACGGCGGCGCGCCGGCTGTTGCCCGAGAGCGAGGCGCTGCTGCTGGTCACGGCGGACCACGCGCACGTCATGACGTTCAACGGGTACACGCGGCGGGGGGGCGACATACTCGGTCCATCCGACGACGTGGATGAACTAGGCGTGCCCTATATGACCCTCTCATATGGCAACGGACCCGGTTGGCGTGTGCATGTGGACAGCCGTCGTCCTGACGTGACAGCTGATGCCACCTTCGGTGTACCACAGTGGAGGACGCACGCAGACGCACCGCTGGACTCTGAGACGCACGGTGGTGATGACGTGGCCGTGTTCGCGTTCGGGCCGCGTCACGAGCTGTTCTCGGGCCTGTACGAGCAGACGCACGTGCCGCACCGCGCTGCGCTCGCCGCCTGCCTCGGGCCCTATCGAGACGAGCCGAGCTGCGAAAATGCCGCTCACTCAATATCAGCGTCCGCATCGTTGGCACTCTTTACCTTTATAACGACAATCTTTGTAGCACTCCGCCTTTAAATAACTATTTATCATCCCAACAATGTTTGTATAATTGCATATAAAATCATAATGTAGTATATAGCGCGATGTTTTATATGGCTTAAAATTAATTTTTTATTGATCTCTATCCTATACGTATTTACTGTGATAATATAATTTTTTTTTAACATTTCCTTTTGTTTCATTTACAATGTAACGTAAACACACGGCCGCTAAGTTACAAATAATTATGTAATACTGCTATAAACCAAAAAGGAGAGGTTATGGACAACATTCAATCAGTAACAAGTGGATTTGTGGATTAATTTCAAAGTCATATTCAGGAAAGTCATGACATTAGGTAATCGAGGAGGCCACGGGTTAATGTCAATTATTAAATTGTAATTATCAATATAATCTATAGATATATAAAAAAGATTCAAGAATAACTAATCGAAGAGTGTGAGGAAAAATTACAAACATTCCGAGGAGAAGTCCTGACATTGTTAGAATTTTTTGGTGGTTCAATTTTAGAGTATTGGTTTAGAAGGAATATATTTTAATTAAATTTTTGTGAAAACTGATAAAAAAAGGTTGGTTTGCGATATAGAATTGTTTTTCAAAAGCACTTACCGATTGTTAAAGGCTCTTTTAAATCGAGTGCAGCTGGTGAATGGTAAATCTGGAGGAAATTATAGGAAAACTCATCACAATAATCTTTTTTCATGGTCCCACCCTCCTGCATCGTACCTTTCTATCTTATCCATCTTAATATAAAAGCTTATTTTACAAATTACAAGATGAAAAAACTTTTTTGACAAGTCGATTTAATTAGACACCAAGTAAGACAAGATTATTAAAGACTATTAAAAATAGGGATGTAGACCTTATGCATTGTCTAAAATTGCATTTCTTAAAATCACGGGTGCAAGCAGTGGACTTCTTATCACTGAAAATGATGATGATGATGATAAAGAGCAGATTGTATCACCATACGTACATCTAGACCTAGTCGACTTGTTAGTATAACAAAGGAAACATCATTATCTAATGTTTTGTACTTTTTTATTCAGATTCAAACGGAAATAAAAAGAACCTACAATTTTAAATTCTTCTATATTACCTGATGTGATGCGAAAACTAAAATGATCGTCTATTGCCTAGTGGTCGCTGTCTGCAGCTTTCATTTAGCTCATGGTATTTCAGAAATTTTTAACACAAAATTATCTCATTTTACTATCAGCATAGCGCTCGTATTTGACTTGTTCATATTTTACAGGTCGTGATCGATACCACGAGGCAACTCGCTTATCTGCTCAAGTGAGAGGGTTAGACAAACGGGAATTAGACGCATCTTACTGGCTACAAGAAGCGGCAACAGAGTCACGCATGCGTGCAAAGAGAATAGGCAATAACGCGAAGGCCAAAAGTGTGGTGTTGTTCCTTGGAGATGGCATGTCAATGGCCACATTAACGGCTGCTCGCACTCTACGTGAACAACGCGAGGGCCTTCTCGGTGGGAAAACGCGGCTGGGCTTTGAAACCTTCTCCACGGTCGGGCTCGCTAAGACCTACTGCGTGGACGCACAGGTGCCCGACTCCGCCTGCACGGCAACTGCTTACCTTTGCGGTGTAAAGTGCAACTTGGGGACTATCGGCGTGACAGCGCGAGTGCAGCGCGGCCATTGTAGGGCTGCACGGGATCGGAACGTACACTTAAATTCCATTGCCGCCTGGGCACTTGAAGACGGTCGCAATGCCGGTTCGTTACTACTGTTATTTAATGTTTACCTTCGCCATGTTCTTTTTATATTGGTGATTGAATCTAAAAAATAATTTGAATGCAGGTATAGTGACGACGACGCGTGTTACACATGCGTCCCCCTCGGGGGCGTATGTACACTCAGCCGAGCGCTTTTGGGAGAGTGATGCTGACATGCCCTCAATCTGCAAGTCGACTGGCCAGGCAGATCATGCGCGACAACTCATAGAGGACTATCCAGGAAAGAATTTTAAGGTACGATTATTAACCAACCGTTGGAACCCCACGTTATCTAAATTTGGTACGTTGCTTATGAGCATCAATTATTTACAGGTAATTTTCGGTGGTGGCAGACGAGAATTCTTACCTGAAAAAGTACTAGACGAAGAGGGTGATCCAGGACGCCGAAAAGACGGACGTAATCTTCTCCGCGAATGGGAGGCGGCGCGCAAGCGAGAGAATAAAACGTACCGATATGTGTGGAATAGAGATCAACTTTTGGAAGCTAGCAAAAATCCACCAGAATACCTTCTCGGTCTATTCGAAAGCTCGCATTTGCGTTATCATCTACTGACCAACGCTACTACTGAACCAACTCTGGCCGAGATGACGGAGGCGGCCATCCGGTCGCTGTCGCGCAACCCGCGCGGGTTCTTCTTGTTTGTGGAGGGTGGGCGCATCGACCATGCGCACCACGACAACCAGCCGGCGCTGGCGCTGGACGAGACGCTCGAGATGGACGCGGCGGTGATGGCGGCGCGCCGGCTGCTGCCCGAGAGCGAGGCACTTCTGCTGGTCACGGCGGACCATGCGCACGTCATGACGTTCAACGGGTACACGCGGCGAGGACGCAACATCCTCGGTCCATCAGATGACATAGACAAGCAGGGCGTGTCCTACATGACCCTGTCATATGCCAACGGTCCTGGCTGGCGTTCAGATACTAACGGTAGTCGCCGTGATGTGACAAAGGAAGATGACTTCATGAAAGAGGAATGGAGGACTCACGCGGATGCGCCGTTGAACTCTGAGACGCACGGCGGTGATGACGTGGCCGTGTTCGCGCTCGGGCCACGTCACGAGCTGTTCTCGGGCCTGTACGAGCAGACGCACGTCGCGCACCGCGCCGCACTCGCCGCCTGCCTCGGGCCCTACCGTGACTGCTGCGGAAGCGCTGCTGCGTGTAGTGATAAGTCTAGCTACATAAGCGCCGCTACCTTAGTATCTGGCATTCTTTGGCACATTTTCATTTTATAATACCCACAGTATTGGTATGTAATTAGTATACAAATACAAAAAGCTTTCATTAAATTTCCACTGTGTACGGTACGTGATTTGCACACGAGGTATGCCAGGGTTGTTGAAAAATGGATGTCCATGATCTCTGCTTACCCATCCAGGCAAAGGTGTGAATTTATGTTTGTATGCATTATATGCACATTGTACGGTTCGTACATCTAGAATAAAGGATGGTGAATAGAAAGTCACTGGCTATGATCACTGAGGTTTATTCTAAGAATAAACACGATCTAAGTAACACTAAAGAATGGTAAAGTAACTGGTAAGTAAATGATGAGATAGGAGAGTGAATACGCGCGATTGGTTTGGTGATCGGTATTACACTGGTAGGTAACGAATAGTAATTAGAACATCAAAGTATAAAGTAATTAAATAAATAAGCGCGCCGTGTAATATTGCTGACACGACTTAGGAGTTCAATGTACGGTCATAGATCGTACACACATTTAAATACTAATAATTATTAACCAGTAAATAGATCTAAATATAATAATGTACATAACTATATATTTTTTAACTCTTGTGAAAATGAAAAAAATCAACATGAAAGCATACACAATTTTATAAATATTATTAAGAAAATGAAAAATGTTTCACCCGAGTGAGATTTGAACTCACGACCTCTTCGCAAACCGTACTTTTGCTCTAACCAACTGAGCTATCGGGTCAATTGATTCGGATGACGAATTTTACAAATCTCTTTTATATATTGAATTGTATCAGGCGTCACTATTCGGAAGTTCAAATCTCTATTGAGGGATCGCCCACCACCGGGCCCTATACCCTCCGCTGACCCTCGGATCTGCCTACTCATGATCACGAACACAAGACACTACAGTCGCAACGAGAAGCCAGATCCAAGCACCTAGCATGCAACCATAAATACATAGCTGCTAATCCGAAAACCAATTAAAATTTTAATCGACATATGTTTCGCCAACACCCGTGGCATCATCAGGATTAGTTTTCCATGTTAGTTCTATCTACCGAACCAACTAACTAACAACTAAAACCAATGTATTGCAAATCATTTTTATACCCTCAATCAACATAAAAAAATAAATGTTAATACCTACATATTAGTTTAGAATGTAAAATTATTATAGATAAATAATTATTAAAAATATACATTAGTTATTAATTGTTAAATTATTAGAAGAAAAATAAATTTATAATAATATTAAATATATATAAAAAAAGACCATATCAAGGCTGTACGACAAAGTCATTACCTTTGTCCGATCCTATTGACTTTGACATTGACAGATTGCAGCCAAAACTGGGCTAGTGTTTACAAAATCTATTTGATTATTTACCAAATTAATACCTGAAAATTTTGCTTTCATAATTTCTAGTTTTTCTAAAATAGCCAGACGGATGCCTTTATCTGCAACATGTAGAACTCTTAACTCATTATTATCTGCCAGGGAGTGGCCCGCCTGGAGTAAATGTTCGGCAAAGTTGGATTTATTAGGATTACCATTTCTAAAAGCTGATATATGTTCCTTGTATCGAACATTAAAACTGCGACCAGTTTGTCCAATGTAACAAGCATCCATTCATCACACTTCAACTGGTATACACCTGATTTCTTTTTAAGTTCCAACTTTTGTTTTGTGTTAATTAACTTTTGTAATGAATTATAAGTCCTAAACGCCACAAATATGTCTTCTTTTTTTAATAATTTAGATAATTTTTCTGAAAAACCTCCATAATATGTCAAACTACCAGTGTATGGTTTTTGAATCTGATCAACTTTAGGGTATAACATTTGTTTAACCAAAATGTTTTCCTTTTTATTGACCAGATTATAAATTAATTGAGGACTGTACCCATTAGATCTGGCAATTTGAACAATGGTATTAAATTCTTTATTATAATTGTAATTGTTAAGCGGTAAAGTTACCAGTCTATGTATCATAGACTTATAAGCCGCTAATTTATGTTGCCATGGGTGGAAAGAATCAACCGGTATTGTGACATCTGTATGGGTAGGTTTCCGGTATACAGCAAAATCATGAAATTTATCTAATCTTGATATAGTTAAATCCAAAAAATTTATGCTATTATTAACTTCTTCTTCAATTTTGAATTTAATTTTGGCATGCTTGGTATTAATTTTGTTGACAAAAACATGAAACCGTCTCACTGAGCCTGTCCAACACAAGATAACATCATCTACATATCTAAAATAATATTTTATCTTACTATTGTTAACTATAAACTTATTTTCATACCAATCCATAAAAATTTCTGCAAGAAACGGCGACAACGGAGAACCCATAGCCAAACCATCCTTCTGTAAATAATAGGTGTTCCGATAACAAAAATAATTTTGGTTCATACAAAGTCTAGTCAGTCCAATAATGTTATCAACCTCCGTTGGATGTAAATTGACTTTATCACACCAAGTCTTAATTATGTCTAACTTTAATTTAATTTAATTGCCTACAAATTCAAAATTATTTTCATTAGATGTAGAAAGTTTGTTTACAAATGTTCCTTATAAAGATTGTTTAGACATAATTAAGACTTGGTGTGATAAAGTCAATTTACATCCAACGGAGGTTGATAACATTATTGGACTGACTAGACTTTGTATGAACCAAAATTATTTTTGTTATCGGAACACCTATTATTTACAGAAGGATGGTTTGGCTATGGGTTCTCCGTTGTCGCCGTTTCTTGCAGAAATTTTTATGGATTGGTATGAAAATAAGTTTATAGTTAACAATAGTAAGATAAAATATTATTTTAGATATGTAGATGATGTTATCTTGTGTTGGACAGGCTCAGTGAGACGGTTTCATGTTTTTGTCAACAAAATTAATACCAAGCATGCCAAAATTAAATTCAAAATTGAAGAAGAAGTTAATAATAGCATAAATTTTTTGGATTTAACTATATCAAGATTAGATAAATTTCATGATTTTGCTGTATACCGGAAACCTACCCATACAGATGTCACAATACCGGTTGATTCTTTCCACCCATGGCAACATAAATTAGCGGCTTATAAGTCTATGATACATAGACTGGTAACTTTACCGCTTAACAATTACAATTATAATAAAGAATTTAATACCATTGTTCAAATTGCCAGATCTAATGGGTACAGTCCTCAATTAATTTATAATCTGGTCAATAAAAAGGAAAACATTTTGGTTAAACAAATGTTATACCCTAAAGTTGATCAGATTCAAAAACCATACACTGGTAGTTTGACATATTATGGAGGTTTTTCAGAAAATTATCTAAATTATTAAAAAAAGAAGACATATTTGTGGCGTTTAGGACTTATAATTCATTACAAAAGTTAATTAACACAAAACAAAAGTTGGAACTTAAAAAGAAATCAGGTGTATACCAGTTGAAGTGTGATGAATGTGATGCTTGTTACATTGGACAAACTGGTCGCAGTTTTAATGTTCGATACAAGGAACATATATCAGCTTTTAGAAATGGTAATTCTAATAAATCCAACTTTGCCGAACATTTACTCCAGGCGGGCCACTCCCTGGCAGATAATAATGAGTTAAGAGTTCTACATGTTGCAGATAAAGGCATCCGTCTGGCTATTTTAGAAAAACTAGAAATTATGAAAGCAAAATTTTCAGGTATTAATTTGGTAAATAATCAAATAGATTTTGTAAACACTAGCCCAGTTTTGGCTGCAATCTGTCAATGTCAAAGTCAATAGGATCGGACAAAGGTAATGACTTTGTCGTACAGCCTTGATATGGTCTTTTTTTATATATATTTAATATTATTATAAATTTATTTTTCTTCTAATAATTTAACAATTAATAACTAATGTATATTTTTAATAATTATTTATCTATAATAATTTTACATTCTAAACTAATATGTAGGTATTAACATTTATTTTTTTATGTTGATTGAGGGTATAAAAATGATTTGCAATACATTGGTTTTAGTTGTTAGTTAGTTGGTTCGGTAGATAGAACTAACATGGAAAACTAATCCTGATGATGCCACGGGTGTTGGCGAAACATATGTCGATTAAAATTTTAATTGGTTTTCGGATTAGCAGCTATGTATTTATGGTTGCATGCTAGGTGCTTGGATCTGGCTTCTCGTTGCGACTGTAGTGTCTTGTGTTCGTGATCATGAGTAGGCAGATCCGAGGGTCAGCGGAGGGTATAGGGCCCGGTGGTGGGCGATCCCTCAATAGAAATCTCTTTTACATTACGTTTTTGGCAACGTTATTTTTGTCAATTGTCATTTTTTATATGTTGCTTTTTACGAGTAGTATACTTGTTACGGTCTGTCAAGCATAAGTTAATGTTGGTTTAGGTTGGCTTTATTACTACCAACGTGAAACTAATAATGATTATGATTGCCTAAAGCAAAATCTATGAAAAATACCTACATTAGGTTTGGTCTGTCAAACCTAATGTTCGTTGATTCTTTTTTTTTACAATTAACTAGGCAAACATTTGACCGCCATCGTGCCTGATGTTAAGCAAGATGTGTCCTAGGGTGGTAGGGTAGGGTAGTAGGGTGGTAGGCATGTTTGCCTAGAAAGTGCCTATTCACTCTAGCTTTGAAGAGACTAATGTTGTATTGCTCTACTACTATTGATTTTACTACTATTACTGTTACACTATTACTCAGAAGCCTTACTTGCTGCAATGTGAGAGTAGCAACACTTGCCGGATCCAATGAAGCGTTTAAAACCTTCCCTGAGGGCTTAGTATGAGTTTTTGCTTCGAACTCTATCGAGTTTACGTTAAGTATTTATTTAACCAATAACGAAGTGATATCACTTTTATAACATTACGTAATCACGGCATAATATGATTGGTTGGCTGCTTAACGTTAACACAAGTTTGAAGTGAAAACTCAATCTAAGCCTTCTAGACCTTATACTCGTACAGGATGAGTTTTGGTCGACAACGTTCCCGAAAACTACGGAATCTCCTCATCTTCACGATCATTTTTCTCCATGGAAGCATACCTGGGAAGTGTCTAGTTTCCAAGTTATTAGGGTCCAAAGTTGAGTAAATAGACTGCGTTTCACTAAAAATAATTAATATGTGTCTATCAAAAAACTAGCATGAACACTGGACACTATAAATTTCATGAAATCAAGTAATAAATAAAAATAAAAATTCAAGAAAATTTACAACGTTTCCCAGCATGTTTTTGGCATAAAATTACTTTATTTTATTTAATGTATAAAGTACGTACCCTTCGTTAAGAGTGGCAAAAAAAAACACATCCTGTATACTTTGGATTTTATAGCAATCAGTCTTTGTTATATCAAAAACAATAATCATAAATTTAACAAGTTATCCAGCCATTAGAATAACATTAGCTGACGAAAGGTATTATGTTCTAAAGATCTAGGCATGAGCGTAGGCTCAACTTTTGTCAAGTAGCTGGAGTGAAGCTGTTATCCTAGTATTCTAGGGTAAGATCATGGTTAAGTATAGATTTTATTTGATTTATTTATTTCGGAAAGTTAACAGCTTACAATTATATACATATCTAGACAGAAACAATATGCCAATTACTAACTTCCACTTTTAGTTACAATATAGCAGGTAACATTAGGTACAAACTACATTGGTAAAAATTACACTATGACAAAATTTAAATAATAAAAAATTATTGCTAACAGCGAGAATCAATCGTCGCCATCCAGTGCTTCAAAATATCTTTCTGTAACCGTATAATAAATTAAGTTCTATGTACATAACTATTTCTAAAATAGTTAAAGAACTAAACTTAAAAATAAATCGAGCATTAAAAGTATCACCGAGACGTGAACAGTAGTTTTGTAATTGTAAAAAAAGTGAGTAGTACGAACGTCGTAGGTGCGGTTAGAGAGTGTGCGGCATTTTCGCAGCTCGGCTCGTCCCGGTAGGGCCCGAGGCAGGCAGCGAGCGCGGCGCGGTGCGGGACGTGCGTCTGCTCGTACAGGCCCGAGAACAGCTCGTGACGCGGCCCAAGCGCAAACACGGCCACGTCGTCGCCGGCGTGAGTCTCAGAGGATAAAGGTACGTCCGAATGCGTTAGCCATTCCGTATTCATGTAGTCACTGTCGGTTGTCACATCAACGCGACGGCCGTCTACATGCGCACGCCAGCCGGGTCCATTACCATACGACAGCGTCATATAAGGCACGCCCATTCTATCCAGCTGGTCGGAGCGTCCGAGGATGTCGCCTCCTCGCCGTGTGTACCCGTTGAACGTCATGACGTGCGCGTGGTCCGCCGTGACCAGCAGCAGCGCCTCGCTCTCGGGCAGCAGCCGGCGCGCCGTCGTCACCGCGGCGTCCATCTCAAGCGTCTCGTCTAGCGCCAGCGCTGGCTGGTTGTCGTGGTGCGCATGGTCGATGCGCCCACCCTCCACAAACAGGAAGAACCCGCGCGGGTTGCGCGACAGCGAGCGGATGGCCGCCTCCGTCATCTCGGCTAAAGTAGGATCGACAACTGGGTCGCGTAGTGCGTGGTAAGGCAGGTGATTGTTATTGAACAGACCGAGCAGGTATTCAGGTGGGTCAGCGCTAGCCTCCAGCAGCTGGTCACGTGTCCACACGTACTTGTGAGTCGCGTTGAGACGCGCCTTATCCTCCGCCCACTCGGCTATTAAGTCGCGTCCGTCTGTGCGCAGACCGGGCATTTCAGACTCATCCAGCTGTGTAGTTGGCAAAAACTCACGTCGTCCGCCGCCCAGAATCACCTGCATTAAAAATTATTACTTTATATAATAAAAAAAATATAAACTGAATTTATAATTTGTCAGTTGTGTTATTATTTACTTTAGGTACGAACAAAAACACCGTATCCTACATTAAGTGAAGTTGATAACAATGAACCTATAACATACCTTAAACTGCTTTCCCGGAAAGTGGTGTACGAGTTGCTTGGCGATGTCGGGACACAGGTCTGTCGAGAACCCAGAAGCGTTGACCTCAGCGTCGTTCTCCCAGTGTCGGTTAGCTGAGGTCGCGAACGCCCCCGCGGGTGATGCGTGAGTTACGCGCGTTGTAGTCACGATACCTGCAACCCGAGATTAATTGTTTATATTAAGGGGTTATATCCACTTGTGATTTTCAAAAAATCGATTTTGATTTTTTTTCATTTTTTGAATGTACATATATTCAAGAATATTCTCTGAAAATTTCAAATCGATCCGACAATTAGTTTCGGAGATATGAGCGTATTAGTAAGAACGTCTCCGAGCGTTCGAAAGTAGGCGGAGCACGAGCCGGAGTAGCAGCTGTTTCTGGTAGCTTCTACCCTTTTGTTCTCGACTTATATTGTGTTTGGGACCCTAAGATAATAATACAAATGGAAGCAAACGACGAAGCAGAGGGTTCCTCTTATGGTGCTGGAATAGATGACACGATGTAAGTTGAAAAAAAAATTTTAATTTAGTGTAAATCGTTCCCGAAACTTTAAACGCGTTTATCTCAAAACCGTGTTTTTAGAGTCGGTGAGGAAAATTTCTCCGAAACCGCTAAACCGATCGGTTTGAAATTTTCACACGACTTACTCAAATATATTTTTCAGGTAATGATCGAAGGAATAAGGTTTTGGACAATAATTTCGATTTTTTAAGCCACATTGAAGTGAAAAATTTTCATGAAAAACTGAATTTTTTTTTTGAACAGCCGCCATTTTGTCAAAAATCAAAATTTTGACTAGACCTTCGATCATTACCTGTATTTATTTATTATAAAACTAAATATTTTTGGTTTTTGGTTTTCAGATAATTTGGACCAGAGATATCTTGCTCACCGCCAAGCACTTTTTTTTGGAGGTCTCTCCGCAGATCATCTACAGGAGCTAGGGGATCCAATATTTTTTTAAATAAACCGCTGATTGTTAAAGTACATTAAATTCTGTTTAAGTACATTTTTTCCATTAATGTATAAAATAAAATGCCTCTTTGGAAAAAATTCACAAAAAAACGCGTTTTTTCTGCCTCGCAAGTGGATATAACCCCTTAATTTACACCATTATGTACGCATTGTAATCTAAATGAGACAAAACTACTTACCTACATCGCGTCCATCTTCAAGCGCCCAAGCGGCAATAGAAGCGACATGTGTGTCCATATCGGTAGAAGCAGCGCAGTCCCAGCGCGGCACGGCGGCCGTCACTCCGAGCGTGCCCTGGTTACTCTTCACACCGCAGAGGTAAGCAGTAGCCGTGCAGGCGGAGTCAGGGATCTGTGCGTCCACGCAGTAAGTTTTGGCAAGCCCGATGGTGGGGAAGGTCTCGAAGTCCAGCCGCGTCTCCTCGCCGGGGCGGCCCTCGCGCTGTCCACGTAGAGTGCGCGCCGCTGCTAGCGTGGGCACCGACATGCCGTCCCCCAGGAATATGACCAAACTTTTCGCGGGTCCCGCTGCTCTCTCCGTCTCGCTGAACCGCTCCGCCCGCAGGCGCGCCTCTGCACCGGCTTCTTCCATCCAGTAAGCCGCCGTGCGCTCGCGCGTGTCCGGCACGAAGCCGGTACGCGCCGTTTCGGAAGCGCGTTCCGGGTGGTAGCAATCTACGAACAAAACGTATGTCACTTATCTTAAAAAATGAAAATGTTCCAACACTTTCGATCACGTCTCCACTTCAAGCTGATAAAATAATATTCAAATTCTTGCTTAAATACTTGCACGTTGCATTTTTTTGTTTGAAATGCTGTATTTAAAAAAGACTAAGTAGCTTTGAAGCTCTAAATTAATGTAAAGTATTCTAAAATGATCGACTTTTACCTGTGAGCCCATGGCTAAATGCCGCGCAGGCCGCTATAAAGACCGCTGTAATAATGTGCTTAGCACTCATGACTGGGATTGAAGATGGTACCCTGTTTCGGCAACACGCATATTTAATATTACTTTTATATCTAATCTTAATTACATAAGCAGAAAGAATCCGCCATTAATCTGGATGAACCACGATACTAGAGGATCGTGGACACCGCGTGTAGTGGGTGTGAACCGATATCGTTGTATTATCGTTCTATTACTATCTAAAGGCCCTCACACAACGGTTAACACAACGGTTAGTACAATGTAAACCTGTTCATTTCTGAACTGCATTTCGAATTCCAATCAGTTTGTATTTGATATAATAACTCTTATGTAGTTATAATATACGCTGATAGTTATTTGCATGCGATTAAAATCTACACTACTATACCTATACCTATTCAAATACACTCTACGTCCAATAAACAAAGAATTGAGAGTTAAAGCATAAAGAAAATATCGCCATGGGAAATTATGATTGTTCCAAAAATAATACGGTAAAGTGTAATAATAATATGGTTTCCATATTAAATTAATCTTTAAATAACATTTAGCTCTAGAGCCTAGGCTCACAAGAATAATAGAATCTGAATATTTTTTATCATAACATGGAGTGTTTACGTCGATCATCTTGTTTATCAGATGAAGTAACGTATCTCAATATTATCTAAGAAAAACATTGCATCTATGACTTAGTCAGTTGTAAGCAGCTGTCCAAGATGATTGTCCAGAAGTTTATTATCGTTTTGATCAGTTTTCATTTCACTTATGGTAAGTAATTTATACATTTTAATATGAATACTGTTCTAATGAAGATTACCGTAGAGAGTGATTTAATGATTTCCTGATAATACATATTGTATGTGTTACATACGCAGGTTGGGATCATTACCACGATGCGGCCCGTTTAAGAGCAGGGTCTGCTAGGTTCGGGGACCGGGAACTAGATGCAGAATACTGGCTGGAAGAAGCAGGTGAAGAAGCCAGGTTGCGTTCTGCACGTCTTGGGCCAGGGGAGCCGGCACGCAGCGTGGTGCTGTTCCTCGGAGATGGCATGTCTGTGCCGACGCTGACAGCGGCACGCACACTGCAGGCTCAGCGGCAGGGCCGTCCTGGTGGGGAAACGAGGCTGGATTTCGAGACATTTCCAACTGTGGGACTAGCTAAAACCTACTGCGTGGACGCGCAGATCCCCGATTCCGCCTGCACGGCAACGGCTTACCTCTGCGGTGTGAAGAACAACCAGGGCACCCTTGGTGTGACGGCGCGCGTGCAACGTGGCGATTGTGAAGCGGCGACAGATCGGGATCATCAGCTTGCTTCTATTGCCGTTTGGGCGCTGGAAGATGGCCGTGATGTCGGTATGTATTCTTTGAATATCATATTGAGCTATATCAATGTTTTCCAAAAAAATATTGACAATCATAACCTTTCTTCTATAAAAAGTTTGAATACAGATTTAGTCTGACACTTCATTTTTAAGATGCAATCTTACTTGACTAATGGTCCTGCGCCCATAAGATGGGGAAAGGACCTCCATAAGATTTTTTGAAGATATTAATCGAATTCCCATTACCAGGAATTATAACAACGACGCGTGTAACGCACGCGTCTCCATCAGGAGCATACGCGCATTCTGCTGAGCGAAACTGGGAGAGCGACGCAGACTTATTCAGTAGCTGTGGGGCGCTGCCAGAGGAGGATGTACAGACAGACATCGCGCGACAGCTGATAGAGGACTACCCAGGAACACACTTCAAGGTACACATACCACGCTATCATGACACCCTGTGACCCTTGCATTAATCTTGATTACTACTTACTTGATCATTTCATCGGTTTCAGGTGATTCTTGGGGGCGGCAGACGAGAGTTCATTCCTTACAACGTACTAGATGAGGAAGGTGACTCCGGACGACGGCTTGATGGCCGAAACCTCGTTAAGGAGTGGGAGGCAGCACGTAAGCAAGACAATGTTACGCATCAATACGTGTGGAATAGAGACCAGTTGCTGGAGGCCACCGAAAATCCACCAGAATACCTCCTCGGTCTATTTGAAAGCTCACACTTACGATATCATCTATTGACCAACGCCACTACCGAGCCCACCCTGGCCGAGATGACGGAGGCGGCCATCCGGTCGCTGTCGCGCAACCCGCGCGGGTTCTTCCTGTTTGTGGAGGGTGGGCGCATCGACCATGCGCACCACGACAACCAGCCGGCGCTGGCGCTGGACGAGACGCTCGAGATGGACGCCGCGGTGACGGCGGCGCGCCGGCTGCTGCCCGAGAGCGAGGCGCTGCTGCTGGTCACGGCGGACCACGCACACGTTATGACGTTCAACGGATACACGCGGCGAGGGGGCGACATACTCGGTCCATCTGACGACGTGGATGACCTGGGCGTACCCTACATGACGCTGTCGTACGGTAACGGACCCGGTTGGCGCGCACATGCAGACGGCCGTCGCCATGACGTCACAACTGATGCTGATTTCGGGACTCCAGAATGGATGGCACACGCGGACGCACCGCTGGACTCTGAGACGCACGGTGGTGATGACGTGGCCGTGTTTGCGCTTGGGCCGCGTCACGAGTTGTTCTCGGGCCTGTACGAGCAGACGCACGTCCCGCACCGCGCCGCGCTCGCCGCCTGCCTCGGGCCTTACCGCGAAGAACCCGGCTGTGTACGTGCAATGGATATGACAGATGAGTATTGAACTCGTGGTGCTCATCAATAATTTTTTGGCATGATGATCTCTTTTCTGTTATTCTTCCTTTCAAAAATACAAATAAAATTAGTATTTAGTTAAAGCCCACATAAATAAAATATAGCTATAATAAATAATATTCGCTTTACCGGAGATGTAGTATTAATTTGACCTAGATAGTTTGTTTTATTAACTTCGAAAATAATACATGTCTTAGTAAACTCAATCAATTCTAGAAACTTGGGTACTCATTAAAATATTGGAATATCGAAATAAGACTAAAATGGTTTCGGCTTTCAATAAGCGGTCCTTAAGGCTCCATTCTAGACCGGAAATAATTTCTATCCTGCATCAAAAGAGGGAGGGATAGACAGGAGTAGAGACCATACCAATATTTTTTGGCTTTATAGATATCGCGTAGCACAACCAGACTGTGTGATAGACATTTGGCGAGTCATTCTCTACCGGATTATTAATTCTGTCAGATTGCATTCTATCATTATTTTGACAACTGTATAATCTGTAATAAAGTATTCAAGTACCTGTTATTACGAGTAGCTCCGATAGTGCGATTGTTGTATGGAGGGTGTGTCTTCAATCTTTAAACTAATATACAAAGTACGGTGCTAGTAATAAACCGTGTTTGCAATTACACACCAGTTAAATATGATTTTTGACAGTAAAATATATGTCCCGTGCTGTCGAGGGGCATCAGTTGCATCTCCATTCCTGCCGTGCATACCGTAAGAGTGGACTAAACAACTCGGGATCATTTTATCAGCTACCCAACTTGCCAATTATAATTTACATTATCCTCGATATGCTTGACGTAGCTGTGGGATAAATGATTCTGTAGTTCTGGTTACGTTGCCGCGTTGTTTCGGTACAGTCGTGTGTAGGGTAGTACTCGTATGTAAATGTATGGAATATATCTGTCAAATTGAACATTATTTTACGTAAACAATTTTTATTACTAAAGTTTATCGTTTTTAATGAAATACTAAAACTTCTTTTTTATTATATTGTAGTAAATACACACAGGTGTACCGGATACTGACATGGATTCCAGCTTCCGGAAACTGACTGTCGTCGCCTCAGTAATGTACACAGCACAAGCTGAACTAATTATTTGCATTCACAAAGTAGTCAAGCTGTAAAAAATAGCACTTCACCTTTATCTTTATTTGTTAGGGAACTAAAATACAACACACACTCCACATGCCTGATGAATAACAATTCAGCACAGGACAGTAAGTATTTAATGATTTTATATACCTAGTGGTCTACTCACGGGTACTATTTAGTTAATAATAAAATTTATATTGAGGGGTCGCCCACCACCGGGCCCTACACCCTCCGCTGACCCTCGGATCTGCCGACTCATGATCACGAACACAAGACACTACAGTCGCAGCGAGAAGCCAGATTCAAGCACCTAGCACGCAACCATAAATACATAGCTGCTAATCCGAAAACCAATTAAAATCTAATAGACATAATGTTTCGCCAACACCCGTGGCGTCATCAGGATTAGTTTTCCATGTTAGTTCTAACTACCGAACCAACTAACAGAATAGTGACGCCTGATATAATTAAATAATAATAAAATTGTCCTGTCACCAATATGTTTGACGTTCCATTTAACATATTACAAAAGAGCGCCTTAAGTTAGACTCGATTTAAATATGACATTTGACAGTAAAATGTATGGCATATCTGCCAAATTTAGGACATGTTTAGCTTAAAAAATGTTTAAATTCTTTTGTAATAACACGGTATATCTACTAAATACTTTAACTTTGTCGATTATTTTCGTTGAAAGAAGTATATTGAAGAGCTATATTTAGAAGCTTTTATGGATAAAAATATTGTTAAAACTATGTTTTAGTTTGTTAGAGTCGATGACGTGCGATCTAAACGGCTGCCGTTACGTGACAACTCTTCAATTTAGTTCACTTAGAGCTGATTTTTCCAGTATCTATCTAAAGGTTAAAGAAGGTGCTATCTTGATCAACTTTTAGAGAAAATCAGCATTTATTTTGACTTTGAAAAAATCGGCCTTTAGAGGAAAAGTTGCGATTACTCGGGACAGTTTGTAACAGGTATCTATCATGTATTACTCTATAACTATTAAATACGAGTACTATATGTATGTAGTAAAATAGTGTATGTAAGTAAGCGATAGTTAGCAAAAATGTATACATCTATTATTGCAACGTGATTACAATAGTACATGTTTTAACCATTTAATCCATACACAAAATGATAGAAAAACCATTTCAACCTTAATCACCAATAAAATGTTATTAGATACATAATAGGAAGTAGTATTAAAGAACTCTACCAGTATTAGCAGTAAATACTTTTATGAGTAGATCATTGTTACTACTTTTTTTTTATTATAAACCTGTTACCTTTATTTATAAAAACACTTAAACACTCGAAAACCCTTTGGGTTTATCCGCCTAGTGCGATAGACCGCACTGTTAATACACTCGGTTTTTATTTTACGCGCCATCAATATTAGCTTTATTGCTGTACACAATCGTTTTAACTACTCCAGTCACCCTAATTTGCCACACTTGGTTTAAAAGTGATAAAATACAAAAATGTAACAGCGAGTTGTTTAGTATATACTACATAAAACGCGTATAACATGACCTTACAGAGAACTTGACCCATAAAAATGTCGATCAAAGAATGAAGTTACATATTCCGGGCCTTACAATGTAGTCTGACCAAGTGACGAGGGGAGTCGCAGTACTGTTCCCCTGTGTAATGCACTTGGGGAGATGCATCGCAGTTCTGAAGGCGGAGGGTGCAAGATCTCTCGTGATGTATCAATTATCTTCGCGAGTGTCGCCAGAGGGAGCCACACTACAATGCTATAAATCTCAGAGCAAATGTAGTGCACCGTCCCTTCGACCCTTTGTGTTGAGACGATTACTACCCCAGCTCAATGCAATCGCCTGCAAATGTGTAGCAAATCGATATATCGTGCATTTTAATAAATCCGCGATTAAATTAAGTTTTCTTTTCGAATGTAGATCACATTACGGATATTGCTTTTTCGTTGGGGGAGAGAATGGAACGATAAATTTCAGTTAGTCGAAGAATGATGTTCCATTTACTTACGGTATTTTATTATTTTCTGGCAAACTTTAAAATATTCAACATACCGTTTTCTAATGAAATAATGAGGATTGATTATATCTCGGTTCAGTAATTTTTGAACATATTTTATATATTTATGCCATTTTTACACAAGACACATAACAACATGCTACGTATACTAGCATGCAAAGACGCAGAGGTCAAAATGTGTTCCAGTACTTTACATCCGTACACGTGAAGATCTATCGTGTCTATTGAGTACATCTGGATGTCCTTTCAGAGATTTCATCACTCATGCATATGCCGCAGCAGTCGTCGCAACCTCCCTCCCTTCACCCCTCAGCAGCGCCCTCCAAAGCATCAGTATTCATTAAAAGCGCAATTAGCGGAGTGCATTCCCCGCGCCTCTCAAAGTGAAACATTACGAAAATGTCATTCGTCAAAATTTCCCCGAAGACTGTTCGCGAGGGGTGTCGACTTCCCCCTCCCCCCGCTCCCGGTTACCTCACCCCGCCGCACCCTCCAGGTCCCGGAGCAGATCCCGCGGCAGTGCCAGTGCGACCGTGCTGCCCTCAGGACGTCGACGCTCCACCTCGGAACTTTATCCACACGACCGCGTCAGCTCGAATTCGAACTTCAGCTAAATAAGTTTCGTAACTCGATAAGTGTAAAGTGGGTGCAACTTTTTAGTGATCAAGTTGATGAGGAAAATCTGTAACTGGTTGGTAATTGGTTTTAATTAATTTTGGTAGATTTTAGTTTGGGGGGTTGACTTAGTTATTATTTATTAAGAATTCAAATTTGCACGACTTACATAATTCTGCAGCTTTTTTGAATGGAAGAGCATAAATACGTGTAAGTTGGCTTCTCATCATAGAGTTTTAGTATGTATAATAATTTGAGGGTAGTTACTAAGAGATGGAAAGTGGGGGAAGGAGAGAGCTTTACATAATGTAGCCTTTAAGAAATGAAACGACCAGGCTTAGGCATTTGCATTACAAATTGAGATTTCAATTAATTGATCGATATTAACGAGAGAGGGCGCGCCGTCATTATATATTCATTGTATTGTTTTAATATTAAAAATTTGCGCTTTATTTTATGCCATCAAAGTATAATTTTTTATAGTAAAATAATAATAGTTCTGGAGATTAAGTTTGAAGAAATTTTTCTTTGAAACTCAATTTATTAAACAGGTGGTTAACAGGTATAATAAAAACTAAAAATAAGAACAAAATAATATAAATTCGGAATATATAAAACAACACTTTAGCTTATTACAATGTCCAAAATTTATTATCAGCCAAAAGTTAAGAAGTAAGGTACCTAATAGTGTTATTATAGTGATCCTTCTGAATATAAAAAAATTTAATACCAGAAATCGTCAACCTAAGACGCAAAGTTTAGCGGAATGATTGTAGCGAGTTTCTTATCAGATCCTGAAGTGACAATACAATGTGAGGAAACAGCGGTATCTCTGTCGATGGGTACAGTGAGACAGTTCACATTAATTACCTGTCCCGTCCCGTCCCGTGCCGTCCCTAGGGGCCTATCCCGTCACGGTGCCGCACGGATGACAAATGCGATAAGAGGCAAATCTGCACGGAATCTTTGTAGCACATCCATTTTTGTTAGCGGTCTCGAATCTGTCTCTTCTACCAGTTCTGTTTTCTAAAGTCGATTTGTGTGAATCAGTCAATTAGGTATACTTATGTATTGAAACTGTTGCTGATATCTGAACTAAATTAGGTAAAGAGATAAAGATTTCCGTAACTTTAAATGTATCTGCAATACAAACTCTATCTAGTATACCTACCATATTGCGCCAACACCATAAATAATGGTATAAGGGCAGGAAGATGATTATGATAACATACTCTATCTAGTATACACTTTATCAATAGCTCTAATAGTTTTATATAGAGCGTATAATATTTTCTTTCACATAAATATAATCCCTTCCAGCATTAAATAATAATGTTCCACATTTACGTCGGTTTCCTCCGCATGAGTTCGCAATAAATTTCCCGAATCTGAGGCAAAAGCTTGCTTACCTTTGTGACAGTGATGTCTATAAAGATTAAAGGGAAAATAAGAAAAACAAACTACAAATGGGTCGGGACCATTCGGATCGCAATATCGAGCCAAATAAAATGTTTTGTGAGGGAGATAAGCCGCGCGTTTGACAAATTGACTGGAACGAAATGGAATTATACGATATACCTTCGAGTAAAGGGCGTCGCGATCGCTCTCTCTTAGGAGGTGTGGTTTTAGAAGATTTGTTTGTTTATGGTCCAGACCAATAAAGGACGCAATACTTTACTCAGAAGCTTCTAACCTCTAAATAAATTGGTCTAAAAGTTCAACTTTAATGTAAAAGTAATATACTCGTTGATGTACTCCTTCTACCTGTCCTGTTCACATTACAATTAGGATCGTCGTGCTATCTATTTTTTTCCTACTCATCCCAATCAGTATAGGCATATACTCGGTCACAAATTCCATTGAATATTTTAAAACCATTCTATTCCCAAAAAAACATACTTGAGACTTTCACCGTACGTAAATAACTTACGCAGTATTATGTTTAAAAATTAGATATAAATCCACATTAATAATTATTATAAATCCATACTCTTAATCTGTTCCTATCGGCTAGTGTACGAGTCACGCAACGTTGATATTGGACGGATTAAGAAGGGTGCAGTATATCTGTGCACGCGCCGACTGTACGTTATAAAATACTTCGCAAGGCTGAACTGAAAAGACATATGAATTTCTAAGACATTCTCGATATAATAATTTAAAGGGGAATAACCTCGTTTCAAATGCTGTATCACTCACGTAGAGTTTTCAATTAGGTGCGTCTTTTGTGAAATCTGGCAGACGCGGTGGCAACGCGTGATGTATTTTATACAAAGAATTTGATGGAATTAAATGTTTTGAACATGAGTGATGGTGAAATAGCACCTAGTAACATGTCGAGAAGGTTATCAGCTGACGTAGTTTATTAGATACTATCTAATCCCTAACAGAAACAGGTTATTGTAAAATTAGATTAACTAATTACAAAAGTAGTTAAAACTATAATTAATTTTTGGATTAACGTTGATAAAATGGAATTTAGATTTTATTAAGCTACGTTAAATTGTTAGGTTAATTTCATCACAGAGAATTCTCAGTAGTTACATAATGTGGGCGCTCAATATACTGTAAGGACGGATCTCCGAGAAATTATTTCCGAAGTTCTGCATACGTTATTTATTTAATTGTTTATCAGTAATTATTACTATTTACAATCTTGAATAACAGATACCTTTTAATAAATAGATAGTAATTAAAAGAAAAACATTCGACTACGTAAAAATTTCCACCCAGGGTAACTCTCACAACTAAAACAATTGTAATTATACCAAGCTCAAATGTGACAACCCGTAAAGGCTCTAGAGAATGCTAAAGAAATATACATACATACACTCAAAAAACATAACCCTCCTTCTGGCGCAGTCAAGTAAATAAAATTATCGACAGTTTTCAGCGTCTTTAAGTACCCTCGGCCTTCGCAGCGTGTCCGGCGATAGGGCAGCACGTGTCTCCCAGCAGCGACTGCTTATCAGTCTCGTGACGCCAGAGTGGGCGGGACTCGACCCTCAAGCCACACTCTGCGCACCTCACATACATTGCATAATATTGTGTTTAGTAGTATCGGCTGATCGCGATAAGGTGATAACAATGTTTGTAAAGGGCCATGTCCAATGGAGACAAGTTATTGCCGTTAGTATGTAAACAAATTCGTATAGTAATAAAGACGTACAAGTCACGCCCCTTATAAGAGAAGAGATGGGCAGAAGTGTGCAAATCACACTTACTTTTCACGAGTTACGATATTAAGTCCCACGTGATAAGGGAGCTTTTACCATCATTCGTTACTAATAACAAAAACTCAGCGACTGATAAAGATTCCTATGGAAAATGTCCGGAAACCTATAATGTATAGACAGATGCGATAGAATTGAGGCGACAATCAATAACGACAATGTGATACCATTGTACAATAAGGTATTCGACAAAGTATCTATAATCTCTACAGATTAGAAATAGGATATACCTCAATCCGGTATCAATTTATACCTAGTCAATTCCAATGGCAAGACATTGTCAGCACTATCTATATCACTTTTAGAGCGATGTTCGTCGCACGTGAGATGTTTGTCTGTCTCCAGCACCTGGCCGAGGCAAAGGAAAGCTTATCCTCGAGCAGCTCCTCAAGAGAGGGGGTTAGGTGAGGGCAAGCCTCCCGGAGGGGGGTCCGCTCCAGTTTTGCGAAGCTGGCGAAATGAATACATACGTCTTAACGCGGAACTCACAGTTTACCTTCAAAGGAATATACGACGTTTGTTAAAAGTCTACGGTTACCTGAGAAATGTGTTTTGAACATGGCTGAAATTTTGTGTTTAAATACGTGAAGCATTGACTGAAATGTTTAAGGTATAATATTGTTATTAAGTAGATATCTTGAGAAAACCGGATGATGAGCCATAACAACTTACTAATAGATTGAACGACGTGAGGATCATAAACTAGAGTTGTGTTATCTGTCATATCGTAATACAGTCCCTTGTTAGATAAACATACTACGAGTATAAACGATGATAAACTATAAAAGCGTATTTTATTACTGTGGGATGAAAAGTAAAAAGATGTCCATAATTCTAGACCTAATTCTACAGAGATGAGGTTTTGAGGAATCGTGCTGATCTTAAATTTATCCGGTGTTCTTAGGACTTTTTGATTAATTGACTACATCTGAACAGATGGAAAAAACAGTTTTCAATGGTAAATAATGTTTTTCTAGAAGAAAATAACTTTTATTTTGTGCGGTAGTTATTATTCTGCGAGGAATCGAATAGATTATGAGAGAGTCTAAAGAGTTCCAGCCTATGTGAGCCAATGTTTCTGCTACAAGGTGTACTGAAGTGACCTCTCATTCGTACGAGTAATGAGCAATATGCAAGTAGACGGACTTCAGTGATACAAATAGATTCTTTGAATATTCCATCGAAGTCCCCGAAGTTAGTGCCTATCAGTGCAGAAGTTTAACTTGTTAGAGAAGGATGTTAACCGTCACCTCGCTGCAGATCGTGGATAAACTCAGGTTTGAGTTAAGAGAATTTATCCCTATCTGAATTTACCTCAGGAATTGAAAATTGGTGTAATAGAATCCTTGAGATGAAGCTGCTTATTCTTCGATCTAAACTTATTCAGGCATTATATATATATTTAACTATAAATAAAACTAACTAAAATACAGGGTGTTCGTGACAGCCAATAAAATATTGATACCATTACTTCAGACTATGATTTTGAAGCAGAAAACACAAAAAAAATCGCAGCAAAATTCCTAAATTTTCCGACATTTTCTTCATATTTTCAGGAAAAAAATTGTTTACTCCGTTTAATTAGGCCTTAGATAATGACTTAAAAATAAAATTTGAACCAAAAGATGATTTACAAAAAAAATAATTGCCCTCAAAAAAGTTCAAATAACTGATCAACCCTAAATGAGAGTCACAAGTGATCCAAAAAATAGCAATGTGTCACACAATAACCAATAAGTCCATTTAATTAGTCACAGGATCGCCCGATACAATTGGCACGGAGATCAAAGATTACTGATAATCAAATCAAAAATATATTTCCTGTGAGTAATAATACTGTCGTATAACTTAACACGATGGTACTTGTTCAGGATTACCGTATTTGCCTTGCTGTCACCCACACCCTGTATAGTAGGTACGTTCAAAAAAGATATTGATATGATGTTGACGTTAAGTCTGTACTTGCAATACGGTTTCGCAAAACTGAAAGCTTTATCGCAAAGATACCAAATCTCCTTCATATAAAGTGTTAAGTAAAAGGTAAGGAACAGTCTCCCCCCTCTCCTAGACCGTCCCCCCACCCCGCGGTCCGGATCCGCATTAACTAATCCGTTCGTAAACCGCTTAAGCGCCGTGTCGTCGCTTTGTGCACGACATGCTAAAATGCACTCTGTCAATAGGCAATAAGCTCTGATTACCCACTTTGGTTAATACTCGGACATTAGGTATTTCTTGTTGCCACTAAATTGTTTCTACAGATTGTGTATTTCAGCTTTAGGATATAAGGTCAACAGGAGTTTAATATTGTACTATTGTAATATTGTACAAGATATTATTGAAGGATTTTAGTTATAAATTTATCCAAAACCAATGGATATTTAACAGCTTAAATATGGAAATCATCATTATCTATAGGTACATACAGTATAGGTAGATTATCCAATGTTTAGATAGATTAATTCATTCTAGAATTTAACCATTAATGTCACAATTAATCAGCCACTGTCGGGTTTTACATATTTTGTCTCTATACAAGTATCTTCAATTTTATTATGAGAAAGATAAAGCTATACCTAATGATTTATTAGCTGATTAGTACTGAAGTATAATCAAATAATTTAATTCGCCACAATGATGATTTTATCATAATCCGACGTCATTGACGGAAAATGTAGCTACCGAGGTGAGACACACCTTGTCCGGTAGGAAATTTTAATCAAAGCTTATCGGTCAGGTGTCGGTTGGAATCGGACGTCCGGGTCGGACAGGAATCGCGGGAATCTTTAGGAACAAGGGGATTACCAGATAACGTCCGACCATCGTACCCTATCACCGATTACGATAACATTTACGGTACAAAGGATTACGATGTCTAAGCAGATAGCTGCGTACTTGCACTGTAAACAGAAGATAGGTATAATTAGGATTGGTACATATAGAAACCGAAATTCTAATGTGTAGGATTAAGAGCAGTTTTGTAAAAAGCTTATCTCTAAGGTTATGTTATCGCGAACGATCCGCTGCTGAAATTCTAGAAGAGTTCCTAAACATGAAAGGACTTTGAGCTATAAATTTACACACTTGGGTTCTTTCAAACTGACGAAGGATAATCCTTTGCTTTAATTAGGGATATTGGGTTAAGTTCTGTTGAAGGGATACGGGATACGTTATGTCTAATCGTTTACTTTTTGATAGGAATAACTTTTTATTGTTCTCTTCCTCCCTTTGTTCTATTTACTTGACATGAGCATAATATTTTTCATTTTCCATTCAAACATCATCTCATTTATCATTCTATTGAAATATAGCCCTTAATATATAACACACATTACCATTACCGATCTATAAACGTGAAATGTAGACACGACAATGTAACGTCATCTTAACATTCAAAATATTAGTTACGAAATTATAATTAATGCAATCGCGCTAAATGACAACGTTTTTACCATTCAACATAACTTTTTTGATTATGGCTTAGTTTTAGTATACCTTCGATTTGTCTGTATCTATTGGACAGCATTTCAGACCTTGTCAAAGCTTTTATTCTGCTTTAAACGCTTTTTTGTGGTTTAGTATTGGAAAATACGTTAAAATTAGGTAAATATGTCCCCGCTAAGTAAACGGTGGCTGCAAGATCTCTTTTACATGAATCTGCAGTTCTGGATATCTCATACCTAGGAATACAACCGTGTCTCTAATATATGTAGGTAACGTTTAACAAGAGCACGATTGCCCTTCTGTAATACCATAGCGACTGTAGATACGTCTCGTTTACGAGGCGAGTGAGGTGCTATCGACCTATAAACCGACGCTCACCTGTCAGTCCCGAGTCGCTCGGTATCGTTTCTCACTTTACGACATTCTCGATACTATCTCGAGTCTCGAGGATTATGTGCCAATAAAGTTATTAATAGGTGCCATTTTTAGGGTCCCGTTAATAATGTCGAACTTCTTGTGGCGTTTTGTAGAAACTTGTCACATTATTAACCATGGTTAGATTTGTAAAATGGATCCATTAAAATATTGTGAATTTTACTCTAATTACGATAATAATAATAATAAAGTTAAAGAGTTTGTAAGATAATCCTAAGTTACTAGTCGGAATAGTAATAAAAAAAATATGTTTACGTTTAGGAAGGTTATGAGTACTTTTGATCACGGAAACATATTTTGTTCCCGGAAAATTTTGACATTATGTAATAGATGTATCTATTATATTTCAAGAATAGCTTACGGACGGAACCCTTCACTGGCCGTGACTTGGCCTAAACTTAGCTGCCTTTTTAATACTGTTTGATTAATGTTTTATTCCATAGTTAAAAGTTAAGTGTTTAAGTTCATCTGAGAGTTTTATGATTAGTTTAAAAGCGGATTATCTTTTCAACTCGTTAGATTTCACTTAGGAAAACAAAATTGTATTGTTAACTCTTAGTTTTATTTGCATGCAAATGACCTAGTATAGATAGTATGAAAGAAAACTTTAATAATTTGAATAATAAATAATAACATAATAAATAGCATAATAAAATTATTCTTCTTGTTTCAGAACTAAAAATGCGTGTTCTGTGACGTAAAGTGAACTTCAGTGACAGTGTAGTGAAGTGTAGTGTAAGTGCGTTGAAGGTCGAGGCCGCGATGATAGACGCGCGTCGAATCGGCTCCGTCGATCGACGTCGATGACCGACGCGCGTCCAACGACAGTCGATGGTAGTGTAGCAGCATGGCCGACGACAGTATCATCGAAGGACATGTCAAGTTCCGCGATGGGAAAAAGGTAAACGCAAGTTACTATTTCAAAACGTAATTTTGTATGGTCACTTTACAAAATAAAAAAAAATCCGTGCGTTATAAATATTTTATCATACGGAATTCAAAACTTTTTCATAGTCAAGGTAAGGAAACCCGTAAATTTTTCTGGTAGAGCTATACACGAAAATTAAAGGATAGTAGATATAGCCTGGTTTTTACTCATGACTAGAAGGTTAGGAGAATGAGATGATAGATGATGTTTCTTATTAAAGTTTGTTGTCTACAGTGGAAGTCCCGCTGGTGCGTCATGCGGAAGCTGTCGCCCGTCGCAGGTGAGTCTATTTCATGTATTATTTTGTATTCACAAGTTCTTGATATACAAGTAAAGTTGAAGTGCAAAATTATAGGCTGTAGACTGTAGAGTCATAGATGTATCATAATATGAATTTTCTAAAGTAAATTAGAATACAATACTCGTAAAATGCAATTCTTTACGGGAATGAAAACAATTCTTGATTGTTTCCAATAACTTCGAATATGATGCTTATTTTTATTGACATTCTCATGTAGTGACAATTTCTGAAAATTCTTTCTTTCTCCTCTATAATCTCTAAGGAAAAGGTTCCCAGGGAAAGTCATGCCGTTTCCTAAGCCTGTGATTTCATCACATTCTTTTTCGTTGTTACTTACTTTACTCGTATTACCATACTGCTTACAATTAACCAACACGCAATAATCCGGTTATTATTATTTGACGATATCACATACTATAAATAATCTAAATATAATGTACTTACTTTTATTGATATGTAATCGTACTTTGCACACGATGTGTTAAAATCAATGAATAAAATCGATAAAATGATGCGAGGTTTTTAATCGATAATCTATACGATCTAAATCGTGTTAGCAAATGATAATATTTAATAATTGACCGAGTAATAGAGCATTGTATATCTAAGATGTATCTTGTATTACTCCTATACAATTACGAATAATTTGGAGATATTATGCAGAGCCGTAGATAATCCGGGACAACACTGATGCGAGGAATTTATGGTAACAATGTACCTATGAAATATCGAGTAGATTGTTTAATTAAGCCGTATAATTATTATATGCTAAGATCAGTCGATATTCAATCAGGTAAAATTTTTTAATTTTCTTTTAGTTTCTCAAAACGAACCCACAGTAAAATAATGGTTAAATCGGCAATAAACAGTTACTTAGCATTCTAGAAACCAGTAATAATTGTCCTATAAGGCTTATAATGCTAAACGCTAAAGAAAACATTATAAAGTACACTGACTCTTTGTTTATTTCAAAACACGTACGAAAATTAAGTGTAAGTGAAACAAGAACCTGTATAGCAAATGTTATTACTCGGGGGACGTCGAAAGGTTACGTGAAGTTCAGGTCTAATGGAGTATGTTTAGGGAACAGAATGAAATGCTAGGAGAGATTGCGTGTGGCAGTGTGCCAAGCTAGTTGGGGTACTGTTATATACATATTCTGTGGCGTCTACTGACTACCAACTAGACTGTGTGACCACAGAGCAATAGAGATACGGTAAGGATTATTTTTATCAAGCACTTTATTCAATGGTTTCGAATGAGTTTAACAGTTTTCAATTATGTACAATGCTTAAAAATAAAAATAAAATGCCTACGTACATTAATACAGGTAGAGCGGAGTTTAATTTGTGATTTAAAATGAAGTTTCTTACTTATCTATTTAAGTTTGGCAAGAATCCCAATATGAGCAGCTTTCCGAGATGAACTTTAAAGTAGTTTTAATAAAATAGAAGAGCACAATATTATAGGTATATGTGAAATGCAATTCCTAAATTCCGTTGTGTATTATAAGTTATAACGACCGGCAACTAACTCATTCGTTATCAAAAAAGAAATATAGTAAAAAATGCTGAATCCTAAAAAAGCGCTGTATTTAATTTAATGTGAGCCCACATCAACCCCATGCACCCCTTTGACAAATGAACAATATAATAAATAATGAACGATGTCACATCCCGGAGCTGACACGAGACGAGTGACACAAGGTGACGTAATTCAGGTAAAATGGCAAAATCATGAATATCCTACTTCTTGCAAAAAAACCTATGATACATCATTATAACATTGTAATACTCGCACATTGATGAAATTCCTAAAGAAAACTAATTAAAAAGTAAGTTTTTACTTAGGTATATTATGTAGCTCGCTGCTTTTACTTGAGGACAAATAAAATAATCATAAAATTGGAGGAATAGATATTCAAAAAGATATTAGGGTGTTATTTATATAATCTGTTATTTAAAGGTCACCCCTTACAATGTGAGACTTAAGGTACTAGTTATATAATTTGCACACACGACTATCATCAGAATATTCCCCGTGATATTTTATGTACACAATTTGATCCTCAAAGCCATTACCTGCAAACCATAGAGACCTGTAACAAACAATGAATCTGACTAGCAGGGCGTGAGCAAGTTGTGCAAGATTGCGTGTAACAAGTTGGCGTAGCAAGTGGCGCCGCTAACGATGCCAATCGACCTGTCACTTAGCGCGAGACGGTTTTTGCCTCGTCTCAGTTCCACGTCTTCTTGGGTCTCCTAATTGAGCCTCTCGTCGGTTAAACTTTGGAGATGCTGTGCTATTTTAGCTGTGTTTAGTCGACGAATCTTAAGATGGATTCTTCAATGGTTTATTAAAAGATACGTTGAGAAACGTAAGTGTAAATGAATATTTTTGGAACGTAGTTCCTTACGGCAGGCTTGGAGGAGATAGGGATTTTGCTGCGCGACCGAACTGAAAAAAATGTGATAGTAAAACCGTAATAAAAAGTGCGTGGAATGAAACCGTTAAATGAGACGTGCGCAGGCGCGACAGTCGTATACACAAGCGAGTAGTGTATAATACCTTTCTCTTTCTCCCTCTTTCTTTTCGTTCTCTCATCCCTTCTCTCTATTACTACGCCACCCCGCCAATGCATAGTATATACTCATGAATTCATGGACAAGCACGTGGCGAATACTCACATTATAGATACATTTTAAACCTAAATTAAATTGAGCACGATTTTTCTTTTGCAAATTGTGTCGATTCTATAGGTACATTAGCCGAAGGAACTTCGTTCCTATTTTTTGATATAATCACTGGCACTGGTCGATGATCGTTTAAATAATTGTATTAAGTGTGGCCAAGGCATGCCATGTTTGATCTTAAGTTACTAAGCCTATGTTAATGCGAGGCTACATTTAGCTGCACCTCCTTTCGTACATATCGTCTTTAGCCGGGAAACAATTAAACTCTTCAAAGATTGGCCTACAGCTAGGTAGCTAGACTATCAACTACACCAATCGGTCATAAACTTACTTAAGTATACTTGTCCATGATGGAGGAGTGTAGTTAGCCAGTAGCTCCGCTGTTCGTTCGTCACGGATGCGTGTGATGTCACTCTTTATTACAGCAGACATGTTCCTTATCCATTTAGTATGAATTCCGGGAGACATCTTGTTTTTTGTATACGCCCGGAAATAGATACAAACTTATGCATTACGTAAATAGTTCTGTGAATTATTCACGATATTTTTCCTTCTTGCGCAACGAATCAAGTAATGTAATAATCTTAAAAGAGACAACAAAGGTAAATCTTGAACTTAATTACATCCTTCTTGAATACTTTACATTTACTATGGGTTCTGGATTAAATAGAATAGTGATTACATAACTACTATACAATAACATAATAAATTCAAATTAAAAATGTATGCTTTAAACAGATTGTAAGTCACAATGAACTCACGTAGGTCTAGACTAGAAGCAGTAAAACCTCACCTGTCACGAAATTAGGTACCATTTAGTTTATATAACATGAACAATGTTAAAGTTCTGGTTGCTTACCATACTTATGTCACCTCCACATTGAGGTACGGTTTAATTTTCTGGGGTAACGGTGTAAATATCGAAATGGGATTTAAGGCTCAGAAAAAATGTGTTCGTTCAATGTTAAATATACACTTTACGGAATCATGCAGACCTCATTTCCAAAAGTTGAAAATATTCACCCTGACTTCACTGTATATATATGAGATTGCCATGTTTATTAAAAACAACCTAGACTTATTCAGCAGACTCAATAGCAACAGACATCCAAACAGAATTTGTGCTCTGCCAGGGAAAACCGCCATATTTCGCCTTATTTCCTTGGTATGGTACCAATAATTTTTAACAAGCTACCTGCATCCATTACTATTATTATGAGAATTAAGTGTAAGTGAAACAAGAACCTGTATAGCAAATGTTATTACTCGGGGGACGTCGAAAGGTTACGTGAAGTTCAGGTCTAATGGAGTATGTTTAGGGAACAGAATGAAATGCTAGGAAATCCATTACAGAACTGACCAATAGATTTAAAAGTTCACTTAGCAGTTTTCTCCTGCAGTATTACTCTATTAATTAATTGATATTGATAAAGGTATGTGACATAATTTTAACAACGTAATTAATTTCCAACATTTTACTTTAATATGAATGACATTTGATAATGTGTAGACGTAGTGTTTAGAAATAGGTTTGCCAATTTGGATTTCTGATTTTTGTGTAACATTTATCTGTTATCGACTTTTACAATTAATTTGACATTTATTCATTACAATTTTGCATGCCGTAAATGGCAAAATAAGAGAACTTATCTTCTGTACTCTGTAATATCTTCTTACCTTATTTTGTGTAAAATAAATAAATTTAATTTAATTAAATTGTTTACTCATTATTTTTATACCAATTTTCGCAAACTTAATAAACTAGAGAACACATACTTGCTCTAGATTATATCATGGTACTAAAGTTATTTGTACGAAGCTTATACCATATAAATTCGTAGTTGCTTTTAATATTATAATAATAAATATTTTCAGCATATTCACCATATTCTAGATTCCAGAATTTTTTTGAATAACGTTTCCTTATTATGTTACCCCTTAGATATAATTACGATGCTCTTACTTACTTGCAAGTCAATTCGTCGTCAAACTTTTTTACCAGACATAAAACCTGTGTTGAAACAAATTGAAGACAATTAAAAAGCAGTAATCCACGAATACTTGCCCCCCTCCTCGTTCCCCCCCCACGTTAATCTCACTTTGATACCATGAACCCTGCATCAATCTCCTACCCATTTCCACTTGTTCGTAACATATTCACAACAGTGCTGCAATCAATACGCAATCGCCAGACCTTAGTGATTGTTGTTTGATGATCTCACTCTGTCTCGAGTTTAGAGAGTTTCGTGACAATAGTAACCCTCTGTGTCAATATTGAATTAATACTTTCAAATACTTCAGGTTTGAAGAACCTTTAGTCCTGTATTTATTGAGACTAGTTACAAATACAGATTTATTACTACAGAGCTATTGAAGATACATATGTGAAATTAATTAAGCTACGAGTATCTAATCACAGAGAAAAAATCGCAGATATATTTGAATATGCTCGGGAAATTTTGCTTATGTTGCAAATTATAGAATAATCTGGTGAATACACGCTTGTATTCTAGTGTGTATACTCGTAATCTCATACCGTACAGTAGAATTCTGAAATACACGAGACAACTTTTAGTAAATTTCATGAAAACAGACACAGCGCTATTACGTGTCACCATTTAATCCTTGCAAATTCTTATAAACTTTTCTAGTCACAAGAAATAGCTAGTAATAGCAAATTGTCTTTGGTAATAGTAAACATAAAAGCACATAACCAACCCAAGAATGTAATAGAATTTCCACCCCCACACTCGGAATTAATATTCAGACATTTCTAATTATTTTTGTAGGAATCGCGTCAGTGCGTACAACTGCAAGTATTTGCGTTTGATTGCTAGAGTGCGTTTTACCAAATAGTTCCCTAGAATGATGGCGCTAGGTACTATGTGTATGACTACATTTTTTGTGTTACTGCATGCAAAAAATGTTAGTTCCGAAATCAGGCATAGGAGTTATTCTATGAAATGGACGCTAACACTGGGGTCGCGGGCGACGCGTGCCGGCGCGTGCCGGGCTTACACCGGATAAGGGGCTCGTGTCATACTACCCTACTCACTACTACCCTCGCTTGCAATTCTGCAATTTTTTTGAGCTAATACGTGACGCGGTGGGAAACATTGTGGTCGAATCTGACCGCTAAACTTAAACATAAAAGTTATGTCTGTTCCTCATTCATCATTCATTTTTAATATAAATTGCTGAGATGAAAGAAAAGGAGCAGGTAGAACAAATTTTAAGTTTATGTTTAAGCGTGGCGCTCGGAATAAACCATAATAACTAAACTCTTAAGTTATAAGGTATAATAAGTACATACCTGTCGCGAGCATGACATAATAAAAATGTTTTTAGCATGCTAAAACATGTCTTATTACTTCACACTAAAGTGATTATAGCTTTGTATCGCGTTTCGTTAGCGGTTGCGTTACATCTGAAGTATTTACCGAAATTTTCCCCCTGTTCTTTACACTACTAATATTGAAAATGCGAAAGTTTCTCATTGGCTCAAATGATCTGATTGAAAGGAAATGAACTGAAAATTATTTTTAATTCGTTGTCTTTGGGCTTTAGGTTCATTTGCAGTTTTACTTTGCTTTGCTTAGTTTTACTTGCAGTAAATATATTATAGAATAGTAACAGTAGTCAAGTAATGGGTTTCCGGGAGGTGGGCAGCAGCGCCTCCCGTGCTGACAACATAGTCCGAAAATCACACTGCGGTCACCAACCTGCCTGCCCAGCGTGGTGACTATGGGCAAAACCCCCCTGTGGTAGTAGCCTTGTGGCGGGCCCTGGGGGAGGCCTACGTCCAGCAGTAGATTGCAATAGGCTGAAGATGAGACGAGACTACAAGTAAGTAAGCCATAATTTATAAAATTCTCCACTTTTGTATTGAATGAAATCTCTGTTAGAGATAAGCTTGCTTTTATTAATTTTCTGTTTTATTAATTTTTTGTGTACATTTAATGAATAAGAAAAAAACCCGCCTCTAACCACATTTAGTCAGTTGTTAGTATTCATTGTAAGGGGTGCATTCAACCCTCGCCACCTGTCTACTTCCGCGTCACCTGTTTTATGTAATTAGTCTGTGTATTATTTAACACGTTACACAAGGTTGTGTAAACCACGGAGAAAACTAAAAAGGAGATGCCTTTTTACACTGCGTCAATTGTAGTCTAACGTAGTGCAGTATTGTCTGCCTTTTCATTCGGCGCGAATGCGAGACTCTTTTTTATGAATAACAGAGTTTCTAAATTCCTCCACGATAAAAACAGTATCATTTATTTTATCCTTTGGCACACTAATTCATAATAATTAATATCTAGTTAATTGCTAATACCTGTGACCGTTGAAGTTTATAAAATGCGCATAAAATCACAAAGTATAGGTATATAAATTACTAATATAATAAGACTAGCAAATACATCACACGGCCGTGTTAAAAAAATTGCATATCGTAATGTAGGGTTTCACTAGAATACATAAGCTGCATCTCCCACTGTGCATATTGTAACATCTATCGACTTAGGAACCAAGGAGAGTATACTGTCACACGATCAGCAACTTGTCACTAATAACATCTGCCCTGCTATGCTAAACATGGTTGTAAAACCAGCAGAATGTAAAATAGTGTGAAAATATAGAGATGTTATCTTCGTAACAGGTAAACGTACACTGAACGAATGACAAGGTCGCTAACAAGCGAGCCATTAGCGCGGTGACACGTGCGCGGTGACGTGTGCTTAGTGACGCATGCTGTCGTCACAGCGTGTCAACTTGTTCATTAAAAATCGTGTACCAGGATACTGCAAAACTGAAAGGAGGATTTTAAGAGTTTGTGTGTATGTATGGTTCTATGTTATTTTGTAGCTAAGCTACTTATTTCAGAATGATAACGACAGTTTTCCATAAATAACTGGCTTTGCCATTACATCAATATTTGCTATTAATTTATGTAAAACCATTCTCCACTCTTAGGGGTTGAATTAAGGTTCCCTATAGTGGGCTATTTTCTAGCATTTTGCTTAATACGAGTATACACCTTCTGTTACACTTTGTATAAACAAACCCCAGTCTGAAGTAGGTATTAATCGTTACAAGTTTTTACTGTTAATTAATGAGTCAGTCAGTCAATAGAACATACTATTTTACTTACATACAATTTAAATTTCACCAACTTTAAATAATTACCACTGCTCGCATCACCTTTATTGAGTTGCACCATCTGATTTGAACCTGGGACCACACTGCGTTCGTCCCCTCAAATTTGTCACCACGTTGCATTACATTTTACTGCAGTTCACTACGCTAATAGTCACCCTTACTTTACACCCCCGCCCCTCCCCCCTCGACCCCCTCACACCGCTTTAGTAATCCACCGTCGATGTGTTCCAATTAATGAACTGACTGTAGGTATTGTCATTGCGGAAGAAATAATATAGTTTATTTTTTCGGGCAACGCGTCCTGTATTTTCGTCTTTAAAGCGCATAATATGTTATGATAGATGTTTAAAGTTTATGAAAGTTTATATAAGGATTAGTAAGTAAACTACACGATTGATTTAACTATTCTGGTACTACTTGTACATGTTACTTTTTTACATAAAGTAAATATAATGAGGAATCGTAATTAATTCCCAATAAAAGTTATTTTTCAACACTATTGCTCATAAAATGGTACTTACCGCACAGATTTTAGATACGTAATGTATCGCACATCTACAATGTTGACGTTTAAAACAACTGTGCGTTCATATTTACTTTATCGCACTTGTGCTGTAATGTAAATTGTCATAAAAATAGTCGCAGGGGAATAGGAAAGTAAAAACCGTGGCATAATGCCAAAAAAACAAAAACTTTGAAATTTGTTTTGAAAAAAGTTTCAGTATTGACCACTAAGTTTGAAAATTAATTTTTAATTACACTAAATTATTTATTTTATCTCAGGAGGTACCATAAACATCAACGGAACATGTAACAACAATGGAAAGAAAGGGCAGCTTCATATTCCGAAAATGTTTTACCTACTAGCTTAATTTTGAGTTAGCCAATAATTACAAGCCCATTTTCTAGTGGAGCTTTTATTCCATGCTAAAAAGCACGCAGTTTTGAAATGTTTTTAATATGTACCTGACTGTTGCAATAAATAAAATATCCTTAATTTGTATGACTTTTATTTACTCGCAATTACACGTGTTGTAAAAGTTCGTATGACACACGTGAGCTTTGGTAATTAATTACTACACACGGCTTTTTCAAGCTTTTGCAACCAAGCCTCGTGCGTAATAAACAACTTAGCTCACTTTTTATCATAATGTACTAAGTATAACATATTTGTCATCATCGGAATCCGACCGTAACCAAGACCTTTGGCTCAAGGTCAGGGTCACTGTCACGATCAAGTGCACCCATTCGTCAACACCTCCACTGTGTATTAGCTCTATGTTCCCGTGCTACTCATTTGAATTTAAAACGCTGTATTTACGAGTAATTGTTGTGGTTTTATCGGTAGGTATCGGCTCGTAATAATACATTATGGATTCAATTAATATTGTAATTTGCTTCATCATAATTTATTGCCAATTAATAAATAAATATTTGATTTCATTGAAAGGCTTGTAATTTAGAATAATTTGATATGAATAAAACGCGAAACATTTGGATGTATGTACTTACAAATAAAAAGTAAATGCAAGAGACTTCAGTGTGATCACTAGGAAAGTCGGATTGGCGCATAAACAATGTTATAGTCGTTTTGCATCCATTAGGTACCTACCTCAATTAACGAAATTACCTAAAATAGGAATATAGGCCTCTTATTTTAGGAAATGTTTCTATGACTAACCTATAATACATACATACATATAATCACGCCTTTATCCCTTACGGGGTAACCTATAATATTTGATCAAGAAATAATATTTGCCTAACTCCTCAGTAAGATCACCTCACACGATCAGCGACAAGTTGCTAATAACATCTGCCCTGCTATGCTAAACATGGTTGTAAAACTAGCAGAATGTAAAATAGTGTGAAAATATAGAGATGTTATCTTCGTAACAGGTAAACGTACACTGAACGAATGACAAGGTCGCTAACAAGCGAGCCATTAGCGCGGTGACACGTGCGCGGTGACGTGTGCTTAGTGACGCATGCTGTCGTCACAGCGTGTCAACTTGTTCATTAAAAATCGTGTACCAGGATACTGCAAAACTGAAAGGAGGGTTTTAAGAGTTTGTGTGTATGTATGGTTCTATGTTATTTTGTGGCTAAGCTACTTATTTCAGAATGATAACGACAGTTTTCCATAAATAACTGGCTTTGCTATTACATCAATATTTGCTATTAATTTATGTAAAACCATTCTCCACTCTTAGGGGTTGAATTAAGGTTCCCTATAGTGGGCTATTTTCTAGCATTTTGCTTAATACGAGTATACACCTTCTGTTACACTTTGTATAAACAAACCCCAGTCTGAAGTAGGTATTAATCGTTACAGGTTTTTACTGTTAATTAATGAGTCAGTCAGTCAATAGAACTTACTATTTTACTTACATACAATTTAAATTTCACCAACTTTAAATAATTACCACTGCTCGCATCACCTTTATTGAGTTGCACCATCTGATTTGAACCTGGGACCACACTGCGTTCGTCCCCTCAAATTTGTCACCACGTTGCATTACATTTTACTGCAGTTCACTACGCTAATAGTCACCCTTACTTTACACCCCCGCCCCTCCCCCCTCGACCCCCTCACACCGCTTTAGTAATCCACTGTCGATGTGTTCCAATTAATGAACTGACTGTAGGTATTGTCATTGCGGAATAAATAATATAGTTTATTTTTTCAGGCAACGCGTCATGTATTTTCGTCTTTAAAGCGCATAATATGTTATGATAGATGTTTAAAGTTTATGAAAGTTTATATAAGGTTTAGTAAGTAAACTACACGATTGATTTAACTATTCTGGTACTACTAGTACATGTTACTTTTTACATAAATTAAATATAATGAGGAATCGTAATTAATCCCCAATAAAAGTTATTTTTCAACACTATTGCTCATAAAATGGTACTCACCGCACAGATTTTAGATACGTAATGTATCGCACATCTACAATGTTGACGTTTAAAACGTGCGTTCATATTTACTTTATCGCACTTGTGCTGTAATGTAAATTATCATAAAAATAGTCGCAGTGGAATAGGAAAGTAAAAACCGTGGCATAATGCCAAAAAAACATATTGCTAGTAGCACAGAACACAATAACTCCTATTTGGTAGACATAATGTAAGGAGTGTTGCCCTGCAACATCGGCACATATGAATCCTCACGAACAAAGTTGACCAGGCCTGCACAGAACACCTTTGACTATGAATCACAGACTACATAGTGAATTCTATGAATCACTTTGAAATTTGTTTTGAAAAAAGTTTCAGTATTGACCACTAAGTTTGAAAATTAATTTTTAATTACACTAAATTATTTATTTTATCTCAGGAGGTACCATAAACATCAACGGAACATGCAACAACAATGGAAAGAAAGGGCAGCTTCATATTCCGAAAATGTTTTACCTACTAGCTTCATTTTGAGTTAGCCAATAATTACAAGCCCATTTTCTAGTGGAGCTTTTATTCCATGCTAAAAAGCACGCAGTATTGAAATGTTTTTAATATGTACCTAACTGTTGCAATAAATAAAATATCCTTAATTTGTATGACTTTTATTTACTCGCAATTACACGTGTTGTAAAAGTTCGTATGACACACGTGAGCTTTGGTAATTAATTACGAAACACGGCTTTTTCAAGCTTTTGCAACCAAGCCTCGTGCGTAATAAACAACTTAGCTCACTTTTTATCATAATGTACTAAGTATAACATATTTGTCATCATCGGAATCCGACCGTAACCAAGACCTTTGGCTCAAGGTCAGGGTCACTGTCACGATCAAGTGCACCCATTCGTCAACACCTCCACTGTGTATTAGCTCTATGTTCCCGTGCTACTCATTTGAATTTAAAACGCTGTATTTACGAGTAATTGTTGTGGTTTTATCGGTAGGTATCGGCTCGTAATAATACATTATGGATTCAATTAATATTGTAATTTGCTTCATCATAATTTATTGCCAATTAATAAATAAATATTTGATTTCATTGAAAGGCTTGTAATTTAGAATAATTTGATATGAATAAAACGCGAAACATTTGGATGTATGTACTTACAAATAAAAAGTAAATGCAAGAGACTTCAGTGTGATCACTAGGAAAGTCGGATTGGCGCATAAACAATGTTATAGTCGTTTTGCATCCATTAGGTACCTACCTCAATTAACGAAATTACCTAAAATAGGAATATAGGCCTCTTATTTTAGGAAATGTTTCTATGACTAACCTATAATACATACATACATATAATCACGCCTTTATCCCTTACGGGGTAACCTATAATATTTGATCAAGAAATAATATTTGCCTAACTCCTCAGTAAGATCACGGGCCACGTATGATTTATCGCGCCAAACAAATACAGAACGACAAATGATAGTCATGTTAACAATAAAACACAAAAGGTACAATAACAAAAGAAGATCAAAGAAAAAGCTCTACGCAAACAACAGCAGAATAAATGAGACGAGAATGAGCGCAAATGACCCGTGAGCTTCGTGTGTGGCGCGCCTTAATGGCTGACACACCCGCCTACACCAAATGCACTAAACTGACGCATTTTTACGATCACTTCAAGTGACCCAGCTTGTCTACTGTTAGAATTGAAACAGGCTTCTTAATATTGACGTGATGTAACGTATAAACTAGCGACGCTCTTTAATGAATGGAGAACTTAGTAGACCACTTCCGTCCGGCATTGCTCAGTAAAACAGTAGATAGTAAAGCTGGTCTATGAGTGACAGTTTCCTTGCATGTGGTGACCAACACTCCACTAATAAACACATCATGAATGTAGAGTTTGTAGAGATGTGTTGATTGTTTTCTTATGACAGCTTATCTAAAAGTGGGCATTTTTCACCTGGCATTGGCATTTGATACAGGCTGTTTATATGGGATCTATTTCTCTTAGTTAAAATAAGCTCTGCTCGTGCTTTTACAATTATAATGGTCAATATATGGTCTATATCATCTTTCTGCCGATCATACTTAAAATAAAAAGTTTTTTAAATTTCAGTACATGGTGATTTTCAGACATGACTGACAAAAGTATTCAAAGATTTTTTAAAACCACATTAGTTTATTTCTTTTAATGAGCTGTCAGAAATTTTCCCACTCCCTCATAATACTGTTTAATCAAAAATCATCCGAGTAATTGACCCGGTGGCTTAGTGGTTATAGCGGCTGGCACGGTTTGCAGTGGTCGTTGGTTCAATTCCCACTCGGGTGAAGATTTTTTCCATTTTCTTTATTAATAATTTTATAACAAAAATATGAAATAAACCACTGTAATCGTTTTTCACGTAGCAATGCTGGAATGCCACTTACATTCTACTGGATAAATGCTTTACGAACGTGCATTGTTGATATTCACTTCAGCTGTTTTCAAAGAAAAAATAAAATGGTGAGACGCGCGAGTGTTAAATCACTCTCGCGCGGGTGACTCGCTTTGTTGCCGGATAGAGGGTTACTCTAACAATAGTTCGCAATTGCGTTTTGGTTGGAAGCGCGAAGTTATTCCGTCTGTCATGAAGTCTATACTTACACTTTTACACTACATATAAATAACACTTTTGGATACGTCTCACTTGATTTTTAATCCGAAGGGAAGCCTAGTAGTCTAATAGACATTGTACTTAGACTTAGCATGATGCTCAAACCCGCTTATGTGTTTTTGTACGCAATGAGATAGGTCAAAAGTTTACTTAGCAAAATTGACAAACTTCTCAGTATTGGCCTGACTGAGATCTGAAGTCAAGTGATAAAAATACGGCTTTCGCTGCAATAATCAGATATCAGGAACGTGCATCGCCTCCCTTCGCCGCGGGCATGAAGGATGCTTATTTTCGACTCTAAAGAATGTAAAGTGATCCCTCCAAAGAACTCTGAACCCTCTTTACTGCCGATCGATCGAAGTTAAACGTTACGACCCGACTCGTTCTGTACCGAATTTTACGATGTTTATGATTTTAGCTCTTTTACGATCGGGGGAAATGACATCGGGAACATGCGACCAGATTTGCAATGCATGATGTTTAGACATTATTATAATTTTATAGCTATTTATGTCACGTTGCAACAAAATATTTAAATATTATAGTAAGATAAGTTCAAACCATAAAACTATTAACTTATGGACGGACACCTACTAAATGGGAAATATTTTGAACTACAATAATGACTAAGGTTTTTTTTTAAGAATATAACTTTAGTGCCAATCATTTGTTTTACAACCAAATATAATCGACTGCTCAAAATTTACTTTTGACTTGAAAGGTTAACATGAGGTTAAAGTTAACATGACTGACGCCAAAGCACTCAAGCGACTTCAATCGTTTAGAAATCAGTTTATGAGTATGACGACATATTACATCATGTACCAGCATTACATAAGCTATAAAGAGGTACAACACAGCATTCTTTTCTCAATAACTTGAAGTAAACTTTGAGTCTAGTTAACTTGAAGTCTTCATTGTCAAGGGATATGTGACTTCATAGTCAATAATTTGTTTTATTATAGAAGGCTATTGAAATTATTTTCGAAAAAATAACGATTTTTCTCTACTCTTTTCAAGCAACATTGTTTTGATATAAATTTATGAATATGACAGCATATTACATCATTCATGTACCAGCATCACATATACAATAAAGAGTAACTTAGCACTCTTTCCTCAGACTGCGTGCACCTGCAGCTGTACCGAGACTGCAAGGCTCGTTGGCCGGGCGGGGCGGCAGCGGGGGCGGGGGCTGCTGGCTGCAAGGCGTCGCTGGCGCTGCGCGAGTGTGTGGCTATGGAGTCAGGCTTCGCTCTCGATAAACACTGCAATACCCTGGCGCTGCTGTGTCGAGACCTCATCGTGGTTCTCGCTTTTGACACCAGGGAGCGACTTATGCAGTGGCAGGTCAGTTTGGATGACTTTATATTATTGTTAGCCTTATTGTTTCAAATGCTTATGACTAATTGTATGTGATCTAACTTAAAAAAAGACCTCTTTTATTTTAAATATATTTTGCAAAGAATCCTATGATGTCTTACAACACTCTTGTAAAAGATCAAGGTCTTGATTGTACTCTTTTTATCCCAGGTGAAACTAACAGCGCACCTTGGCTCCCCGAAGCAGTACACCGTGCTGATCCCTGCGCCTGCCCCCTCCACACCCGCGGATCCCCCTTCAACTGCGCCCCCTCCGCTCCCCCCGGGCCCGGCAAGGCTGCATCTCCTAGAGCGCAGGGTCGCGCTGACAGCTGGCACGCCACCGAAACTACTTGCAGTGTGGGATCTACCGCATCTCAGGTAAATAGCCCTAATTCTGTTTGTTATTATAGTCTGATACATAAGGCAGAATCATCCATGGCACGACCTTATGTTATGGAACCGTGGAATTTGTGCAGACGTTTCTGCCTATGTTTTAATATTGCTATTAAATGAATATTACTAAGCGGTGATATGTAGGGATGTCAGTTTAGATACTCACATTCTTCGCCACTATTGAAAGTAATCTAAACTATTTTCCCTACAGACGATACGGTGCCCTGCCAGGTGGACAGTTCTGCGTGGAGGGAGGCTCACGGTGTGCTCGTTCCGGCCTCACCGTACTCCTTACTGAACGAGCTCGAGATATCGCACGTGACTTTGCTGCCGCCATGCAAAATAGTAAGGAAAACGAAACTGCATACTGACATTATACCTATAGATAGAGAAGCCGAGAGAACATTTCCTATTAAGCATAATATGTACCTATAGATTGTATAGAAAAAAGATATTAAAAACACTATTTCTTTGGCAGGTGGAGAAAGTCCTCGTTCGCACCGAGCATTTCGACCCGACACAAGGCAATCCCAACATTCCCCTCCCTCCTCCCCACGGCCGCGACCTCCTGACTTGGGCCTCGATACTTCCGAGCCATCATGGGGCGCGGGCGTCGCCTTGCAACGTTGCCGAAGCTGCATGGCCAAGCTCGGCCAACCTCCCACCCCTGCGACTCCCGCGACCCCCGCCACACCTGCCTCGAGGTTCCAGCCCTCTTGGACGATGGAAGCCCTGCATGAAGCGGCCGACTGCCAATGTTCACCAACTCCTACCCCTCCGGCACGACCTCCTAAACCGGCGCATTTAGAGTTGTCCACAACCTTATCCCATAAGCCTCCCGCGTCTCTGCCTACACCCTGCTCTTGCTCGCGTGCTGCTGAAGATGAGGACAATTCATCCAGAGTAGGACCTTACGAGAACTATGATATACCGAAGTCGATTTCGTCTCAGGTAAGAAGCAATTTAATCATATATTTTTACTGAAATTAATGTTTGTACAATGCTATTACAGTGTTTGTTGTTAGGTATATAGGTAATTATTTTGAGTGTAATTGGCAAATTATTTTCAGTTGGATGGAGAGTATTATGATACGCCAAAAAGATTGAAGGAGTGTCTCGACGACGACCTATTCAAAATTACCAGAAGTTCCACTTCGAACACTCTTATACTTAAGAAAACTTGTGGTTGTTTGTTGAAGCTGGGCAAACGAAGAAGGGGTCCTACCGTGATAGATGCGGATGAGGGACTTTCTCTTCCCGCTCCCCCCACTTGCCCCTGCCGGCGCGTCACTGACTGGGCACAGGCTTGGTTACCGCTGCCTTACTGTAGGCGAGACAGCCGAGCCGACCGAGCCGAGCGAGATGAGCCTGGCAAGGAGAACCGCGTACCCAATGTGAGAGATCACAGCGCGCTTTACGCAACTATAGATCTATCCAGAAAAACTAGAAGAAGACAACCGAGCGAGTGTTCAGAAGTCACCATCGACGACCGGCGCATAGAACCTCAGCGGGTGGAGATTGATGACGGACCCCTTGCCAACTATGAGAACCTTAACTTCGCCCTCTCACTGGAGTATTATGAGAATGCACGGGACCTGCTAAAACGGGCGGGCGTGACGCAGGCAGAGCTCGACGCCATTAGTAAAAACCTGAAACCGAGAACCTTTGACTCAACTTGCAGCGGCTGCGGGTGCGCTGAGCATGTCTCTGGTCTCCCGCGAGCTCACAGCGAGTACCTTCTCATGGAGCCGCTAGAGGGAGAGCGGCCGCCCGCTGGGTACACACCTATGTCCCCCCTCGCCCCGCTTGCACCGAGACCGCCACGGCCTCCACGCCGTCTAGACGAGAAGTCTGCCTCCAACCCTGTGCTATGTGAGGATGTCCCAGAAGATACACTAGTCGCCCGCGTAGAGTTCCGTCAGCGCAGCAGCTCAGCAGACTCATCACGTTTTCTGGACGATGACCGTGAATTCGATGCTGGGTCCACGTCCTCTGTCGACACTCTCCGCACGCTGGCGCCTCCATCTCCGTCCCGCTTGCACTGCCCTTCACCCCGGACAACGCCGCGTGGTCCCGCTCCGCCTCCTGGGACGCGGGATTCCTCCAGTAGCAATGACTCTGGCGTGTCGAGTTGCGAACTGCGCTATGAGCTTCCAGTGACGACTGCGTCAACGCGACGTCACTACCGGCCGCGTTCCCCCCGCCCCCGCGCGGCTCCACATTCACCCCTCGCCCTGCGCCGCGCTCGCTCTGGGGATCCATTGTGTGCTGCAAGAGGGATCCTGCCAGCCAAGTCCTCATCCGCGGAAGCTGAAGTGCCGTTACTTTGCAAGCCACTGCGAGGTACGTACTGCTATTTATTGGTAAATATGATATTACTTCTGAATGTGTTTAAAGTTACTAACAACCTTACTTTAACAGGCGTGGCCGACTCCCGCAGCACATCAAGCGGCACGTCCGATATGTCGGACTACATCGAGACTCTATCATTGTCCTCCTCGCACTCTTCCAGCGATACGCCTAGTACAATGAGGTAACACTATAGACTATTCTTAACTTCGAAATTTACTAAAATCTAAAAGTATCCAATTTTACATTAGCAAAATCAGAACAGAACTGCCTCGCTAAAGATAACCTATAAAAGACTAGGAACGAAGGTTTTTACCTACTTGAACAAATCCTCCCCCTGATTACGTAAAGGCAATAGCAAAGACGAAGCAAAACGATAGCTAAAATTGTACAATATTTGCCTTGAAATGTCAAACTTTCTTTGAAATTCATTTTACGTAATACGAATTTCACAAGCAATCAGCGATTATTGTACAATTTTCGTTATCGCTTTGCTTTTGCTAGTTAGGTAATAAGGGGCCTGATTATTGCAGGACTCGACACGTGACCAGTACGCTGCGGCCACGCTCCGGCAAGGAGTACCAACCGCGACCTCCCGTGCATCGTCCTCCTCGACCTTAGAATCCCTCGCCCCACCGTGACCAGTCTTTGTATGAAGACTTGGTGAAAACTCATAATAAACGTCTAAAGACAGCTGACGATGACAGTTTTGTATCGGAATATACGAGAAACTAAAGAACATAAGCCTGGGAAAGGGTATTTTCCTGTACTATTGTATGCTCTGTTTTTATGACGATGCTATATTATTACAAGTTTAGTGTGTCCATCTGTCCGTCCACTGTCGCTTGCAAATGAACTAGCAGGTAAAGTCCGTTTTCTTAGATTAAACCTAGTGTGAAAGTTTTGTTACATACTCTCAAATATTCTTAACTAGCGGGCGTCCGCGACTCCGTCCGCATGGACTACAGAAAAAACAAAATGTCTAAATTATCCGGGATAAAAACATTTTCCCAGGATAAAAAGTGGCCTATATGTTAAGTGGGACCTGTCACAATATATTCCTGAAAACTGCATCGAAATCGGTTCAGTCGTTTCTGATATTAGCGTGCACAAACGCACAGACAAACAGACAAAAATTCAAAAAAATATCGTTTTGGGTTCTATTGCGTTGATAAAGGTCTTCTATAATATTTTTTGTCATATATATTCACTAGTACAGACAGCAATCTGTTACATTTTTATTATATGTATAGATTTGTTTGGATGTTAAACGTAATTTTACGAGAAATTCACTCTAATAGAGCGGACTCTACCTACCTATACATGCACATGCCACATCAGTCTATAGCATCACCTCAACAGCTCTCTGACGTTACTTGTACAGTTCGATAGTTCTAAATATCTATTTATTTACACTATGTGATTACTATTATAGAAAATTTGTATAATGTTTATCTTTAAGATATCTAGGAAAGTGTAAAATTGAAACTTATATAAATCGACGAAATACTTATTATGAACTTACGAAATTGTTTCCTACTCCTGTAGTGTTCCTGTGTTAGTGAGATCCGTCCACGGCGTGTCACCGAACCGGATTGTTACTCCTACTTTAATCTCTCACTGCAATTTGTCTTCAGCGCAGTTTGTATTCATCGCTTCCATTAATTTTCATCATTATTTTGAGTGCTCGCCGAAGACACAAAGTTTCGTTTGTTGTAAAAGCAAACATTGTTAGACTTTGTTACTGAACAGTTTTGCTAAGTACCTACTCGACTGTCATTAAAAATTGCAACCTTCGGAGAAAAACTAAACGAATTACTAAACAGGTGAATTAAATATCTAATATTAAAATTGTTAATGATTTTATTGGAAGTAAGCGCCAAAGAATACAGCCAAAAATTGTAAAATTTCTAGTCATGCCAGATTAAATCTGTACTGTTTACATCACGTCGGCTTAGTCTGTCGGAATATAAACTAATTTAGTAAGAAAAGAGTCTCATACTACAACGAGTCTTGTCTAACGTCATATTTTGATATTCGTTTATCTAAAGTCTGAGGTTTCCTACTTCTTGTACATTTGTATCAAAGCGGTAACTATGATTGTGAAACTCAATATAGCAATAAGCAGCGCAACCAAAGGTGATCCTCTGTAATATACTATATTATACATTAAATTATTCTATAGTTGTTAGCGAGCGCGAGTTTTGTCTGCAAGGGGCGTTGGGCGACTTCGCTTCTCTCCGGATCATTTGCGCCACACAAATATCCATAATAGTGTAATAAGGCTTATCTCGAAGCCCCCAAGACCCTTACTCCTTACGATTGAAGTGAAGTCGTCCGGTCGCACGGAGCCCGTTTGGGCTGAAGACTGGATTTGTAAGCAGGTTGTTTAGATTTTACGCTAGCGAATGAATTTATATAAAGTAATGTTAATAAACTTGAATTTCTGAATAAAATACTTGAATAATGTCTGTGTTTTTATTCGCACCTAATTAGGTAGACGCTGAGTGATGGCGACGAACAAAGTGGTCGATGAAGCGCGTCGAACGAAATGACTCAACGAAAAATTCCTCGCGACGGATTTTATCGCAGATGACAAAGAGAAATTGACTTTTTAAAATGATGAGGCTGAAGTTGGGACGTCTTAATTAGGGGCCGGCTTGATGGTTAATGAAGGCATTAACGCTCTCGAGGAAGCCTTGTTCTTTTAATAACGGCAGGGTTTTGTGGAAAATTCTGAATTATAGAGATACCTATTTAGGTATATCATAATGTAATAGAGTGAGTTAGACACCAACGATAGCATGGGGAAACTAGATCAAGTGGATAGATTTAGTTTGGAGGAGAGGAAAAGTTTACAGGAAAACTATCATAAAATGTGGTTAAAAGCTTATCATAATATAATCATCAGTGGCTATAAAAACTGACTGCAAATTTTGCAATTAGTGAAATAATGAAATTTAGTTGCAAACATTACTGCCGTAATGTAATTAAAGCTCCTCCTGTGTTGACTAACATTTCCAATGTGAATGTAAGCAGCACTTTACATAAACAGTACTTAGTACCACAGACAAAAGCGAGACCATTTGTATCCGCTTTACTCTTTACTAATGTCTATTCCAACACCGAAGTCCTGCAAACGAAACAAAATACGGAAAACCGTGGTAGAGTTATGAAGACACTAGCGCTTATGTCAAGGGACTTTATAATTGGACCCGGGTTGCAAATGCTGACTGTCAGAATATTTTCAAGGAACGTTATTAATATGAAGATCCTCATTAAGAGCAACTTCACAATTTTTCCGCGTTGCTTTCCCCTTCTTCGTTGCTGAATATTTTATATCGCGAGCTTTACTTGTTTTCTTCACAAACCAAAATTTATCTGTAGAAAGTCGGCTTAATTCGAAGGATTTGTTTAAAATTGATGGTTAGCTTGAAATTACTTTAAGTATAATAAACAGTAATTAACATGCAGCATAGGCTTCCGATGATAGCAGGTATTATTTTGTAATAAAACATTCAGAGAGAACGAAGCATAATAGTAATAAGTGTTAAAAAAATAGATATAAATAACGACCAACTGGTATTTACACACCTCCGTATCTTACATCCTCCACTCACACTCCCTCAGGTCTGACAACTTATGATCGCGATTCGAGAAACATTCGAATATTTTTGTCGCACACGAACAACTGAGAACTTCAGAATCGTAATGCCCGATACATTTAAATCTAGATGTATAATAAATAAAAGCTTTTAAAAAACTTCTATTATCACCCTGTAAAAAATAAAAACCATAATTTCTTAATTGACCTGGGGGACTATTCTCTAAAAGTCTCATGTTGGAACAAAGCCGAAACGGAACCGTTGTAGACGCTCAGAACAAAGCAATACTTGAAGTGATGTTTAGACACATTTCAGCACGAGACAGATATTTGTTTTAAGTCTCGAGCACACCGGATGTCTATGCGTGCACGTAAGCGTAGACGTACACGTACCTCTGAGTTTAATGTATAGAACTGTCTCCGCTTGACGTCTATGCTTACGTCTACGCATACGCATCCGGTCTGCCCGTGCCTATACAGTTCCATACATTACAACTCATAGGTATGTGTACGTCTACGCTTACTCGTACGTGCACGCATATGCATCCGGTGTGCTCGAGCCTTTATTCTGTCATACCCGCGACCAATGCGTGCTAAAATATACCTTAACTCAAGCGGTAAGTATATATTGTTTCGCACTGCGTTTCTTTAACGGTTTATTAGTGGTTGCGTTTCGGCTTAAAAATTTTGAGCTATTGCCCTCCTGCTCGTCGCAAAATAAACCACGGCAAAATATCACTTTTCGTATTTTAAGTAAACTGGTCACTGGGCTGATACGAGACTGTTGAAATGTACTCTAATGCTCTCTTGAGGACAAAAACTATAAGTACATAACTTTGTTATTAGAGCTTCAGAAGTAGCAAGAATTAATTTCGTGAATCATTATACACTTTATACAGTTGTAACATCAGTTTAAGAACTCCCCTTATTAATAAATGTCTAGTTCAACTTCCGAGCCAAAAAACATAAGCTAAGTACAACTTAACTAGTATGAGATGTTCTCTCACTAGTGTCTGTAGAGATTGTAATGAGATTCCTGGCTCGACTCCAGCGACTCACACGTTATAGTCATTGTTCTACGTGTGGACTACATTTAGCATAATGGATGAAGACTCCCTAACAGTTTCACTGTACTTGCTTGCAAATTATTATTATTTCCCGAAGTTCCCACGGTAACGGAATATAACGGGAATTCTAAAGATTATTCGGACAAAGTGGCTAGTACCTATGTTTATTATTAAGAAATTATTATACCTATAAAGTGTCAGTTATATGACAATATGCACCAACTAGGAAATAAATTACAACAAGCGAAGAAAAAAGCATTAAGAGCTGAAGTAAGCCGGAGTCAAAAGAATTTTTGGCATAACCAGTTAATTTTAATTGCTACAACTTTGCTAGTTTTATTTTCGTACTCGAATAAAGTAAGTTACTGCGAGAGCGGAAATACTGGGAGTGGAGCTAACAATGTAGAGTACTGTGCTATACAATCATTAGGTTATAGCTATGTTATAATATGGTATATATGATGTGTAAACGTGGTTATAGGATCTCCTTATTCACCCTGCAGTTCTGGGCTGTGTGTATATCTATCCAAGTGGTTAAGACGTGCACCTTCCAAGCGGGAGGCGTAAGTTCGATCCCAGTCACGGGCCTGTACCAATGAATTTATTTCATGTACAGATTTTAATGTTGATAAAATTGTCACTTAGCACGTAAAACCGTTGGTCCTGCGCCTGATCTCTCTCCGGTCGTGTCGGCTTTCCGTCTCATCGGACTATGAGAGTAACGGAATAGAGAGTGCATCTGTGTTTGCGCACACATTTGTGCACTATAATATCTCCTGCGTACCTGACCAATCTCCGTAGAGATTGGGTCGCCTTTGCCGAAATACGGTCGGAGATCATCATCATCATCATATCTGATATGTATAACATGATATGTAAGAACAAGGGCAATACAACACACTCTCTAGTTATTTTATGATCTAGACTTAAATCAAAACTCTAAGTTTAGCACTGTATACCGGATTTTTAGGTTATTTTGGTACCCATAATACTCGGAATTCCAACATTAGATCGAGATCATTTGATGTATTTTATGCAGTAAGAAAAACTTTTTTACAATAACTTTTAGTACTAAATATAACTATGATTTTTACCATTTTAATCGTAGATTTTAGCTTTATATCTACGCTATTGTTAAAGTTATAAGTTTTTAAAGCTAAGTCTGATTACTTCACGAAGTATTCATTCTTTCAACGTTAGTTTTCAATGAGGTTCCGTCCCGAGTGCTCGCCAGACCTCAACGAATCGAATGGACTTTTAAAAGTGCTATGATGTTAAAATCCTAACCTTAATAATTTTACTATGGTTACCTTAACGCTCATATTGGGTTGAATTTAAAAGGAGTAAGTAGTATAAAGCAAGAGTGTAGTAGGTAATACTCCAGGTTGGTTTTACATGTTCCCCCTACTGATAGTAAGTATAATTTAAAAAAATATATGTTAGATACTTCTACTATATAAATAAATAAAATATTATAGACGAATTTCAATAAGTAGGGTATTTAAATCAAGTAATTGTGTGTTGAATGTTATATGTACATATAATGACTTGTTGCATAATTGTGGAGACCTTATATCACCATACAGCTGTTGGACTTCCAAATACCAAATACATAATAAGTATAGTATACAACAGTACATCTAGGCATTTTATATTAAAAAAAGTCTTAGCACTTATCCAACCACGCCACGCTCCTTTTACTCACTCAGCTCGCGATATACCACCCGAGGATTATTGCACTTCACCCGATCAATTGGATTAGTTAAGGGTTAGTTACACCGACACGCCACACGAGATAATGTAAAATGCCAGATTTTACAACATGCAATCGACAGATACACGATTAAATTGCGAAGAATCGTTATGAAACTTGCAACCTTTAGTCATTATAAATACAGTGAATATTCCTTCAACACACATCAACGAATTGCAGATGACGTCATGTACAGACAGTCGTTTGTTTTCGCGCTTTATTCGTGAAAGTACATTTATAGTGAAAATGCTCCGATTCATAAATTGATCGGAATTGCAACAAGATTTATTTGTGACTTGCATTGTTATTGCGCATTTTACCCGACTGTCAAGTAAGGGTATTGTATTTGTAATATGAGCATGTAAATAGGTGTGATATAAAATATCACATTGGAATTTGTTATAATTCATTTGGTTATTTTAAAGTCTAATAAAAATTTAATTAGGTACCAAGAAGTTATTAGATAAATTCTCAAAAACTCTCTCCCACGAACATTATACGAATGTAAAATTTTATGAGAAGGATGTTTGGATGTTTGTTAGTCTTTCACGAAAAAAGCTGAATAGATTTTCATGGAACTTGGCAGTGTACAATAAAAGAGCATATTACCTACAAAGTTTATGCGCCCGAAGTCCTTAAACCAAAATTAATTAAATGACCTAAAAAACCGATCATTAATAATTCAAGACATTACTTATAGCATGTTAAACATTATTACTGTTCAGTTGTAAAACTGAAATAAACCCGGTTTACAGCATACAGACCGTAAAACTTAATATTATCACAGATTAAGGGAGAATTTATCACAAGCAGTAATAGCAATAAAATTATACTAAAATCAGTAAAAGGTGTTAAGATATCGTATTTTATAAATACTTGATGTTTTTTTGTGGCCACCTTTAACGAAGGGTACATATTCTATACATGAAATAAAGTAAGTTTATGCCAAAAAAAATGCTGGGAAAAATTTTTTTTTTTGAAAAAAATATTTAAATTCCTTGATCGTGCTAAATTTATAGTGTCTAGTGTTTATGTTAGTTTTTTTATAGACAGAAATTAATTATTTTTCGTGAAAAAATCCTGCTACGCGCGTCTATGTGCATTTATGCAGAAAAACGCAGTCTATTTACTCAACTTTGGACCCTAATATTTTGGAAACCAGACACTTCCCAGGTATGCTTCCATGGAGAAAAATGATCGTGATGATGAGGAGATTGCGTAGTTTTCGGGAACGTTGACGACCAAAAATCATTCTGTATAATCTCATTTTTTTAAATTCATTGCCATGTACACGTATATTTTTTGTAATGATAATGAATAACTATATTAATTTGTTACATAGTTACACTAAAACAAAACTCTTGTGTTAAATAAATTGGAGATTTAAATTAAATTATACTAGAGCGTACTAAAGATATACTCAAACACACACTGGAAAAACATAATCCTCCTTCTATGGCAGTCGGGCAAAGTGTTATAAATAAAATTCTCAAAGCTAAGCTTAAATTACATTTGATAGAAAACATATCGAAATTGAAAATCTTCGGCTTGTTTCTAAAATTTATAAACGTTACACTTTATTAAGTTCATTCCATAGCAAATAAAACCTAATCATATTTTTGTGTAAACATAATAAAATTTCAACGAATAAGTTGGTAACATTGAACCTTAGACCTTCATGACCTACAGCGCCCTCTAGTTTATTACTAGACATTTAAGTCAAGCTCCGCTTTATTAACGGATCCTAATTATTTTACTTTTGTCTTCAAGTTCCAGACCCATTAATTACATTGAGGCAACGAGCACTTTTTGCACATTAATAAAAAAAATACACAAAAGATCTGTAAAAGGTTTTAATACTACTGCTAATGTACTTACATACCTACTATTTATTATATTTAACTATATTTTTTATAACTTTTTTCATCTGGATAAAATTAGTTATGGATGAAGTGGTAAATAGACAACTTTCTTATGATTGTGGTGCAAATTCTGCTCTACCTACTACCTAAGTAGTCCACGCTAGTTTTAGAAGCAAGGCTTCATACACTCATGACCTACTCATAATAAATAATAAGACCGACCGCTAAACTGCTGAATATGTATATGTATAATAGTTTTTAAGTATTTGTAAAGTTGAGTGCTAATTTTTCAATAGATACCTACCCATAAATAACTAACTAATAAGTAAATAGCCCACTATAAAGAACCTATTTCCAAAATATGAGACTCGAAATCACATGTTTGTTTTTCAAGATTGTATGAACATTTCTGAGTTGTTTAGGAATTCTCCATACTATCTGGAAAAATAAACATGTGATTTCGAGTCTCAAATTTTGTGGACAGGTTCCTTTTAGTGGGATATTTACTTAGTTTTTCACTTAACACACCCCTTTTGTTACACCCTGTATACTTCTATTAAAACTTTTTCAAGATAGAGACAGCATTAACTTTTTCCTTCATATAGAGATAGACCTAGGTGATCATTGAAATAATGGACACTTATTAATAACCTCATTTATTTTATTTTACTTCTATGCTGCTCTGGGAGTGAAAAAAAACGTAAAATACTACAGCTGCTTCTCTTCCCGGGCATACTGTACAAGTAAGTAGAGGGACAAGAGGGTCTTGGTGTTTTGTTGGCGATGGGCTGACCACCTGTCACTACTAACCGAACTTGTACATCTCAACTATACCCTCAAAATTGGTCAGAAGTGGCATCATGTGGTCCTATCGGCCCTTGGTGCTCTGCCTACCCCGTAAGCGATAAAGGCGTGATTATATGTATGTATGTATGTATGTTATTTTATGAAAAAAACCCGACTGCGTAAAAATATTGCCCGGTGTCACTCTAACGACAAAGATGAATTTTAAGATACATCTCAAGCTTAAATGCGACAAACCGTTTAGGCTGTAGAGCGTGCCAACGAAATATACATACTATATACACTCGTGACCGCGTGGTGCCGGCAGAATAGAATTCGTACCACCCCATTCTGCCCGTAGGTATCGTACGAGGCGATTAAGGGTTTCCGGGAGGTGAGCAGCAGCGCCTCCCGTGTTGACAACATAGTCCAAAATACAAACTGCGGTCACCAACCCGCCTGCCCAGCGTGGTTTCTATGGGCAAATACCCCCCATGGCAGTCTTGTAGCGTGCCCTGGGGGAGGCCTACGTCCAGCAGTGGACTGCAACAGGCTGATGATGATGATGATACACTCGAGAAACATAACCTTCCTTCTGGTGCAGTCGAGTAAACGGAGATTCAAAGCTAAGCAACCAATTCTCACCAGTGCCAGTGGGATTAAGAACAAACCACAATATATCGTAACAATGTAGTAAATAACTAAATATGTAGTAGATTCGAGAGGTTACAGCGTGTGCAGACGAACCTCCCGGGACGTCATTACGTCGCCGCAGGCTCGCTTTAACATTAGCAGCACGTCCCGTAAAGCGTCCTGCTAACTGTCAGCTCTGGAGTCTTCAGACCGTATTCTAAAATACTCGTAGGTAATATACGGAATACTAAATATTATACGTTATGTAGGTAAAGCACAAAATACGTACAGAAAAAGCTCATACGTACATAAATTATGTCACACTAAATCTACTGAACCGATTTAAATGAAACTTGGTATACAAGGAGACCAGAGCGTGATGCACTTAGGTTACTTTTTACATACATTCATACATAACATACTACACTAAACTGGTTGTAAGGATCTCCTTTATGAACCTGCAGTTCTGTCAATACCATTTTGAGAACACAGTCATGTGTACTCGTATATGTATGTATGTATGTATTAATCTTCAAGAAAAATACATTTAACCGCAGTCTGGTATAATTCCTCACTTAAGCGACGTAATATTTACGGACGCGCTGTTATTTATTCACGGCGTAAGCTTCATTACGGCTGCAGGACGGTTCTGCGGTGCTGCCCAAATTACCGCGCCCGCCGCCAACCAGCCGAGCGGCGAATACATTAATACGCCCGGAGAATAACCCTGAGGTGAGCGTTGGGGCTTGTTATGTGAGCCTACAATAAATAAACTAATAATTCCAACAATATAATTATGGTATAATGTGTAGACGTGTAAATAGTGAATTCAAACATGACTCGCTAATGTACACTAATAGACCGAACTTAGATTTATTTCTTCTGAACTAAAATAATCTATGTATTTTATGGAAGGATATTAATATGCAGAAAATATCTTATAGGTTGTATTTCCAGATTAGGGTAGAGCTGCAGGATCATAAAGAAGATATCACATCTACATTTAACATAGCAAGAATCTATATACATATAATAAAAATGTAACGGATCGCTGTCTGTACATGGAAGATATATGAGAAAAAATATTATAGGAGACCTTTATCAACGCAATAGTACCCAAAACAATGATTATTGGAATTTTTGTCTGTTTGTCTGTGCGTTTGTGCACGCTAATCTCAGAAACGGCTGAACCGATTTCGATGCAGTTTTCAGGAATATATTGTGACAGGTCCCACTTAACATATAGGTTACTTTAGGTTATCCCGGGAAAATGTTTTTATCCCGGATAATTTTGACATTTTGTTTTTTCTGTAGTCCACGCGGACGGAGTCGCTAGCTAAGATAATGTATATAAACAAGTATAACCTGTGTTCATAAATTTTAACATTTGCCCTGAGAAGTACAAAAAGATAAAATAAAAAATAGAACCCCTCAATTTCAAGCCATCATAACCGTCAAATTAAATAACAAACAATTGAGACTCTCTTTTCATCTCTTGTCTGACAGTCGAGGATCGTTTCCGACGACATCGTTATCTCTGGAGCAATTTCTTTTTGTTTCATACTTGTAGGACCTAACTAAATTGAATGAAACATTATGTCGTTTTTATGTATTACTCGTAATAAAATAGGACGCACAATACTGGTTTAAAACGAGTGCAACAGATTGGCGTAGTTGGGATCCCATAACTTTAAGTGGTTAGCCCATAGTCTGCGAGTTTAACTTCATTGTACAATGTACAGTTAGGTTCAGAATATATATCATGAAAATTTTAATAAAAGTGAAATTAGTGAAGCGACTGTGTTACTCAGTTTTGGAGCTAATTTTCCTAAATTCCCGGCGAAGCTAATTTGTTTATCTTTACAAAGCGAAACTCATTAAAAACTCACAATACTGGGTAACTGCTATGAGAGGAGGTGTATAATAAGGGGGAGGTTAGGTTTTTACGACGGATGTAGGATGCGAGCATTCATGAAAGCAGTATAAAGTGGAGATCCGACAGTCAACGCAGACCACTGATTTGTTTTCAAAAATGCAGTGGCCAAAACTACAGGATCGCAAAAGAGAATCTACAGCCGCATAAACATCAGTGACGTTGTTAGCTTATCGCCTGAGGGAATGCGTCGTAATTCCTCAGTCGATTTTTAGGACATGTACGGTAGAAGATTCAGGTTATGTATTCTACTGAAGCAATGCATCAGCACAGGATTTTCATTTTTCAATATACCTATAGCCTCCACAATATGTATCGCTATTTAATATGTGCCGCCTACCGTATTCTACCATCAGCGCGTCAAACCTACACTATTGCTTATGAACAATTTTGATATGCCACCTCCTCCTAGTTGTTAGTTAATGGCAAGTACCGCAATATGTCGTACAAAGCCGCTTTTAGAGGGAGTTTCAATAGTTTAGTGTTTGGGCTGTCGACACCCGCTTTATGATAGACACGACCGTTTTTAATATTGTGATGCAGATGAATGCTTTGGTGCCAGTTTTGCACATAAAGTTAGAGAGCTTTTTGCGGATTAGCGGCAATATAAGTTTTGTTAAGTTATTATTAGGATTATTTATGCTAAACTAGTCTTACCATGACAGATATTAAATTTTGTAATGTTTGTTGATTTAATAAACAGGGTGTGATAAAGGGGTTTGTTAAGTGATGCCAGAAAAATTGCCCACTATGGGGAACCTATCTACAAAACTTAAGACACAAAGATAACAAGACTACAACTTGGACGTACTTTTGGGAAGGCAATGTACTAAATTTTATCAGGACACAATTAGACTGCATAATCTCGTATAGGTTCGTAAACTTTTACTTTTTGTCTAGAGATGTCTTATTTCAAGGTGTGAAATGACATTTTCTATTGATAGTTTGAGAACGGAATATGCTCGCACTAAGTGACGCAAACGGTACTCTGACAACGTTTGTACATGGTTACACCCATCATTATCCTTAAAGAGGTTGCAAAAAATTTCAAAATTACCTATAGATAATAATTATTTACCATTAAGCTCATACATTTCTTTATGAGATACCGCGTCCACCTATAATCACGTCACCTTTGCATTGCACTCCCACCTCCTCCCTATATGTATTAGCTCCGTGGTCCCACCAGCCGTCCCTCGTTAGCTGGCTCCGTAATTACTGGCCTGTAATGTCGCGTGTGCGCGGAATTAAGATAAAAATGGAGGATTTATTCAAACAGGCCGAATTCATTTAGCTAACTGAATGCGTGGGGTGTCGATAAATCTAAATATTCATTATTTGCAATGTGGAAGGAAAAGTAGAACATCTTTGTGAGGGTACCGCGATTTGCAAGATCGCTAACGCATATATTACGGCAACGAACAAGCGGCATACCCACTGCCAAAGAAAAATATGTGAGGTATGCAAAAATCACGGTGCTCTTGAGACTAACCCCCATGTCATAATTTTTTTTATTGCCTATACCATGTCCCACTACTGGGCAAAGACCTCTCGGATTTGAGCCCACTTTGTCTTGTTCCCACTATATCTTTGATTATTGATCCAAATTTCAATCACAAATATAGTAAATTCTTCAAGAAAAATAAAGTGTAGCAATACCATGAAAATACAAGCGTTTACGTGTGTGTAAAATCGACCCGCCGTTTAAAGACGTTCCTGTGCTTCTTGTACGTCGTCTTAATGAATATTTAGATTTATTGAGGTCCTCATCGGACGCATCAATTAGGGTGGCCTTAGTATTCATGTCGCGACTCGCGTGTATCTCGGGACCGCCATTACACCGTGGAGATACAAGAAATTAAGGAGGGTTTATGCCATTTAGTGGGAAATGCGATGCGATCTTAAATGTGTAGTAAAATTGACGAATAACAATTTAGATGACATAAATATAGGTATGTAATATAGGTATAATCAAGTAATATCGCACATACTGTGAACGTTGAATAATATAGTTATCCATTTGTATGTTGAGCAGCAATATGCAGAGTATCGTTTGCGAAGATTGCCCGTATAACGGTGCTACTTATAAACCTTCTGTAAAGTTATGCGCCTCCTATTAGGCATGATATTTGACAGCAAAATATGTCAAATTAGGTATTGATTAGCCAAAATGATACTTTAATTTTTATTCTTATAAGTATTGCCCTCTAACTGTGTGCCTCATAAAGAAGCTCAGGATCGCTCAGCGAGCAATGGAGAGAGCTATGCTCGGGATCCCTCTGCGTGATAGAATCAGAAATGAGGTGATCCGCAGACGTACAAAGATCACTGATATAGCTCAACGGTCCAGCAAGCCAAAGTGGCAATGGGTAGGGCATATAGCTCGAAGAACTGATGGCGGATGGAGCCGGAAAGTTTTAGAATGGATACCACGTATCGGCAAACGCAGCGTGGGAAGGCCACCCGTGAGATGGACGGACGACCTGGCCAAGGTCGCGGGCATCGGTTGGATGCAGGCTGCTTCCGACCAGTCGGTATGGGGAGGCCTATGTCCAGCAGTGGACTTTCCAGGGCTGAAATGATGAAGTATTGCCCTTATATTTTTACAGAACTTAGATATTACATTTTAGGTACCATCTCACCCGCGGTGTACCTGAACTCTGCTTACGCAGTAATCCTCAGCTCTCGTCGAGCTTTACTCCTGACTCACCCTTTAAGTCGCCCCTTTTTATCCCCTTAATGCGAAGGTCGAGTCTCCTTAATGTCATTTTGTTCAGATTGCAAGTAACCAGCGAGAGAAAGTAAAGCCGGTGTAATCTACTTATTCATGTATTGGATTTGTAGGATTAAGTCAAATGATTCATTTCAATGCACTCAATTATTATTCGATCCAATATGACAGAGTAGTGTGAGAACAGTAAAACATAAAGTCGTAGTATTTATTTAGTCAAGCAAGCGTTTTGATATTGATTACCATTAGTTATGCTTATTATCCTAATACTGCGTAAAACGAGATTAAAATAACTGAAGACTGTATTACTTCCTAGGGTTACTAGTAGACGCCAGCGACTCAGTCTGCGTGGACTGCAAAAAAAAACAAAATGTCAAAATTAAGATTTTTCAATGTAGCTGAGCTTAAATTGTTTAAGCGTTCCATAGTTTTTTCTAATACGATAAATGTCTTCAATAAAAATTCGATATCGAAAATAGATATAAAAAAAATAACTATCTCATATAAAATGTACCAGGCTAGCAGTGGTGCGAGGGAAAGTTAGTATTCATGAGGAGTTTCCATCGAATTGAAATAAAGGCGCGCCATGAACAAATCGACTCGGCTGGGATACACAAGGTGGCGTCTAGGTTTTACATTACACACATATACAGTTGTGTTCCCAGAATAGGGTAAGGTAACTGTAAGATCACGAAAGAGATCCCACAAGTTTCTCATAGCGGAGAGTTTATTCGTAACTAATAATCCATAACTACGAGTATGATCAATTTTATTTAAACTTACTCAAATTGACCAAATCCACGTATGAACAACTTAAAAAATACTTTGAGACACTCACCTAAGATTCTCTTAAAGTGCCTATACAAGTATATCGATTACTCTAGAATACCCTAGATGATGCTTTATACATAAATATTCCAGTTAATAGTAGTAAAGTTGCATGTCATATAGGTAGGACCTATAGCAGAGGTCTGCAGACTTGACCATTGGCCGCCAAGCACAGTATTCTCAGGTAGGCAAAACAAAGATATATTATAAAGTCCCCTCACAGACAATCTCCCCCTACTTGAGCATTCAGTGTCACTGCGCGTGCGTTGTTTGCTCGCGGACGTGATTGCGAGCTGTAGGGTACCTAAGCATGAACCTTTTTACGCGCCGCCGTAACGCTAGTGATTCGTAAATAATCTCTATGAGATTTGACAGTACGACGATAGCGTTATCGAGGGGTTTGTGATTGTGAGCTGATGCAATGATATCGAAAATACTTAGAATATGTATGAAAAGACAATGCGAAGGTCGAGACTTCATGTTTAGATTGAATCTTTTTAGTTGTGAAAGATTAACTTGGTATAAATGTATCTTTGATAGGTTTTGTTACAAACGAGTACAATGTTTGTGTTACATGCGTATTTTGTCTTTGTCTTTAAATGGTCTTTTTCAGTTGGTAATCTGGAAGGGAATGCTATGCAGCATTAAGTTCCACTTTGTGTTAAGTTTATATAAGTAATAATATAAGTTTTTATAGTGCAATATATAAATTTATATATCTGTCTATCTTTGACAAATATTTTTTAGTTTTTCAGTCAAATGTGGTTTGTTGAACAAGTAACTGAGTTTAAAGAGTGTATTCAGTAATATGTTTACAGTTTTTTTAAGGAATAAAAAGTGACATTGATTATAATGTTTATTTTAAAAAATAACACTCGATTCATAAAGTTTACATAATAATTGCAAATACTAGCTCTATATGAAGTATGATTTAATTATCCTAAGAAAATATTAATAGCTTCTTAGCACATAAGCTTCAAAATAAATTGAACATTATATTTATGGCCTGGAATAGATAACAATATACCTAAGTATGAAGGTAATCCTCCCCTTGGGGTCCGAGAGAAAATTTCGCCTCGTCAACTAACCTAAATATTATGTATTATAAATATTAATAAGAAAATGAATTTTTTTTATTTGAATTTTAAATATTATGAATAATATAATTTAAAATATATTATTAGAAGAAGTCACAGTAAGAAATATTTTAAAGAGATGCACAGGCATTCTCTGTGTAACTACGTAAACTATATTGTTTAACTAGTAGGTAAACACCAGCGACTTCGTCCGTGCACATTCGGAACATTCTTTCTAAGGGGATGCCTACGTCATATAAGGAACACACCCACCAAGTTTCAGGTATCTAAAGCTCAGTGGTTTAGGATGGCTGGCTTTCGCTATTTGCGTTGATCGGTCAGTTATTCTGTACAAAGCATTGTATTTGTATGCGAGTAGAAGATATGTATGTACCTAATATAAAGAACATTGAAATATCAGATAAGTGTCCAACTACACGATAAAGGTAAAGCTATAAAAATATAACTTAAAAAATAAATATAGCAAAAAAATGATAAGCAAAAAATATGAAACCTTACTGAATAATAAACCTGATCATTTATTCAGTGGACATTGGCGCTGGTATGTTGCAATGGACGAATTACATAAAGCAGAAAGTTAGTTCTAATTTTGTCCACTGCGTAGTTAAGTTAGCTAACAAGTGATCGAGTCCCTCCTAGATCTGATTAAAGACTGTTCCAATAACGAACTCCTGCGGATTTTCATAGAACTGAATAAAATATACGAAACAGTAATAGAGTTACATAGATACTAGCGCCAATAATATAGGATTTTATTATTGAAACGAAGTGTAATGTAATTTACGTTTGCTTTGATCCTGCAACAGACGATATCTCAAAGAGCCTACTTTGTGATATCTGTAAAGGTATGTTTTACTGATAAATGTATGTTTAGGCGTTAAAAGAACTTATACTAAATTCAATATCACAGTGTGTGTGAGTATCTATTTACTGGGACCTCTTGTTACATACAAACATAAATACATAACCTCACGCCTATATCCCATATCTTGTTATATCTATAAATATAAACTTCGGTCATCGCAAAACGCGTTAATTTTTTATAGGAGAAAGATCGTAATTATGAAAGAAAGTTTTAAGTTTACAGAACAGAAAAGAAGAAGTCAAAGGAAAATATTGAGAGTTGTAAGTTTTAATATTTTCAATTGATACTTATTGTTTATAAAGTTTTCCAACTTCTAGAGGCAGTTAAATTTTAGATTAATTGCCTGCGTTTAAGTACTAAAGTAATTTAATTTACTTAAAATTATTTTGTCGTCGAAGTTTAGTAAAACATTTGATCAAGTTAAAACAACATTAAAAGAAAATAATCTGCATAATCTCTTTGATAGGGTAAAGTTTAGTAGATAAGGACATTCGGTACTCATATTTTCATCTCATGACTTATCATTATAATTTCAAAGAAAAAGCAAAGCTCAATTAAATAATTCAGCCAAAATGTCATATTTTATTCTGGACCAAAAGTTATTTATTTTATAGACTGGAGTGATAAAATAATATACATACAAAATGGTAATACTAAATTTTATCCAGACGATGTTCTAGGCGTGCACATATAGTTGTCATATATTACACGGACGTGTCACTGAAATGGAGTAGCCGGAACTGTGGGATCATAAAGGAGATCTCACAGTCACGTTTAGCATAGCGGGGTAAGATGTAAATGATCACCGAGAAGTTGCTGATTCATCGCCTGAGAGAATACTCGAGTTCCATAGCTGACTTTCGACATGTACGGAAGGAGATGCAGCTTATGTATTGTAGTAAAGCTCCGCATCAGCGAGTACGCTAGTAGATAGGTTACGTCCATAGTAAGTGCGCGATAAAAATTGACAAACCGCGCGATGCTATTCGATAGCTACAATATTTTTTTAGATAACTATTAAAATGTAGTAATGAGTGACAAAGAAAGATACAGTTATCATGAGCGCAAAAGAGATAGCAATACTTTATAAAAAGATGGCCGTAATGTTGACAGCTAATATGTGGGACTCGAATTATGATTTAAATAATAAATAAATATAAGTTATCGGTGAAATGTAATTCCTAAGCTTTTATTACACATTTTAAGATATTTTTTACATCTCTTATGACACACGGAGGCATATTTTATTTATTTAACTTGTTTGAAACTCAAACATAAGCACGTCTATGGTCATGAAGAGCTCGGCGCATACTAAATAAATAGCGGAAAAAGCTCATACTCGTATATTTAAAGATTAAAAACCGTGTTCGAGAAGGAGACTCTGAAGAAAATAAAACTAGTATCAAATAAAATAAATTAATTTTAACGCGTCATAACATCGGAAGCATGTTAATAATCAAAAAGGAATGTTTCATAAAATATAAACGGAGCTATAAACGGTATGCACTCTGCGCCGAGCAATATGAAGCAAACAAATACCTACACAGTTGCATCCGCGATGCACTTCGTAAAAAGGTCTGCTAGTGCGGACGTTTTACTACACTTTGTGATTACATTTTTATATTAACCTAGTTTGCGTTTTCTTTAACGATGTTTGTTTTACAAATGCTGGAATTTGTTTTAGTTGAACAAGTTGTTTAATGTTTTTGTATCTTGTTTTTTATATAGCGTAGGTAAGAAGGTTAGAATGAGAAATATAATTTATTTCTAGTGACTATTTATTTAAAGGTCACTCTGTAGTCAAAAATCTATATTTATACATATATCATAGCTACCAACTGACTGACATATAGACGCGCGCACAACCGTAACAGCTAATAGTAGAAACGCATTTCGACCGTAGCTTCTTTTTGTGACGTATACAGGATGTGGGTGACAGTCGTAAATACTGAAATGCTGTATAAAGTCACGGACAACCGGTAATCGTCTATTTAAGGGAATGTCTAATATTTTAGCAAATTGGGTGAGATAAATAGCTATATATACTTATTCTTCCCATTGGCTTTAACTATAAAATTTCACGGTTATCCGTTAGCACAAGTTCCCTTAGAGTTGTAAAGTATTTGCTTCACGTATACTGGAATACACGAGAAGATGGATAAGTAAGAAGTAAAATTGTGACTAATGTAAGTTATTTTCACTTAAAACATAGTAATAACTTTAGTAATATTCACGGATCGAGTAATAAAACATAAAAATATATGAGTTCGAGTGTTAGTCGGAGTTTTTAGTACTCTACGGAGCGGAGTTTAACGACCCTGGCTTCCGCTACGGACAATGCTACGCCGTAGCACCCGTAGCACTGCTACGAGCGTAAATGCTACGCAATGACATTGCAATGCGAAATCGCTTTTATTTCATGAAATATGTGTTTATATTGAACTTTCACGTCGTATTGAGTCCGATAAATCTGAAATTTCATTGATAGTTAACGTGTCATTATTGGATGAAAACGTATTAACAGATTTATAGGGAACAATTTAAGTTTGAAAAACGGTGCGGGACGATAAATAAAACAATCCCTGGTTTTATTTTACGGAATGATTCGTTTATGAGGGTTCACGTAATATCATCATGTTTTATTACATATAAATTGATTTACTACAGCAATAAACACGAAGGATTAAAACATGCATTTTATGACGTGATACACTTAAAAACTTGTCAATTGTTAATGACTTTAAAATATGTCTACAGTTATTCAAAGAAAATTATTACTTTTTTATAACAATCCTTCGATGGGTATAAAAGCTTACTTTTAAAAGTACATATCTCATTATGAACTCTGTGATAAATATTGGCATGAGTATCGCTGTAACGTTAACACTTTTATTGCGATTCACTGCTGGACGTAGGCCTCCCCCAGGTTACGGCACTAGTCAAAACCCTTACTTCCGGTACCACACGGCAATAAGTCATATGGGTAGTACTACTTCAAATCCACAAAACTTGGTAATTGAAGCAGTAATATCTGCTTCAATTACCAAGTTTTGACTATTTGAAGACCACCCACCACTACACACACCCTCGTGAGGGACATCACATTACCTACGTATGTATGAGGTAAACTTTCAATACGAATAAAGTGACGTCACTTTTAAGGAAATCGTAATTTGACTTTCCCTTAGTTAAACCAAACCTTTTCTGTGTAGAATTAAAAAGTTAACATTTAAATCCAATGAAACATTGTGATACCTAAGCAAGTGTAATATTTTATTTACATATGTAGGTACATAGAAATCATCAACGTATCATGAAAGTAGATGAAGCGAAAGAGGTGTGTCAGGATCGTAGCAAATGGAGATCCGTGTTCTCTGCCTACCCCTCCGGGAAAGAGGCGTGATTATTATGTATGTATGTATGTATGTACATAGACATGGCTGTGTTCCCAAAAGTAGTCAGAGCTGCAGGATCATAAAGGAGATCCTCCAGCCTAGTTTATTATAGTGAAGTGTGAGATATATGAAAGAACGGTACCTATGTTCTATTAAAATTATTTGAAATAACTAATAGCAAAGACTTCACACACTTTAGGGCATAGTCGGGTAAATGTACGCTTCATTTAAGTTTTTGAGATACTATCCTACACTATCACACACTCATACAGACGCCGGAAGCCTTTGAGATAACATCAGAACTCCGAAAGTCGCCTTTGAGCGACTTCAAGAAATGAAAACTATTTGATATTGAGTTATTTGAGTCACTTTCAAATGGTTGGCTTAGACTTGTGTCATTCTAGTAACTATATCGATATCTGTAGGTATACTTATTTTTATACGCTGTTGCAACCTCTTTTAGAGCGGTAAAGGTGGGTTCCCACGGTGCGTGATATCGCGCCGACGGCTACGGACGGACGCGCGCCACGGACGCGTCTGTATTACCACGGACGCTCCGTTTCCCACGATCCGTGGCGCGGGCTTGTGCGCGTCCGTCCGTAATATCACGCACCGTGGGAACCCATCTTAATATCTAACTAACAATGTTATTAAGTTATTAAATTGCCATTAAGCTTATAATACCTATTTAGAATGACACGGAAACATTTCCTGTTAGATTCGTTACCGGTCGCTAGATTGTTGTATATGTACCCGAAAAGCGGCGGTAGGCTCACCCCTTACCTCGGGACTTAATAGGCTGACTGGTGAAAAATGGGTGTATAATTTGCATATTTCTGCCCAACGAGGGAAAATGGGCGTAGTTACATAAGTACATACGTATGTAATTTATTTAATCTAACCGATATGGTATTAGACGTGTCGTGTCGGTATCGTGTCGTCGCGATGTCGTCTGCATGAGAAATATTTCGCGATATTGAGTTACGGCCTAATTTGGAAATGTGTCACAGTAAGTAGAGTTTCCAGTAGTTCAACTTTACACAGAATACATACTAGTTCACCTAAATGTTATTATTTAATAAACATTGTGCTATTTGAAGGATGGTTTTGATTCGTCATAAAATTAATAAGTTTTGACGAAATTACATCGACTTTTTGGGTTTGTTTTCATTGTCACTTTACCAAGATGCACTTTTTATCCAATTAGACAGAATAACGGTTATTACTATTCATCTTCGTGTTCAGCCTATTTCAGTCCACTGCAGGACGTAGACCTCCCCCAGGGCACGTCACAAGCCATAGGGCTTTGCATATAGTTACCACGCTGCGCCTGCCCAGTTGGTGACTACAGTGTGAGTTTTGGACTATGTTGTCAGCACGGGAGGCACTGCTGAAACCGAAACGGCTGCCAAAATTAATGCAGTATGGTCAAGCATTATTTGTTAGATAGTTTAACCAAAGTTTAATAATAACAAACAATAAATACAAAATCAGGTTTCTTGTGAAGGTTACCCAAATTGAAACTATCTGTTAGTCCTCTTGTCTGTCTGTACAAAGTTGGACCACTATTATAGTACACTGTGTCCGGGTTGGCGTTTAAGATTCGCCTGTTTCAGCTTATTACATTAGAGATGAGGCTGATATGAGATCGTTTTCACAAAATTGCTTTTGTGCCGAAACTTTAGAGTGTTTCAAGTTAAATGTAATAATGTATTTGGAATAACATTATAATATACTGATTATATTTATTGTGTTAACTTATATATTTAACTTGATAAATATACATACATACATATAATCACGCCTTTATCCCTTACGGGGTAGGCAGAGAATCAAGGGCCGATAGAATCACATGGTGCCACTTCTGTTCAATTTTGACATGTATATCTCAACTATACCCTCAAAATTGGTCAGAAGTGACTTGATAAATATCATCATCATCATTTACAGCCCTGAAAAGTCCACTGTTGGACATAGGCCTCCCCCAACAACCTTGATAAATATAATACTTAATAAATATAATCAAAATATTACAAGGTTAATTTTACCCCTACTTTCAAACTTTTTTCTGATTTTACAATATTGATAGAGTAACCATGATGTGCATATAGTTTTCTAGACTCTCCTTGTACTACACCTACACATATTAAACTATAGTAAAAAAAACTCGCGGTTATAACATTATAATTATATTACATGTTAGTCAGTCATGTAACTAATTAATAATTGGACATGGTTTTTAGAGTCGACTTTACGAACTCAAGAACTCTCTCAGGTGCTATGCTAGCAACTTATCTCACTAATTATTTACATCGATCTGCGCTATGCTTAATGTGGCTGCAGGATCTCTTTTATGATTCCGCAGTTACAAATACCCCGTTTCGGGGACACAACTGTTTGTATATGTGTATGTTGATTATTTCGAAACGGTTAAAAGGATTTACTACGAATTTTTGAGTTAGTTACTGGTAACTTGAAACTCGGTTCATAAAAATGGTCAAATATAAATATTATTTTGTAAAAAAAACTCTATATTCCATCTTTAACCGGTTCACCTTACTGCCAATAACTTCTGTGAACCTTCCAGTTATCAAAAGCAAGCTACCTCAATCCCGTACACTTTCCCTTAGCCCTTACATGTAAAAAATATAACCTGAGGGCGACCCTTTGCTTAAGCCCGTGAATATATAGATGTATCTGGATACAATATTTCAAATACTATCTTGAAGCTAGTAGCTACTCGTATATTGAACTAGGTAACCCAAAGGCTGATTTCACGTAACTTGCAAAAGTAAAGGAGTAAAAAACAATGCGGTAGCGTAAATTGGACAATTATCGCGTTGCAATGTTTATTATTATTTTTGGATCACGTAATAAGATAGAATTACGTACTTATATTTTTAGAGTATCAGTAATTGTTTCCACAATGAAAATCTGATGGCTTTAAAGAACTTGATAGATTATTGTTAAAATGTATTAATATATTTAATTTAAATTGTATTGTAAAATAAGTATTTATGCTGTAGATTCAATTTAAAAGTATTTGTAAAATTATTAATTAAGAAAATAGAAAAAATTCTTCACCCGAGTGGGAATCGAACCCATGACCACTGCAAACCGTGCCAGCCGCTATAACCACTAAGCCACCGGGTTAATTACAATTAAAAGTATTTGATTTGTTATGGTACGTAGTAGGAAGTACTACAGACATTTAAAGTTTAGTAACTTAATATCTTAAATTATTGTCTTGCTTTGTTATATTGTATTAATAAATTACTATTATAAAGTAACGTAATAATTAATAACTGTACATATTTATAATTAGTAAATAAGTGATGTAAAACCATAAAAGTATTGGTATTGTTTGGAACTCGGTACTGGGAAAGGTGCTATTGGTCACCTGAAATGTAGTAAGGGAATATTCTGAGTCTACCGACACATTCTCTGAGGGACCGCCATACAGCGAGGATTAAAGCTAAGTAGTACTTAATTACTGTTCAAATTATAAAGATTGTGTGTCTAATTGTTAGTATAATAGTTGGAATGTACCCAGTGTGTTCCAAATATAATTTCTATTGATAATGTGTGTTTAGTTATTTCTTATAAGGTTTATGTATGTTGAGCTCTCTCATATCATAATGCTCCTTTTATTAATGTGTAATTGTATACCTGAATAATTACCAATTTCCCTTGTGAGTTTCTTTTCAGTTCTTCTCACAAAGGTGTAATCGAACTGTGTATATGTTACTGATTTACTTGTTTTATTTTAAATCCTGACCTTACTTATTAGTTTTGCCCCTTTGAAATAAAATAGATAGGTAGTTTAGTACATAGCCCACCAAGGATATTCAATCTAGACTAGATAATACAGGATGATTTTTGGTCGTCAACGTTCCCGAAAACTACGGAATCTCCTCATCATCACGATCATTTTTCTCCATGGAAGCATACCTGGGAGGTGTCTGGTTTCCAAAATATTAGGGTCCAAAGTTGAATAAATAGACTGCGTTTTTCTGCATAAATGCACATAGACGCGCGTAGCAGGATTTTTTCACGAAAAATAATTAATATCTGTCTATAAAAAAACTAACATAAACACTAGACACTATTAATTTCGCACGATCAAGGAATTTAAAAAAAATTAAAAAAAAAAAATTCCCAGCATTTTTTTTTGGCATAAACTTACTTTATTTCATGTATAGAGTACGTACCCTTCGTTAAAGGTGGTCACAAAAAAACACCCTGTATATATTTATATAAAGTAATGTCGACCTTATCTATCAAACTCATGATCGGCACATAGATTATCTCTATTTAATATTTTATCTCTATTTCACAAAGACAGAGATAGCTGGCCCAAGCAGATATTTCTAGTGTTGCATCCAGATACATCTCTACATTCATGGTTACGCCGAAACAAAGGTTTATTCTTTTATTTGCAGTGATAAGGGCTGAGGGTCGATCCGTCGATGCCGGGGGATGCAAGTGAAGCCTGGCTTTGTGGGGCGGTTTACTTTGAAGTTACCTTCTTTAAGTCGGTCGGGAGTTATCAGCAAACATTTTGTTTCAGACACATTGTTTTGTTAAAATGTTTCTTGGGCTTGAATACGAGTTTAAAACGATACACAGTCTCGTGGCCTACAGACGTACAATATATGGTATATATTTAAAATAAGATTATTTTTGTAATGAAAAAGAATATATAATAATAATATAATATAATATAATATTCACACACTACACAACACATTAACCTAGTCCCACACTAAGATCCCTAAGGTCTTGTGTCGTGGGTACTAAGTAACGGTATATAAATACATAGATAAGTATAGAAACATCCATGACTCGGAAACAAACATCAATATTCATCATATCAATGTTTGCACCTACCGGGATTCGAACCCAGGACCTATGGCGTCGTAGGCAGGGTCACTACCTACTAGACCAATCGGCCGTCAATATTATATTATATTATATTATAATATAATATTATATTTGATCAATTTTATTTGTTAAACTTGTAGCTTAAAAGTAGCTCAAGAGTAACCTAAACTGACGAGCGTGCATAAAGAATATCATGAAAGTAGATGAAGCGAAAGAGGTGTGTCAGGATCGTAGCAAATGGAGATCCGTGATCTCTGCCTACCCCTCCGGGAAAGAAGCCTGATTATTATGTATGTATGTATGTATTGTAGCTTAAAAAAGTTGTAGCTTGCAAAAAATATTGGTTGGGTAACTTAAGGGTGAGATTAACAAACTTATTTTTGCAACGACCTATATATTAGTTTGGCATGTCTGCGACATAGTGTTATAATTACGCAGGCAAACTGTTTTAACAGTTTTGTGGGACTACAATTAAGATATAAGTTTTGTACTGTATTTATAATAAAAAAATAAAAAAATAAATGTATCTAGCAGCCAATAAACTAACTACTAACTGTAAAGTTAAGCTGAGATAGAAATAATCGCGATGTTTACGCGGTTAGTGTTAATATTCCGCCGAGTGCGTGTGGACGTGCGCAGCATACAGGACCGGGTAGAATAGGGGGGAGGGGTCAAAAGGGATAGGTATTTTACAATGCGAATCTAGGAATGTGATAAGAGATAGCAGCTTTTGTTAAAAAAAGGATACGTACTTAAAAATATATACATATAAGTATGGAATAAAATAAAATAATTTAAAAAATCCAAAAACTACTTAAAAAAGAACCAAATAATGTACACAATAAAAAGAAGTAAAAAGAAAAAAAACAAGCACTTAGATGTCCGGTGGTCCAGAATTCTATAATATTATTATGGAATGAATACTATTGAAGAACATAACATATTTTCTAATGATCGTAACCTAACAACTGAACAGCCAGGATCTATTGAAATATTATTAGCTTAGCTGTCGGTCTTTTATTCCTCTATGGTTTTACGAAACGTTTTAGAAAGTTTAAAAATATATTATAACCTTAGCAACAACATATTATGCAGTATTTAGCAACAACTAAACAACACACGTTAAATAAACTACGGTAAATAGCTAGCGGTCGACATTAACTAAATACACTTTGGCCATCACAATCGGTTTAGATTGGTGGTCACAGTTCGTGGTCAGGGATCAGCCGGCAGAGGGCGCTTTACCACATACCACTATAAAGTACATTCTGTATACAAACAAATAAATAAATGAAAGGCTTTGATTTGTCTTTCAGTATTAGAGTTTTTATTTCAAGATTACGTTATATTAGGTATATTATAAAAACTTAAAACTACGGAATCTATTTATTTATTTATTTCTCACACACTACACATTACAATTCCATGCAACTTAAACTATGCAAATTATAAAAATACGATCTAAATTGTAACGCAAATACATGTGCGCACAAGAAAAGTAAAAGAAGACAAAATAATAATTTTACAAATGAGGACAAAGTTCAATATAACAACGGTAAATATTTATAGGTAATTATAAATATTTACCGTTGTTATATTGAACGGATACTTAAAATCTATAATCGTGGGACAGCAACATTGAGGATGTCCCTAAGAATCGTGATATATTGGCTCAACCTGGGAACAAATATATCAAGTTCATTGTTAACCTTCGCCAATTCATTATATTGCCGAGTCATTCTACTTATAGGATTATAATAGGATGTATTATTTTTGTGTATTTCTAAGGCAAACGGATTCGTTTTATTACAATTACGTACTCTAAACCTAATATTAATCGATATAGCTGATAACAAGACAGGAGAGTGTATCAAAAAGTGAATTAATTTATATAAATACATAAAGTCAATATATAAACGCCGTGATTCAAGGGATTGTACGTTATACTTAATCAATCGTTCCTCATAACATAAGTTTGAGCGGCCTGGTTGCAAACGATAGCTCAAAAGTCTTAGACACCGCATTTGAATGCGTTCAATGGTATTCTTGTGTACTTCATCTCCTCATCATTACGATTATTTTTCTGCATGGAAGCATACCTGGGAAGTGTCTGGTTCCCAAGATATTAGGGTCCAAAGTTGAGTAAATAGACTGCGTTTTTCTGCATTATACATTGACGCGTGTAGCAAGATTTTTCCACAAGAAATAATTAATATATGTCTATGAAAGAACTAGCATAAACACTGGACACTATAAATTTTGCCCGATCATGTAATTAAGAAAAAAAAATACATCGTTTCCCAGCATTTTTTTTAGCATAAACGTATTATCATATCTCTGCATAAACTTACTTTATTTGATGATTCTATCATCATAACATACTGCTATTTATGGATTTTCATTTTATATAATAATAATAATAAAGAGAGAGCAAAAATATTATTAGATTACTTAAATAATGATACATATTAGGTACTTAATGTTGTTAGTGTGTTAGTAAAATTACAGTCGTGTAAGGGTGTATGTGTGTGTGGTTTACCGACTTTACGAGTTTATCTAAAATTCAAACCTCTTTACACCGCTAATGGCTCGCGACTCGAGACACAGTGCTATTGTGTTGCACTGGCGACATTGCTCTGTTTACTTACTTAAGCAAGCACTACTCGATGTAATTATAGCTCTAGGAATTCCGTTCATTTACTATGGAAGAGGTATATTTACAGTAAATGAACGGGATTCCTAGATTTGTCTTGTGATTTTATTGTAGTCCAGTGCTGATGTATTTTCATTTACTTTAGGTCAGGCTATACTTAGTATATTTTACTACACATGCTACTATTTAACTAAAAGCGGTGATAGCCCAATGGTTAAGACGTGCACCTTCCAAGCGGGAGGCGTAAGTTCGATCCCAGTCACGCGCCTGTACCAATGAATTTATTTCATGCACAGATTTTAATGTTGCACAAATTGTCACTTAGCTCGTGCCTCGGAAAGCACGTAAAACTGTTGGTCCTGCGCCTGATCTCTCTCCGGTCGTGTCGGCTTTCCGTCCCATCGGACTATAGAGAGTGCATCTGTGTTTCCGCACACACTTATGCACTATAATATCTCCCGCGTACCTGGCCAATCTCCGTAGAGATTGTTCGCCTTGACCGAAATACGGTCGGAGATCATCATCATCATTATTTAACTTACCTTCTACAACTAGCGTCCCGCCCCGGCTTCCCACGGGTGCGATTCTGATACTATACATATAAACCTTCCTCTTAAATCATTCTATCTATTTAAAAAAACCGCATGAAGGTTGAAAAGATCTAAGCATATATAGGGATAGACAGACAGACAGCGGGAAGCGATTTTGTTATATAATATGTAGGGATATTTTACACATCAAAATGCCAGAACCCAAAACTGTACTCCCAAAGTCACACAAAACGCAAACTAAGCTCAATATAATATATTATGCCAGATTATACAATTTGCCTTCAACATTTATGTACTATTGTACCATCCTCGTTGCACTATTCTCTCGTCCGGTCAGAAGCAGTAATTGCAATCATTACCCTTGCCGCAGCGCAGCGCTGCACCCACCGCATTGTGCAGCGCAATAAGCGCTTTGTGATCCGACTCTACGTTTACACACTTTTAGCTTTATTTAGTTCCTATGCTGTATGGTAAGTGTGTGTGTTTGAATATTTTACTAGTTATGTGTAGCTATTGAAATGATACTTTTGCTGGCTGTCTTTATTAACACACATATTCCATACTCCATAGTAACGGGATGTCAGAATAAGGATCAATACAAATACACTACATTAAGTAATTGATTCCCACTATCTGTTAGCTACTAGACAGTCTGCACCGGACGGGCGGCCGGTGCCGGGTAATTGTCCGATTGCCGACCGCCGCCGGACACGGAATAAGGACAATTTACATACATACCCTTGATGATGCGTTCCTGTGTAATTCAGAATTGGATCGACAATATCTATACACATATAATAAAAAAATCCAAAAACCCGACTGCTTAAAAAAGAAACAAATAATGTACATAAAAAAAAACAGAAAAAAAAACAAGCACTTAGATGTCCGGTGGTCTAGAATTCTATAATATTATTATGGAATGAATACTATTGAAGAACATAAAATATTTTCTAATGATCGTAACATAACAACTGAACAGCCAGGATCCATTGAAATATTAGCTTGGCTGTCGGATAATGGATCCCGACTGTTTAGTTGTTATGTTACGATCATTAGAAAATATTTTATGTTCTTCAATAGTATTCATTCCATAATAATATAGGTATTATAGAATTCTAGACCACGTCTGTAGTTGGAAGATATATGAGAAAAATTATTATAGGAGACCTTTATCAACGCAATGGTACCAAAAAGAATGATTTTTTGAATTTTTGTCTGTTTGTCGGTTTGTCTATGCGTTTATGCGTTTGTGCACGCTAATCTCAGAAACGGCTGAACCGATTTCGATACAGTTTTCAGGAATATATTGTGATAGGTCCCATTTAATATATAGGCTACTTTTTATCCTGGGCATGTTTTTATCCCGGATAATTTTGACATTTTGTTTTTTCTGTATTCCACACAGACGGAGTCTCAAATAATTTTAATCATTCGATTAATTTGTGTTAACTAACAGTGCTGGCTTACTATTTTGTATAGGCGTACTTGCTTTATTTCAGGAAACGGCGGAATTAACGGCGTAAAAAGTTGTATTATGTCCTTTACAAAATAATATAATTATTCGTGCACATATTTTATCACATTTTATCAAATTTTATAATTTTTGTTATTTTATAAATTTTATCAAAATCAAAGTGTGTTTGTTAAATATTTAATTGAGATGAAAATAATCAATTAATCGAATATAACCAATATTATGCGATACTTTCGTATTTGGAAAGTCTCAAAATAATAACACACAGTGTAGCTATGTTCAGAAATAACATTTTGGGTTCAAAATGATTGCCACAATATAATAGGTATAGTTGATACCTCTTGCTTAGTATTTATGTAGGGCAAACACTAATATTTTATGCAAAGTAAACGGAGGCAAGATGAGAGACTCGAGTACTAATTACAAGTGAAACTTCAACTAGTACTTGTACAACTAGTTACCGTCGGTTATTATTATCAAAATGAAACGTATCGCCACTGGCGCAACTACCCTGCCGATCTCCAACGGCAAGCTGAAACCAATCGTACGGCTTTTGTCTTTAAGTTGAAGCTATTTTAACGTATTAAGATATGGGTACTAGAATCGCAGAAGTCGTGAAACGATGTCTGTGTTACCTTTGCCATGAGGTAAGTTTAGGAGGTTACTGGTAGCTCGGCTGACTCCTGCGAGCTCATGTGTGCTCAGTAAACGTTTTGATTCTAATTTATGAAAACAACATCTACATTATCTCTACTTCGCTAGTAAGTGAGATTACATAGATCACTGTGTGACGACAGTTTACTGATTAATTTTGCGCTGACAATATTACAATTTTGTATTGATTTCTTATGATAATTGTAAAAATTTTATTATAGAAAATGCAGTCGGAAGAAAATATATCAGACATGACAGAAGATACAAAAGCGTCATAATTTAAGAAAATCAACAGCAGACAATGTAAACTAATCCAAACTGTAATCATAAACTCGGTATAACAGAATGAATGAATTAAACCCGTCTCGTCCGCACTTAACGCAAGTAATGGCAGGTGTCCCGCGGGTTCGGGCGGCTCGTTACGGAATACGAACGGGAAGGGTCGCGGTTGTATGGTTATAGTAGCAGAAACAGTGGACTAAGTTTGTTAAATTGTGGCATCTGAAATACACTTTTCACTGGGAGGGTTATGTTCATTAGCAAATTTGTTATAGCTGAAATTATGATCACGATGTCCACGATGATTTAGTTTATTTTCTGAATATTGTGCTTGTAGTTTAAGAGTCCATTACACCTGTAATATTGAGTATTATCCAATATGTTAACTTCAAATTGCTATTTCAAGGGTGGTATAAATATTTTCTATGAAGTATATCCTACTTATAGCATAAATGCGAAAGTTTGTGAAAATAAATGTATGTGGGTGTGTTTGTTACTCTTTGACGCAAAAACTACTGAACGGATTTTGATGAAACTTGCCAGATAAATAGCTTATACATCAGAATAACACATAGGCTATAAATTTAATGTGGATAAAGTCGTGGGTGGCTGCTTGTCGAGAATATTTTGGCATTACATAACATTGAAGTAATCTACTGATGCAGAAGTTCGTACACTGTGGTCTAGGTCTATACATCGTCGGGTCGCGGGCGATGGGACATGCAAATGACGGGACCAGCGCATTTGTCATGTGAACCGTAATACCTGTTACATCTTGTTATAGTGCTGCAAACGTGCCTTTACTTGCGGAAAGTCACTGAAACTTACATAACTACATAGTCTTATATAACTGTTTCGGTTTTCTGCGTAGACTGTAGCGACACTACCATAGGTGGATGTGATATTGGTGCACTATTTATGGTTACCGGTGTTCAGGCATGTTGTTTAGGTGATGTATGTAACGGTTAGTGAAGGGTCGGTAGTTGTGAATGACTGCTGAGGGTTAACCTCGTTTCTGTTATCACTTGGTGTAGATACGAAATTGGAAATTGAGAGTTAAGCTGTTGTTAATAAACATTTTGTTAAATCACGAAATTACTTATTTTGCTTCCATTGTAGAATTAATAAATCATACGAGAGTAAACTAAAAAGAGAATGAATATCGAAATTTGGTAATCGGAATTGCCTACTTTGACTTTTTAAACTTTTCGCAGATTAAAAACATTTCGAGGTAAAAATCGTTATTTGTTAAGAGTATTAAAAATTTACAGCCTCCCAAAACACACGAATTCTGACGACTTGCAAAAGGCACCGGAAAAAATATCAAAGACCAAAACTTTCTTTCCATTTACATTACGGGGGCTAAAACAATGCGAAGTTATCCAAACTCGACGGGACGAACAAAAAGGCTAATCTGCAAACTCCATCAAATGTAAATTCGGCAGGATCGGCACAGACTACAAATAAAATGGAGGGCAATGAATAGATTAGCGCAGGTCAATATTTGACGGCCATAATTGACAAAGTTGAGAACCGTACGGTGTACCTCAAGGTACTGCGCTGGGACCTTTACTTAACAATCGGTGACTTTATCGATGCGTTTGATTAGGAATGGGTAAATTGGTTCAATCTCTTCAGATTAGACTATTTACGTGAATATAGAGATTGTATTAACAGCGGGGTTCTTCCTTTAAGTTGCACGTTCTTATTAAATGGTAAATTTGGAATAGGTAGTAAAATGGTAAAATGCAGCGTTGGAATAGGATGTAATATATCGTTCGAATAAAATATCAAGATGTTACTTTTAAAGTTAGTATTACAATTATATCAGTTATGCAAAAAGGAGGCATTATAACGTATTTGTATATTTTATACATACGGCTGAGTTCGCGAAATGGGGTAGTCAAAATTGCAGGATCAGCCACGGTCAGTGACAAGTTGCTAGCTTATCACTTGAGAGAGCACCCGAGTTCCTTAGGCGACTATTACGGAGGAGATGCAGCTGATGTATTCTAGTAAATCCCCGTGTCAGCATAGGACTTTGTATATTTAATATCTTAGAAATATTATCATCCTCGTCAATAAAAGAAAGTCACTAACAGCATTAAATAATAATACTTACTAGTGATCTGCAAATACAGAATCAAATACCTTTCAGTGGTCTCTTAATCTAATCTCAGCAGATCTCTTACAAAAACTAATAAGAGCTAAACGTCCTCAGACTACGTTATCTCCATGGAGCAAACACAACGTGGAGTTGTGATTATCAACGTAGTCACATATTATGCTGGATCACTTAACTCCTGGTTAGACTTAGACAACGACTTAGTTCGCGTAAATTTTACAATTCGTGTTATTACTTTTGTAATTTTGGAAATTCCTTTCGGAGTGCTCCTCTGCATTTTCCAGGGAACACATACCTATGTCAAATTTTAACATTCTATGTTCAGTTTTTCGTCATAATAACTGGGTTCACTATATGTTAGTGCGGTTAACTTTGATTCCTTATGATATTAACGCATTGGTTTTTACTGTAATGTTATGTAATAAATAAAAAAAATTAACTAAACCCAAAAGCCTTCTTATCCCTTTCAAACAAACGTAGTCTTATATCTTTTGTACCTCCTCCATGGTTGTTCCCCAGCTAGCCCTCCAGTCTCGAGACACTCTCGACAAATTGCCCGCTGAAGAACGCTATCTCTGCCTCGGAAGACGCACAAAGAAATAAAGGTAAAGATAGCGATAACGCTAAGCAAAATTGACATTTATAATTTCGGTTAATGGTGATTCATTAATTAGAATTCCTGGACTTGGAGCGTTGGATAGAAGTATTTAACTATGTGATTTCAGCAAATTCGTCTGCGTTAAAATGTATTGGTTGTTATAGCAAAAGCGCGTCAAAATTAGACGTTGCACGTTGTTTAAAAATTACATTTGACAGAAAAATTTATGGATAATCAAATTGAAAAAATTTATATATCCTTATATAAAAATCAGGTATATATTTAAATTTTATGTCACACCATCTGTTTTGGAGTGAAAAGAACGCTATTAGGCATTTGCCTAACATAAGATAAGATAATAATTAATTGTTATAATTGTGTACATAAGTTGATGATAGGATACTCGTATAAAGTTATTTTATAAACGACAGTTTGACCTTTCCGGACGTACAATTTGGTTACTTGCATGCTCTAGGTACATGCATTTACTAAAATTATTAGATGCTTACAATAATTTAATTTTACAATAATACAATTCAGCTGATTCAGGAATATTATCACCTGAAAAACGGTCAGTGGCCGAGTTAGTCGACCAAGCCAACTAAGCGTTATTAGCATACTCGTACATCGGAAAAATTCAGATTCCGAGTCTTTGGACGTAGTACAAAACCAAAACTTATATTTTACAAAGTGGGAGGCTCAGCAGTAGAATACCATGATTACCACTTTGAAGTTCAACGCGAGGTAAGACCGTAGGGTCTAATAACAACAAGTTACGGATATCTCAGCACCAATTATCCAATAATTCCTAAACCGGCACAAAAAGGTCAAAATTAACAAAACATAAAATATTCAGGCACACCAAATTTCCATCTCGAAACTCGGCTAAAGGAAAATTTGTCGGCCATTTTGATTTTATAAACATTCGGCATTGTCAATCAAGCTGGTAGGAGGTCGGGTGGCGGTGAGTAATTCGCGACATGGACCCAAATAATTTATCCTCTGAAATGTTAATCCGAGACAAAAGCCTTTGATCTGGAGTACAAACTCCCCCCTCCTACGACCCCACTTTTCCCCCCACCCCTCAGCAGGCTTGTACTAGCTTCGAAGACACACGGAATAGATTTGTAACTTAATTGCTTCAGCATTGTGTGTGAGATCTGTCATCAAACTCCTGTGCACATTATTATGATAATTAATATTGCTTAATAGTTAATATTTAATTGAATAATTAATAATGTAGATACTCGTACCAAGGATAAATAGAAATTAATCTTAAAAAGAGCTCAGTTATCGTCTCTACAATAAATTCCTTTTATATAAGTATGTACATATTATATACCTACCGACAGCTCAACGGTCCAGCAAGCTGAAGTGGCAATGGGCAGAGCACATTGCTCAAAGAACTGATGGCCGATGGAGTCGGAAAGTGTATCGGCAAGCGCAGCGTGGGAAGGCCACCCGCGAGGTGGACGGACGACCTGGCCAAGGTCGCGGGCGTCGGTTGGATGCAAGCTGCTTCCGACCGGTCGGAATGGAGGTTGTTGGGGGAGGCCTATGTCCAACAGTGGACTTCTCAGGGCTGTAATTGATGATGATGATGATGATATAAGTACATGCATAAAATAAGGTAGCCAGAACTCATAGATGATCGTATAGGAGATTCCACAGCCACGTTTACACAGCACAGCGAGAACAGATGTTAATGATCAATGACACAGTCGCTAGATTATCTTAGTCGACTCTTACGTGAATGGAAGGAGATATAGCTGATGTATGCTAGTGATGCTCCGCATCAGCACATGACCTTATGCCACTTAAAGGCATATAATAAATATCTTATAAATAAGTTGGTGATTGGGATTTAATGCAAACACATATGCACTACGTAATATCTCCTAAGCAGTTGTCTAATCTCTGATAACATTGGCCGCCATGACCGAAATACGGTCAGAGCACATTATTCTTACACGTGGATATAATTCGATATACACCCTATTTTTGAACAAAGTAAAACGTCTCGTGCGATAAAAATTCCTACTCCATGTTTACCTTTAATTAAACAAACAAAAGCTTCAACTTAATCCAGCAGCTTAGTTAAAGTTGGGCTCTTGTGAGGCGCCGCGCTCGTGTGTCCCGCTATCTCCGAAGTGCGAACATTCACAACTTTTTACTTCGCTGCAGCGCTCGATTGATTTTCCCAACTTAAACTCTTTGCGAAGACGCCTTCACGATAACGCTTTACAGCACAAACAATTCTTTGTGCCACCAATTAAAATATCTCACTTCATTAGTTTGTTCGTGGCTCAGCGGACGCGCAAATTGTTCCCGGCCGTGCGTCAGTTAATTGCCACGAGTATTAATTCCGAAAGTATTTCACATTATTAATGGACTCCGCTGTGAAAATATGTCGAAATGTTAATAACCGTATATTCTGGAATTGATCAAAAATTAGCTCAATTAAATATGAAAATTACCCTTCGCGGAAAACTCACAAATCTGACGTCGCGTCGCGTGTTGTTGTATCAACTTTATTTACATTAATTTCAGTGCCACTAATTAATACTCTGTGCGGATATTGTTTATGGTTTTCTTTAATTAATTCAATTATTCCTTGACTATAGAATCACGTGTGAATGCATTGTTTGTATAAATAATGGATGCCCGATTCTTCGTCCTCGTAAGCTTTACAAATCACGTTAATTTATGTTCTCATGGGAAATTCGAGAAATCCTTTCTTATTGAATACGTCATACAATAATCCAAGATTCAGGTTCTAACAATTGCGATTCAGGCTGTCCATTGTTTCTGTAATTCAGGACAAAGTATTTTACTTATATGATACGGAATATTAGGGTAAATGTTTAATATCTAATTACAATTTTCAGCAGAGCGATGATGCTCGGTCGCAGAGGTACTTTTTAACGAAACACTTAATTAATCTAATTATAATCTTATTAACTTAATTGTTACGTGTTTTGAGCAAATAAATAATAATTTCGTAATATGATGCAAACGGGAAGTAATAAAGTGACTCCTAGCAAAGTCTGCTTAATGAATTAGTTTAGGTTAGAATGCACAAGAGTAGGGAAACCTGAGTCTGTAATTTGCTTTTGAGCAACTTCTTATAGAGAAGATGAGCGTGACCGAGTCATACATCCATAGATAGTAGATAACCTATTTACAAAATGTGGAGAAGGAGATATCCTTCTCCATACTCTCAATCATACATATTATATGTATGACAAATTCGAAGAAGATTGGTTGAGCAAATGAAGCGAGGTAACAAAAAAACTTATACATCGCATATAATGTATATACAAAAAATACTTTGCCCTGTGACAGATAAACGCACAACCTAAATCGCCGATAGTAGGGACCTGGGATGCAATTCTTGAAAATATTTGAGCCGAAACGCAACCACTTACGAACCTTCAACGAAACGCGGTGTAAAGCAATATGTTACTTACCGCTTGAGTAATAAGGTATATTTTAGCACGCATCGGTCGCGAGTATGACAGAATAAAAAAATATCTGTCTCGTGCTGAAATGTGTCTAAATAGGTCACCATAAAGTAATTATTGGTTTGTGTTGAGCGTCTACAACGGTAACGTTTCGGCTTCGTTAGCGTCGGTAGCGTTTCGAAATATTTCGAAAATTGCCCCCCTGGAGCTTGGAGGGTGTATTCTTTGTATGTCATATGTAGGCGATAAGAAAGGAAACAAACTGGATTTCTAAAGTATATGCGAGACGATGTCGCTGGCGTTCACTAGATTTTAATACTTGGAATCTTATGGTATGTAAAATTCCACATAATTAAAGAGATACAAAGATATCGTGATATTCCGTAGGCAGTACATAACTGGGTTGTGAGCACCTTCATAATAATATAGTAGAAAACAAGAGCGAGCACGGCTGCTTGTAAATTATTGCGCAAAAGGTAAAAATTTTATATTTAATTGACCTAATTTCTTAGTCTAGAGCGATCCTGTTCTGTGGTGGATATGAATAAGATAATCTTTTGATAAACATTTTATAACTGACATATTTTTATCTAGCGGCAATTTTTAGATTTACTAATCGTTAGTAAATATTCGGAGCGCCATACCAAAACCTAAACTTAATATTAAATCTATCCCTTTCTGTCTCAGCAACTATTACAGTCAGAATTAACCATAGTGTCTGTAAACTATAAAAAAATAAAAAATTAGCGATTTTATGCTAAATAAATATATGGAATTTCACTATTAGATTTCCTGCTAAATTTATATACTTAGGTATATACCTACATGTACCTCAATTTGATATTCATTTAATTATAAATACTTTTATACATAGCGAAACAAATAACTCGTACAATGGAGTATTTCCTGATATATTCTCATTATAACAAAACAATGGCGTTTCGCCTCATCTGTCACACACACAAACACGTATATGTGAACGATCCGGCAAAATTGCCAGAATTTAAATTAAACAGTAAAGTCGCGGCCGTAAAAGAAATGTCTCATTCTTTGTACATATCTCAAGCACACCGAAACAACTTGCACCCGTAACTGATCTAATCCTAAACACTAATGTTGATAAAAGTATAATGGAGTCGATATTTTACTCTGCCCTATTATTTCTGTGCAGATGCGGGGTTCATTAGAAGATATCGGCTGCATCTCTATGTCGTAAGAGGACTAAGGAAAACAGAGGCGTTATCACAGGCGATGAGCTACCAACTTGTCAACAGATCTTTATCATCTGAACCCGCTATGCTGCACCTGACTGTGGGATCACAGCCAGTGAGATCACAGCCAGTGAGATCATTTTGGGAACACAGCCTTGTCTGTATGTATGAAATAATCTAAACATATCAGAAACATCTACTCTAATATTATAAAGAGGAGAACTTTGTTTGTTTGGTTGTAATGAATAGGCTCAAAAACTACTAAACCGATTTCAAAAATTCTTTCACCGTTAGAATCCTTATAGGACCTGGATGAACATAGGCTATAAGAATTTCCCGATATTCCCACGGGAAGGCGACAAACGGGAATTCTATATTTTTTACGAAAACCACTATACATATGAAGCTGAAATCGGGCATATATGTTCATTGGGGACAGCGAGGGAGGACTAAAAATGGATTTCCCGAAATTCCCACGGGAAGGGGACAAACGTGAATTCATAATTTTCACGAAAACCGCTATACATATGAAGCTGAAATTGGGCATAGATGTTCATTAGGGACTGCGAGGAAGCACTAAGGACGAATTTCCCGAAATTCCCACGGGAAGGGGGCCAACGGGAATTAATTATTTTTTACGAAAACGGTTACACATTTGAATCTGAAGTTGGGCATATTTGTTTATTTGGGACCCCGAGGAAGTACTAGGAACGGATTTCACGAAACTCCCACGAGAAGGGGACAAACGGGAATTCATTTTTTTACGACAAGCGCGATACATATGAATTCGAAATTAGACCTGTACGTTCATTAGGGACTGCGAGGGAGCGCTAAGAATGGATTTCCCGAAATTCCCACGGGAAGAGGACAAACGGGAATTCCAAATTTTTACGAACACCGCTATTTGTATGAAGCTAAAATCGGATTAGGGACTACGAAGAAGCCCTAAGAATGGATTTCCCAAAATTCCTACGGGAAGGGGACTAACGGGAATTAATTTTTTTTACAAAAACCGCTGTACATGTGAAGCTAAAATCGGAGACTGCAGGGAAACACTAAGAATTGATTTCCCGAAATTCCCACGGGAAGGGACTGTCTGTGCGTTTGTGCACGCTAATCTCAGGAACGGCTGAACCGATTTCGGTGCAGTTTTCAGGAATATATTGTGACAGTTAACATATAGGCTACTTTTTATCCCGGGAAAATGTTTTTATCCCGGATAATTTCCATTTTTTTTTCTGTAGTCCACGCGGACGGAGTCGCGGGCGTCCACTAGTAATAAATAATTTTACATTGACACTAGCTATTGCGTGGGAGGGGTATGAAAAATAGATAGTAGCTGATTCTCAGACCTATTGAATACGCATATAAAATTTAATAATATAATCGGTCAAGCCGTTTCGGAGGAGTATGGTAACTAACATTGTGACACGAGAATTTTATATATTAGATGACTCACATTCTGAATAATACGGTGTACCAAAGGACTCGTAACGTCGTCGCATCGCATGGCACGATGTTTTTAAAGCAAGCAATCATATACTTTTGCTCCGTGAGTTTTCAATATGGAAATATTGAATATATCCCGAGACGTGCCTTGGGGGAAGGGGGAATCTCATTATTAGATGGCTTATGTCCTCAGTTATTATATTTTTAATAATATCAGTTTTGCTGTTAGGCTATTAACTCTGTATGCGTTTGGTGTCGGTAGAGTAGAATAACACCATCCCATATATGCCCGTGGCTATCGTAAGAGGTGATTAAGTGTTCAGCAGCAGCACCCCCTCTTGCTATAACATATTCCGAAATTCACACTGCGAACACCAACAAACAACATACATACAATCTTGAAAAATAAACATGTGTTTAGACTCTCTGTATATAGGTTCTCTATAGGTGGCTATATTTAATTTATAGCATTCCGCTTAACATAACCATTTTGTTCCATCCTGTATACCGCCTAATATAATATGTATAGCACATACGATGTAGTGCTTAACTCAGCATATTAACAGTAGCAAAGCTTGGAGTACGTCGACGATATATCGACAGATTGGTACGAGACTGGTATTGTTTGCAATTTTCACAACAAAACAACAATTTCCCTCTCGTGGGAATGGAAAAGTAATCCCTGCAAGTACTTTATAGTTCTATTGCATAAACAAGGTACAAACAAGCACAGTATAAAAAGGACAGTAGCTAAACTGAAAAGTATGTACATATGTCATCGTCATGTTAAGCAATTATGTATATTTCATTATTCAACTACAGCGACAGTTTCTACAAAAAGTAAAAAATAAACGCATTTGGAATTGACATTTATAAGTGCGATTTAGTTAGTTTTTTTTATTTATTTTAAACATTTTATCTATTCACTATGGGTGCGCCCACCACCGGGCCCTACATCCTCCACTGATCCTTGGATCTGATAACTCATAATTGCGAAAACAGGCACTTGCACTAATTACAGGTGGTGGGCGCACCCATAGTAAATGTTTGAACTTCCGAATTGTAACGCCTAATACAATTTCATTTACATTTTATCTAGTTAAAAGGATGTTTGTTAGTTGCTCCTTTACATAATCGTGCCGGATACTGAAGATGCACCAAGTGCTTGTACTAAAAACGCTACAAAAAATGATTTTGAAAAGATTGAATCTTCAATAGTTTTCATTAAAAATCTGCAGATTTTTTTTCGTAAAGGCCTTGACACTTGGTATGCAGTACGCACCAACATTGACATTGACCACCGACCCACATGCACTGTGTCGCTTGACCCCGTTCGTCATTGTGCGTGTCGCAGCGCGCTCCACTGAAGTAGGCCGGAGTGGAACAAAGCGCCATAATTTGTGCAACAACGTTGTAGTTTCAATAAAATTTGTAACGAACCAGCGGAACCATAGAATAATAATTTCTCCAGACCCTGTGATTACGCACACTTCTGAAGCAACTTTAAGACAGTCTTTATGATTCGCATTAACTCTATTCTTAGGCATATGGGTAATTTTTACAATGATAGTGATAATATTTGTCAATGTAACATCAACTCGAGGTTTAGATGAGCGGAAGATACATCATTTTCGCCTTGTTTTTTGCTTCACTACACGGCATACATTTGTCATTGATGACTCTCCTTCTAGGGACTCGTTACTCTATGGTCGGACCAGACCGTAGTTCACGACCCGCTCCCTTATTCGTTAAACTTTCGGTGCTGGTTGTAAATGTTGTTGGGTTTAGCTGCCTGTTTAACATAGCCATTATTATTACTAAACTGCTTCTTAAGTTGAACATCAATGCATACACATTAAAATCAAATGAATGTGCTTAATTTATTCGCATTTCACAAACCCACACAATATACAAAGATACATACAAATTGTGATCTCAAAATGAGTTAGATGGAACCGGATCACGATGAAGATGCCATATCCGTGGTTTAGACTAGCGAGACCATTAAAAGATCAGTGACAAGTTGCTAGCTCATCGATATGCTGATGATCTCCGACCGTATTTCGGCCAAGGCGACCAATCTTTACGGAGATTGGCCAGGTACGCAGGAGATATTATAGTGCACCAGTGTGTGCGCAAACACAGATGCACTCTCTATTCCCTCACTCTCATAGTCCGATGGGACGGAAAGCCGACACGACCGGAGAGATCAGGCGCAGGACCGACGGTTTTACGTGCTTTCCGAGGCACGAGCTATGTGACAATTTTACAACATTAAAATCTATACATGAAATAAATTCATTGGTACAGGCCCGTGACTGGGATCAAACTTGCGCCTCCCGCTTGGAAGGTGCACGTCTTAACCGTCATCGATATACATATAATTTAAGTAATAAGTAGATTTTCTATTGGCACTATACATATACAAACGTGTCTAAACTGTCTCAATCTAAAATACCCACCCCGATGTTTTCGAAATGCAATACAATGATAACATTATATTATAGGCCAGACACATAGTAAACACAGTAATGTGTAAGTTTCATTTTATAAGTATTCGTTGAGCTCTAGATACGAGTACAAATAAAATATGCTTAAAGCTAAAAGATTATCTCTTTTTATTGGTTTAGGAATAACGCTTTATCTCATCATAAATAACTAAAATTACATTTATAGATATTTTTGTACATTTTCCACGAAAATTGTTATTTTTGAATGTGAGATTCCATTATTTATTGTGACAGGTTGAAGTTCTGAATAAGCTCGAATAAAAAATTAGGGTATATTATTTTAATAAATAGGTACTTATACCTTTTCACGAATGTTTTCAAATGTTACACGATAACATGTAGTATATTTATGATAAGCTTTATTTTTAAACGATTATCCAGAGTTGTTATGCAGAGTTGACTATGAAATTCAGGGGCATTCTGTCAAGCAAAGAGCTAGCAATTTGTCGCTGACCTTTTATATACTACCGCACTATGCTAAACATGGGTGTGGGAGCTCCTTCGTGAACCTGCAATTCTGGCAACCCCAGTTTAGGAACTGAATTGCGTAATAGTTTACAAACGATTTTAAAACAAGGTACAAATACCGATATTATATTAGCAATTTTCATATCTGTAAACAGATTAAATTACTACGACATTCATAAAATAACTTCTAAACTAACAGAACCACATAGATTGAAATTTTACAATTCATCGCTGCTTTTATTAGTACCTAATATTAAAAACTTTTGTAATAGCAAGCGCGCAATGGTTTACGATCTTCTGTTAGACGAGGTTCTATTCATTGCGCTGCTAGTTGTGATATACAGCTTGTTTCTGCTTTATACAGTATGTATAAAAAATAAAATGTTTATTTTCGGACTACATATACAGGATGTAACAGTAAGAGTATGTTAAGCGAAAAACTATGTAAATAGCATACTCTAGAGAACCTATTTCCAAAATTTGAGACTCGAAATCACATATTTATTTTTCAAAATTGTATGAACATTCCCGAGTTGTTTAGGAATTCTGCACACAATCTGGAAAAATAAACATTTCATTTCGAGTTTAAATTTTGGAAATATGTTCTCTATAGTGGGCTATTTACATAGCTTTACATACCCCTTTTGTTACACCCTGTATAGATGCAGCAGAGATGGGGGGACGAATTAAGCTTTATCATAATCTGAGTGAGTATTTAAAGTGCTCCGGAATGCAATAACTACGAGAGGTCGCTCTCAATCCCCTCTTTCTGAATTAGTGATGCCTAATATTATGACATTCGCATGTTACCAATTTAATATTATTTTAATGACAATAGTGTATGATATGATTTCTTGAGTAATTTAATACATATTTGTATGCCATTAGGGCGGGATATAAAAAGTCACATGAGGTACTTATTTTATGTATAGCATCTGTTCCTAACACAGTATCTAATCTATGATCCACAAATAAACATATTTGATTTGATTTATAATCTATACTAATATTATAAAGAGGTAAACTTTGATTGTTTGTTTGTTTTTTTTTTTCAGCGAAAAGAGGTAAACTTTGATTGTTTGTATGTTTGTTTTTATTGCAGCGAATAGGCGTCGAAACTACTGGACCGATTTCAAAAATTCTTTCACCGTTAGAATCCTTATTGGACCCAGATGAACATAGGCTATAGGGTTTCGCATTATTTCCTCTGGGCTGGAATAAATGGGAACGGGACAAACGGGAATTCCCAATTTTTACGCAAACTACTTGACACATAATGATGAAATATGACAGGTATATTCGGTAGGGAGTGTAAGCACTGAGGACTTATTTCCCGAAATTCCCACGGGAACGCGACAAACGGGAATTCCAAATTTTAGAGGATATGTACCGAAGCGAAGCGAGGGCGTGTCACTAGTACAAAATATACTGGGTGTGAGTAACAGCTAGGTAAATACTGAATTGCGCAATAAGTACCATTGTGTTAAGTTACTCGTATATGAAGATGTTATTAGTCGCAGGAAATCCATTTATAATTTCTGTGAATTTATTGATATTGCATAAGTCAAGTTCCAGACTGGTAGCTTGGACAATGATAATACTATGACAGTATTATTATCGTTCAAAACGTTGTACGATATAATAAGACCGGTACCAGTCGCAGCGGGACTCCCCCGAGGCGGCGGCGCGGCCGGCTGAATGCATTCGTCGCCGTAATTACTAGGTTTTATGCAGTGCTGGTACCTTTGGGTTGTGACGTTGTTGCGTATTGTAGTTGTATTAGTGTTAATAGGTTAAGTAAGATCAACCTATAGAAAAATACCATCCAGATGTGCTTTAGATGTACTTACTTAATCATAAGATCAACAAGCATCACATCACATCAGCCTATTGCAGTCTACTGTTGGACGTACGCCTCCCCCAAAGCACGCCACAAGAATACTGCCAGGGGGTTTTTACGCCACGCTAAGCAGGCAGGCTGGTGACTGCAGTGTGATTTTGGATGGGAGGCGATGCAGTTCACCTGCTGGAAACCCTTAATCGCCTATTCTACTGTCGATATAATACGGAATATAACAATCTATAGGGTCAAAAATATATTCAGATTGCAATTAAAAACCTGCTTAGGTACTCTCAACAAATGCATGTAAGCGTGATTTGAGTTCTTTAGTACCTACATAAAGAAATTCCATCTCAAGAGACATTTATGTGTAAAAAAAACCCGACCATTAGTAGTGATGCAAGTAGGACTAAGTTATATTTTGTAATACAAATATCACGTCAACCGACCTAACTTTACGCATAGCATAATTTCCGAAATTTAATTACACCTGAAAAGTGAGTTTCTAAATGAAATTCGCAGTTAGGCGCTAGTTTCAAACCTAATTAATAACTGAAAAAGTTCAAGTTACTTCACTCCAAATTGTCAATTAAAATTGTTAATTTAATTGCACAGAAATCAGTCTGATTACTTAGACAACTTTACTGGAAGAAGTAATTCTGAACAAATTTAAAGGTAGCTGTAAATATAACTCGTTTCAAAGTTGATAATTTTCCGTTTGGTGTTATCAAGTCATATGTAAGTCGTCTTTACACCCGACATGACGGTGACGGGACGCCCACGTGATTTTAGATTCCCTGTGGTAAACTTTTATATTGTACGATTATATATGACTTTTGAAAACGATATAAGTATTCGGATAGAAATCGAATGAGACGAAGTAACTTTATTTGAAACTACAATCATGACTTTTTGTAAACTAAAAAAAACAAAGTGGAATTTATAATTGTCATACATAGAATGAGATAAATACGAGGGAAGCAAGTTAGTTCTGTTCGTGTTTTCCAGACAAATAGTGGTTAAAATCATATCTAAAGACTACAAGCAGTGGACGTGTGCTGTAATACTTTTAAAAGTATTAGATACATTATAAAATCGTATCGTAATCGTATAACATAAAAGACCCCAGTTTCCACGTATCAGGTTCGAATTAATGTAATATCCCGCGGTAATCCCTCTCGTTAGGAAATTACAAGCGACATCAATTAACACGAGATGCTAATTATTTCTAGCGAGAGGAGTCGGGGCGAGGCGAGCGAGATTATGTCTCGATGAGATTTGCTCCAGCAAAGCTGTGTAAAGAATATTTGTGCAATATTCCATAGAAGTTTGGGGATTTATCTAATTTTTAAGACAAAAACCGGCGGGTGTTATAATTTATGATTAAATTTTCTGTGTATACGTGTATCTATCTGTTGCAAAAGTTTAAAAGTGTGCAAATAATACATTCACTGTAAATGAAATTGTATTAGGCGTTACAATTCGGAAGTTCAAACATTCACTAATTCTATAATCCTGAGGATGCCACGGTTGTCGGCGAAACATATGTAGATTATTTATCTAGTTTTTTATTTCGGAATGGTGCAATGTATCGTCTTGCATGCTAGGTGCTCGGGTCTGGTTTCTCGTGGCGATTGTAGTTAGTGCAAGTGCCTGTTTTCGCAATTATGAGTTATCAGATCCGAGGGTTAGTGGAGGGTGTAGGGCCCGGTGGTGGGCGCACCCATAGTGAACATTCACTGTACACTGGTTACCATGTATAAGGGGTGAGCGTATCGCCGCTTTTTGGACAGAAATACAACTTAGTCACTGGTAACAAATCCAATCCAGTTACTTTGTCGATCGAAGCTTCGTCGAATCACAATGTTAAAGTCTAACGAATGTTAAGGATATCCAATAGTCATGTTTAGCATATCGGGGATAGATGTACTCATAACTATCAGTAACAAGACGTTGTTAGATAATACGAGTTCCTTACAACCTGACGGAAGGAGATACAGCTTGTGTGTTCTAGTGGAGCCCCGCATTAGCATAGCAAAGCTTTTATAATATGGGTTAAAAATAGAAATAATATAATTTAAAAAAAACACTTAAATATAAAGGTAAGATCAGGCGTAATGATATAGCCTTTTAAAGTAGATAATGGAATAAGCTCTCCCGAGACGCGTCATGTTACAATTTGACATTCGCCCACTTTCTTACAACCCACAAATATTGATGATGATGATGATCTCCGACCGTATTTCGGCCAAGGTGACCAATCTCTACGGAGATTGGCCAGGTGCGCAGGAGATATTATAGTGCACAAGTGTGTGCGCAATCATAGATGTACTCTCTATTCCGCTCCTCTCATAGTCCGATGGGACGGAAAGCCGACACGACCGGAGATAGATCAGGCGCAGGACCAACGGTTTTACGTGCTTTCCGAGGCACGAGCTAAGTGTTGCAACATTAAAATCTGTACATGAAATAAATTTATTGGTACAGGCCCGTGACTGGGATCGAACTTACGCCTCCCGCTAGGAAGGTGCACGTCTTAACCACTGGGCTATCACCGCTACAAATATGATAAACTAGCTGTAGCCCGCGACTTTGTTTGCTAGGACTACAGAATGTAGCTTATGTCCTTCTTCATTATCAAAATATCAAGTTTATCTTTTGGTTTAATACCTCTTCATGCTTTAATTACTCGACCAACCTTCTTCAAATTTTGAATACATATTTATGGCAGTACGGTCATATGCCACATTCTGTAGTCGAGAACGAAGTCGCGGGCAACAGCTTGTATCTAAAATATTTAATTTACGGCGATAAATTATCCTCGAAATATGGTAAGGCCGTTACTCAAGTTTCATCCAAAGGTCAATTCAAATAAAGTTAAAACGACATGATAGTTATAACGAAGAAAATTTTATTATAACGGAAAGGTAAAAGGTTCTTTGTGAGGCTCTTACATAATTAATAATGTGTGGTCCAGGGATCGGAATGGATCAATTAAACTGTAACACCTCTGCGTAGGTATGAGGTACTGGTAGATGACATTTGGTTCTGTATCGAAAGGTTATGTTTATTTATACAGGATGTTTTTTTGTGGCCACCTTTAACGAAGGGTGCGTACTCTATACATAAAATAAAGTAAGTTTATGCCAAAAAAAATGCTGGGAAAAAAAAATTTTTTTTTGAAATTTTTTTTTTCAATTATTTGATCTGGCGAAATTTATAGTGTCTAGTGTTTATGCTAGTTTATTTATAGACAGATATTAATTATTTCTCGTGAAAAAATCTTGCTACATGCGTCTATGTGCATTTATGCAGAAAAACGCAGTCTATTTACTCAACTTTGGACCCTAATATTTTGGAAACCACACACTTCCCAGGTATGCTTCCATGGAGAAAAATGATCGTGATGATGAGGAGATTCCGTAGTTTTCGGGAACGTTGACGACCAAAAATCACCCTGTATTTGCTTGCGTAAACTATTTGGTATATATGGGCCTTACTAAAAAAATAAACAATAAGCTAAACAATATTTAATTTTACAGGTATGTTTTGATGTTTGTTGCTGCATGTTTAACGGATGTGTAACTTTATATGTGGTTTATTAGAAGTACCTTATGTATATATATATGGTGAAAGAGTAACATACATTCACATAATATAAAACTTTTCGTTTTCTAATGATCAGATAGGTTTATATGAAGGATAAAATTGATGCTGTCTTTATTTTTATTAAGGGTTAGAGAAAAATGGTAACTAATTGATCAGTTAAAACTATCTGCCTATCTAAAAACCTTATCTAAGATAACTAAAATTGTTGTTGGATATGTTCAATATAGACATTAGGGTTGATTCCGGCAGTCACACTTAAACCTAAACCTAATCTTAGTCATGTCTATCTCTTTCCGTTCTTAACATAAATGGCTGAGAGAAAAAGTGAGACGGGTAGGACTAATTTTACGTTTAGGTTTAAGTATGACTGCCTGATTTGACCATATTACCTACTGAAAAAATATTTTACATTACTTTTATCGAATTCTTTGCCCACGCTCTTTTAAACCTGAAAGAATTATTCTACTTAACTATTCCGATTAAAAGAACTAAGTATATTATTATTCCACAATAACACAATTCAACTTCAATGCCAATGAAATTATCTATCTATTACAACTCAGTGGGTTTCTTATTCAATAAATACATCTTTATGTTAAAATATCCCTCTAGACTAGAGCTGGGGTCCTAAACTAGCAGTACCACAAAGTTATTTCTGCGGATAATATCAGAACTAGAGTTATTTCTATATTAAATAACAGCACAAAATACTACACTAGCGACACTCCCGACTCAACGGATGAAGTGGTAATGGAGGTAGACTTAAATTATTTTCACGAAGCACCTTGTCCTTTTATATTTTCAATATGAAGTCTAACACCGTCGTGTTTCATGTCTCACGCCTTAACATAGTTATACAGGGTGTAAAGAGCAGTCAAACGAATACTGAAATGCTTCCAAACCTTGATGTTAAAGGCAGAATGACTGAGTAGTAATAAAACAAGTGCAGAGGTTGTGGGTTCGATTCCCACTCGGGTGAAGAATTTTTTCCATTTCTTTATTAATAATTTTAAAATATAAGTTTACAAATACACACGAAAGTTGATAATATCCATCAAAGCTTTCCTCAAATCCATTCCTCAAAGCTTTAGCGCAGTAGGGAAAAACATTCATGTATTATATAGTCTCGTCAGCCTATTGCAGTCCACTGCTGGACTTAGGCCTTCCCCACAGCATGTATATAGGTATAATATAGTAAGTATAAAAATATCTTTTATAAAAGTTATCAGTTACTAACAAACCCGTATGATGAGACGAGACGAGACTTACAATCGCTAATATCATCGAAAAAAGATATATAAGTGAAACATTTTCAACGAGCAATACACAGACATCCAAGGCAACATAAGAAAGACTTCCTGCTCAGTTAGCCTGTTACACCCTGTATAGGGTCACCGGTAATAGGGCTCTAATTACAAGCCTGCGGACCTCCAAAAATGTTTGCAGCGAAACGACGGGAATTACTTCGGTAATGGGCGAGGCTGTGCTGATGTTTCGCATTAAATATGTATTCGACGGGGCCCAGGGAGAGGGTCTGGAGAGGAAAGGGGCACAGTGAGGCTTTGGATCCTAAATCGCTGTTTAACGCTATAAGATATTTCGGTTAGCAAATTTGTGTGATATATTGTTACTAGGTAAAATTTATAAATGCGAAAGGAACTCTGTTTGTCTGTCTGGCTTTCACGCTAAAACTACTGAACCGATTGATATGAAATTTCGTACACTCGTAACTCGCTGTTCAATAAAAAAAAGCTTAAACCGTTTTTATGTCAATAAAAACATGCAATACAGACTTTTTGGCAATATATATGAATTTTTCATTTTTATTTTTCTATTGGTAATAAAAAATCACTATAACTTTCCCAATTTGGATTAAGGCCGATCAATTTAACACGCATAATATTTCAATGGAGTCGCTCTATAAATTGTGAAGTCGACTCCAGTACATGAATGTACAGTTGTACCTGGATTCCAATCTATGAAGTTTTGAAGCAATCTTATTGCAACTTTGACCCAGATATTCTCTGTCTCAGTGCCGTTGAACAAAGACAGCACTATACCCATTAGTAAACTCAGTCTAAGTATCTAATTAGGCAGTATAGTTAGATATAGATTCCAGCCTGCCTAGAAAAGTGGAAATCTTTTTGTAAAATACGCTACACAATCAAAAGATTAATTTATGGGACTGTAACATAATATTTAGAAGGGTTACTAATTATATCTAACTTTTAAACCAAATAAATTTAAAAAACGTAAATTTAAATAGTTTAACTTTATTTTGAACAGCGTTCAGCAGCAGGTTAGCCGAATATAGCGGTAAGTATTGGCTTCAAGTAGATATTTGAAATACGTAATCCAGGGTACACATATACATTAATGCTTCATTCGGAGCCAGATAGACGATATTAAGTGGTCCGTGAAAGTTATAACGACCGAGGCGAGGGAAAAGTACGAAAAGTGGAAAAAGTGAGAAGTTTCGCTTTTCGCACTGACCTCCAACTTCGGGACGTTAGCGAAGAATGGATGGCGATGTAGGGCAATTATTTTCATACATTGCACATTAAATATGAGGGTTTCTTTTTAAAGTCTCTTTTAATGTTCATTTTTTTGCCCTTGAGACTTTTAAGTTGAGTTAATAATTTTATTGAGACTAGTGGAATAGCCATTGTAACGTCTGCATATTGAGTTTTTTTTAATAAAAAAATAATAATAAATAAAATAAAATCTTTTTATTTCAGGATTGTGTCCATAGTGTTAGTATTACGCAAACTTAAATTTTATGTTAGTATATAATTAAAATTAAAGTACAGTTTTCTTATTTTATGTTTCAACTAAGGATTCGCTTTCACTTTTCTTACAACATGGATAAAATCTTTTTCTGATTTCCATGATCATTAAATAACTAAGAAAATATTGCATAGATTACCCGCCGAATACTATATGTGTTATCAGTGTAATAAGTAAGCTTTACTTGTTTTGAAATTGAGATAATTTATTCGAAATGTTTTTTTTTTATTCGAAATGAAAGCATACACAACTTTTTTGTCCATTATCATTTTTATATATTTTCCCGGCTTTATGGCCATCAACTATGTACCTATATATTTTCTACTTTTACCATTTCTTTGTGATCAAACAACAGACCCTAAGGAGTGCAAGTAAGCAAATCGAAGATTATCACTATTAATTCTTGAATCCCAAACCTGTTACGACATTAACAGAAATCAGCATATCCATTACGGATTTAGATGAGGCATGCACCGCAGGCCGTGCAAGTCAACAAGCAGTCGACTCGGTGCAGGCGATGCATTATTCATCGCCGACGACTCTGATTGCAGGTTCTTTGTAGACGTCCGTAACTAGAACAAACAGACGGGACATCCGGACTATGTTTTATTTATGTTAGTAAATAAAGACGACGATATATTTGCGTCGATAAAGTTACATGGGCTTACTTATGATATAGTTCTTAATTATATTATTGAGATTCTGCAAATATTTCTAATTTAAAAGCTTATATTGTTGATTGGTAGGGAGAGGGGTTTTTCAAATAATTCAAATTAGGCACGTAAGCCTATCGGATCTTTTTAAATCCTGCAGATCTACCTACCTCATTTCGGGAATGCTGCCAAGTAAGTATGTTGCAGTGATTAATATTACTGCTTTACTTTCTTTCCCAGAGAACCCATAATGTGACCTAAATCCGAAATCAGGCGAAGTAAAAAGATCCCGTAGTGGGGCAATAACGGTAATCAACGGGCACAATAACGGCATTATTAAAGGCTGATCTTATTGCGACATGGAGCAGTTACAAGTGGGAGAAGAGATAAACTGTGTACTCTTTGAAAAAGACATGATGCGGTCGCTTATAACTTTGTAAATTTTAGGATTCTGAATGTTCTGTTCCCGTTCCTCTATAATATACTTTACGCTACTCCAAAGAATTGATTTCCCGTGTATACTACAAAAAGTAGGTAGACTGTCATTTGCAGCACATTAACTTATTTTCATACTTATAATATTAGTTGGAATTTGGGCTGGTTAGGATATGCCAATTTTTAGTTTTGACTATCCATTGTCAATCAATCAGTAATTAAAGAGTTTTAAATGTTGATGTATTTGTTGTTGAATTCTATCCCTCCATTTTGCATATGCTCCACGTATGACGGTAATCTTCGAGGGCTCCTTATTGGCAATATGACGCACATGTCACTCGGACGAACGTTCTGTCCATTTCACCGTAATGTACTGTTATCGTGCAGGGAAAATGTCTGCGTCATGATAACGAGTGTAGGTATAGTCCCGGTAGAGACACGCATAGGTAGGTACAGCGAGTATCGATGTTTTTTGTATTTGAAATCCTTACTAATATTATAAATGCGAAAATAACCCTGTCTGTCTATTTGTCTGTCCGGCTTTCACGCAGAAACTACAGAATTGATTTAAATGAAAATTTAGCAGAGATATAGTTTAGGGCCTGAGGACGGACAAAGGCTTTTTATCCCAGGAAAATATTTTTATTCCGGATAGATTAGACATTTTGTTCTCTCTGCAGTCTGGAGTTGCGGGCATCCACTATTTTTAATTTTATTGTAAATAACGAAATTGATCCTGGCTTACAAGAGATGCAGTAGCGGAATGAGAGAAAATCCAGTTTATCCTAGTAATATATATTATAGCTTTAATTGAGTTGAGAAGAGATGAAAAAGTTATGTTTAAATCATGATTGGTCAACCGTTCATCGATAAGATAGTCGTATATGGCCGTAGTAAATGTATTTACATACTATGTCGCTGCAATACATTCACGTAGTGCAGGAATGTCTACTGAATGCGCATTCCGAGACTGTCCGCATATATATACATACATATTATTATAGCATAGTACATACATGACGGCCGATTGGTCTAGTAGGTAGTGACCCTGGCTGCGACGCCATAGGTCCTGGGTTCGAATCCCGGTAGGTGCAAACATTGATATGATTAATATCGATGTTTGTTTCCGAGTCATGGATGTTTCTATACTTATCTATGTATTTATATACCGTTGCTTAGTACCCACGATACAAGACCTTAGGGATTTTAGTGTGGGACTAGGTTAATGTGTTGTGTAGTGTAAAAAAAAAAAAAAAAAACTGGATTTAATGTATACCAAACATTTTACATTAACAGTGTACAGTAAATGTTTATTTCTTCTAAATCTGGGAACACCTTGTTTTTCCCCTCTTCTCAGCAAGAGGCATTAAGCTCGCCTTTGTACGGAATGTTTTTTGTAGTTCAATAAAGAATTGTATCTTTATATCTCAACATCCATCGTTGACTCTTACAACATGCAAGGAGATGCAACTGACGTATTTTAGTGAAGTCCAAGATCACACACACACACACACACACTCACACTCACACACACACACACACACACACACACACACACACACACACACACACACACACAAACACACACACACACACAAACACACACACACGAACACACATACACACAAACACACACACCTTACACGACACATCAATTTACTAACACACTAATTACTTGTCATTAATTAAGTAATTTAATAATATTTATGCTGTCTCCTTTTAGTATTATTGTATAAGATTTAAATCCATAAATGGCAGTATGTCATGATGATAGAATGCTTAACTCTGTACTGCTGTGGATTTCTGTAAATAAAATAAATAAATAAACCAACATAATATGGTATTTCCTTATATGATATTGTAAATAACGTGTGCCCCATCCATGGTCACGGTGATGAAGTGCTAATACCTAATGCGGGACCCTCGGAGAGCGGCAGGTGCGGTCTCGTGGCGTCGAGGACTTGGCCACAGAGTACAGGGGATACAGAATGCTAGTTGGACACGGCTGTATTTCTGATATGTGATGATACAGCTACATTATGGTCATAGTAATTATTCCCGCGACAATATTCGCGTGAACATTAGTGTTTTTCTCTAATGTTCACGCTAAATTCGGCTATTCTTCGAAACCATGTCTTCTCTCATAACTATAATCTAAGCTTACCACAAATTATACAGACTTTATTTTGATAAAATACACAATTATTTTTAAATGCAAAGGGTGGATTAGCCACTGTTCATGACACTGTGACCCCATGTCCAATATAGCAAAAACAACGCAATATATCCGCGTCGACACGGTTTTTTACCTCGAGATTTATCGAGGCTTATTAAAGGGAAATTATGTTGAAAATTGTGGCCAAAATCCCGAACCCGCAAAAAAGTAGGTTATCTTAAATTGCGAACGAATTTTAGCAGATTCTTTATAATATATATTTTGGAAAATATTGAGTTTATTATTTTTTAGTGGACGCCCGCGACTCCGTCCGCGTGGACTTCAGAAAAAAAACAAATTATCGAAATGATCCGGGATAAAAAAAAAATCCCGAGATAAAAAGTAGCCTATATGTTAAGTGGAACCTGTCACAATATATTCCTGAAAACTGCATCGAAATCGGTTCAGCCATTTTTGAGATTAGCGTGCACAAACGCACAGACAAACAGACAAAAATTCCAAAATCATTGTTTTGGTTACTATTAGGTTGATAAAGTATTCTATAATATTTTTTCTTATATATCTTCCGTGTACAGACAGCGATCCGTTACATTTTTATTAAACGAGTATATATAGATAGATGGTAATAGAAATATTGAGTTTATTTTATTTGGTAGTCACATTAAATCTAATAGGTAGAACCTGTTATAAAATTTGTTTCTTTCACAATACATTTCTAAATGTACATTACTATTAACATTTCTTTATTATGAGATGTCCCAGTGACAGTGATAGAGAAAGAACTATATTATGTTGAAACACGCGACTACTGATAATATTAATATTATTAAATAATCTTGTATATATAATGCCATGTTTTAAAAAACGTTCTTTTTAGTAGTTAAGAAAGAGTTATTTAGATGAGGAATAATTTTGTTATTATATTGAAAATAATTTCTTTTGCGACAAATAAATGACGATTAATCAAATCCTATCCAACTTCTGTAAACAGGAAAACGAAGCAAAAATAATCGATCATCAAAATTAATCCTTTTTTTAATTTAAGGCCCGTCTTTGACAGTAAAGGCCACTGAATAAACATGAACTTTTATGAAACTGCGAGAGAAAACAGAGACGAAAAAAAAGAAACACTTCGGCGAAACGGAACGTTCCAAGCATTTGCATATCAAAGCTTTGCGCGAGCTAAGTGACGCTTCGTAGGCTCAATATGTACACGCGTCAACGGGTACACTGCTCTCGACACTTTCAATTTCTTTTCAACATGTAATAAACGGTGTAACATATAACAGCATGGGTGTACACTTGGCATACATACGTGGCGTTACGAGTTACCGGCGATTTCAGATAAACAACGCGTTTTGGAAGTTCACCCGGGATGCGCACCTTTAGGCTTTACGAGGATAATAAATTCTTTGTGTACACGTCTACTCAGACGATCCTTGCAGTAATAATGTTTGGGGACATGAAACAGAATGTCTTATTAGTTTTCGAGTGAACTAGTTCCTGAAATAAAAGGAACTAGAGACAGTGATGACACTGACCTGAATTGGCACTGGACACGTATTTTTATACGTGTGGAAAATTTTGTGCCAATTATAAGCGCCCGGCGAGGAAGAGCCCGAGAATTAATAATGACGTTAAAATAATAGTCATGTAGTAATACTGATTAATTTCTATGGATAATCGCCACACTACCTATACAATATATAGCAATCGTAAAAATAAATAAACTGCAGATTGGCAGTCTTATTTCTAAGATCAAAAGTATTTATTCATACAATTTTAATCGCTTAGAAACGAGCGCGTATTTTCTGAGTAAAATACAAGCACCTATAACTCCAGCCAGTCCATTGCTATTACACGTCAGTGGTCCCACAGCTTACTGTGTGTGGAAGTAAGCCGACCGGCGAGGACTGTCGACAATGCCGACTCCAGCTCGGCTTGAGGCACTTTTGTAACATTTGTACGGAGATATCTGAGCTGACAGTTTTTGTTATGTGGCTATCATAAACTCTTAAAGTAGGATAGTTTCTATAATGGTAGCGAAACACTTTTATAAGTGGAAATTATCAGTGTAAAGAAGGTATAAGAGATCATAGCAATATCAGGATTTAATTTTACAAATGAAATCTTTGTCCCTGCATGTTGTATTTTGGGCAGATTTACAATTTTTTCCAATAAAAAGACTTGATATTTCGAATAGTACGTAATTAGTTGTCTTTAATACACAAAACGATCCTTAAAGACGAAGGTATTCAACCAGTGCATGCTGCCGGTGATGACCTTCGGTGCCGAGACGTGGTCTCTAACTGTGTGCCTCATAAAGAAGCTCAGGATCGCACAGTGAGCAATGGAGAGAGATATGCTCGGGATCTCTCTGTGTGATAGAATCAGAAATGAGGAGATCCGCAGATATACAAAGATCACTGACATAGCTCAACGGTCCAGCAAGCTAAAGTGCCAATGGGCAGGGCACATAGCTCGAAGAACTGATGGCCGATGGAGCTGGAAAGTTTTAGAGTGGATACCAAGTATCGGCAAACGCATCGTGGGAAGGCCACCCGCGAGATGGACGGACGACCTGGCCAAAGTCACGGGCGTCGGTTGGATGCAGGCTGCTTCCTAGTCTAGCAGTGGACTTCCTAGGGCTGAAATGAAATACACAAAACACTTAATTAGACTGTTTAAATTATGCTAGAAATAATTTAAATAGTTTAAAACATCTTATGAGTAACCATTTAACATCACCGATTTCATGTTATATGCAATATTCTGTACCTACCTAACTACTATATACTACAGCGTAGAGCCAACAGTTGTCAAGGGAATTAGATCCTTCTATTATTGCTGGAATATTGTTAGTTAGAGATTCCGTATCGAGGTCTGGACCGGCTTTAAGTGAATTGCCTTGTTTTGGTTCAATTTATCTATGGTTACTTGTTGCTGTGTACTCGTACTCAGTACTGTGTTTGTATTTGCTTTTAGACTGAAGATAAAATGTGCATTGAAGTTTTGGACAGTTTTAAAAGTATATTTTCTCTAAAATTTCTTAAAATCACATTTGATTTTTATGATTGATCTAAGATTTCAATCGGTTTATTTAATAAAATATTAAATTTACATCGAGGGATCGCCCACCACCGGGCCTTACACCCTCCGCTGACACTTGGATCTCCCGACTCATGGTCACGAACACAAGCCACTACAGTCGCTACGAGAAGCCAGATCTATGTAGCTTGCATGCCACCATAAGTAAATAGCTGCTAATCCGAAAATCAATTAAAAATATATACTTATGGTTGCATGCTAGGTGCTTGGATCTGGCTTCTCGTTGCGACTGTAGTGGCTTGTGTTCGTGACCATGAGTCGGCAGATCCGAGGGTCAGCGGAGGGTGTAGGGCCGGGCCGGTGGTGGGCGATCTCTCGATGGAAATTCGAACTTCCGAATAGTGACGCCTGATATAATTAAACAATATATTAAAGTTAAAATTGGAATAAAGTAACAATTGAGTAAGGATAATATTAAAGGATTCCAATGAAAACTATTGTTTATATTTGAAAGAAAGAAAGTAGTTGTTGCAGAATTGTCATAACAATTCTCCATTGTTTTACAACTGTAGTTAAAGTTACATGAAAGATACTATTAATATGCACTATAGCAATATAGGTCTAAGTGTAAACAAACATAATATAATATGCACAAAGTACACCAATATTAGAAGCTCAGTTTGGGCAAGTTGCAAGTACCGGTGGTAAGGGTCGGAGCCAACGAACTAAAATTATAATTGTTATGCAACAATAATTATGTATGTATTAAGGTTATACTGATACCATAGATTATATAATACTTCACTACTATCCAATTTCTACGCGATGTAAAATCAGTGGGTACAATGTCCAAGCTATTTTTTACATAATATGAGTACTTCAGTCTTTATGCGTGAAGTCTGTCTTAAATCAGTAGGTACAATATTCAAGCAATTTTCAACATGTAAATCAGGGAAAACATGATGATGGAGTAACTAACAAACTATAGCTGCATTTTAGTTTCTAGTTTATCCATTATTAGTGATATAATATGCATACCAATCATCATCATCATCATCATCATCAGCTTATTGCAGTCCACTGCTGGACGTAGGCCTCCCCCAGGGCACGCCACAAGACTGCCATGGGGGGTATTTGCCCATAATCACCACGCTGGGCAGGCGGGTTGGTGACCGCAGTTTGTATTTTGGACTATGTTGTCAGCACGGGAGGCGCTGCTGCCCACCTCCCGGAAACCCTTAATCGCCTCGTACGATACCCACGGGCAGACATGGGGTGGTACGAATTCTACTCTGCCTTCACTAGAATACACCAGCGGTATCTCCTTCGGTGCATGCCGTTAGAGTCGACTAAGGAACTCGAGCTTTTTAAGGCGATAACCTAGTAACTTAACACTGATCATATGTCCGCGCTATGCTAAACGTGGCTGTGGGATCCCCTTTGTGATCCTGCAGTTCTCGCTACCCCATTTAGGGAACACAGCCGTGACGGAGCCATATGTATGCACCTATACTATATATGTATAATATTGTGCGTCGGGCTGGAGTAGTTCAAACTTCCGTGGTCGTTCGTAATGAGCTTCACAAAGAAGGTTGTTAAAAATATTCGGTTGCCGCACACCGACCTCTAACGTTTGTGATACGAGTACAATCATCAACATACTAGTGTACTGCCGTCAAAGATACGAGTTTGTCTCGACCGCTGATGGTGTAACTGTGTGTGAGGGTGGGTGTGCCTTGTGCGGACTTATTAAAACTTTCATAGTTGTGAGCATGCTCTTGTAGTAGTGTTTTAGATGGCTATTAGCGCAATATTATTTTAGTTTTGTATCATTACTAGTTTCAGTAATAAAATGAAGAAACAAAATAGTATAAGAAGATATTTCAATGCCTGACCTATTTGTTTTTCTGAAAAATTACGAAGGAAGCAGAAAAAAAGGCAAGCTTTTCTTTCTTTTTATGCTCTGATTAGCCAACTAAGTTAAGAAGCTACTAAAGCTCTCGGCTTACTAAACTGGTAATAATAAATCTATTACCTATATAGTTAGTATGTCAAACAAAGAAACACCAATAAATTAGGAAATACGTTAATCAATGTTATACTACGATCACCAGTGCAGCCTACGAAGCGCTGTATGAACCAATCACCCGCCTGTCACCAAAACTACTCTGCTAGACCTCCTACTCTTTATATTCTCCTTATTTAAGACAAACCATCCAAATAAATTTACAAATCACATTCCTCTTTAGCCCGAGATAAAAATTCTGCTTACGTAGCTTAGTAAAAAAACATTACCAGTCCTTGGCTGTAGGTAGGGTGAAAAGATTTCCTCCATTTACTACAAGTATGCCGGTAAATAATTATGTTAGGAGAGTCAGGACATAAGTCGCGACTAATTTGCTAAAGTGCCAGCGAAGTTGTCTTTTAAGGGAGTTGCATCGCGTCGTGCATTCTGTGTTGCTGCTTAAAACTTTTACTACTAATGGAGCTTAGGGCGTGCTTAAATAATATGAAATACATATATGTATATAAATAGAGCTGTATTCCTGAAAATACTTACGACATGCATGAAAGGATATGCAGCTATGTATTCTAGTAAAACCCAGCATTAGCACAGGACCGTTTAGAATAATACACAGCTACAATAAAAAATCAACTAATTTACTATTGTAACTATTAAGTAATCTGCCTACCGCTCCGGGTAAGAGACGTGATTTTTATGTATGTATGTATTAACGGCCAATTTCAATACGAGAGATTAAAAGAATCTCGGAGTTATTTATTTCTAATTTGAATTGTATGAAAACAATTATAAATTAAATCTTAGATATATCTTAAGATCAGTTATAGAAATTGGCTGGTAATTTTAATATAAAATGCTTAGAGTATATTTTCGGTTCACAAAATATTAATCAACGTGGGAATTGTTTGGCTCAATGGAGTTTTATAATAATCACTGTCGCAAATTTTCTTCAAAGAAAACTCGGAGTTCCCGAGGTGTCCTCAAAATGGAAGATTTTTTTGAAAGACAAACATTTTCGAAATAAATCTAAAATGAGGGAATTCACAGTGAATGTTTATTGAAGCGCGGGTTAATTAAGGGAATTTTTACTTTCTTTGCTTCCTTTGGAAGGTCTTATTTATGAAGTTTTTAGAACGCTACTGAAGTATAAATATTAATCTGGTATTTTCTCTTTTTGAAAATAGCTAATATTGTGAATAAATAAAATATTGTAACATTTTTTTTACTAATATTAATAACTAGTGGATGCCCGCGACTCCGTCCGCGTGGACAACAAACAGTGGGATAAAAAGTAGCCTATATGTTAAGTGGGATCTGTCACAATATATTCCTGAAAACTGCATCGAAATCGGTTCAGCCATTTCTGAGATTAGCGTGCACAAATGCACAGACAAACAGACGCACAGACAAACATTCCGAAAGTCATTCTTTTGAGTACTATTGCGTTGATATAGGTCTCTTATAATATTTTTTCTCATAAATCTTCCATGTACAGACACCGATCCGTTATATTTTTATTATATGTATAATTTTATCAACTATTTTTGTCTCTATAAAATTATCTTGAAACTTGACAATATTTTTTTATGAAGCCATATACCTATAGGAATCGAGCTAACTAAACAGAGGTCTCTTTATATTACACACACTTCACTGATTAGCTATCCTCTCCCTCTTTTACCTTTTCATTCTCCATAACATCTTTATTTCCACTATAATCTTATAACATTTAGTCGAGTAGCTGGGCCGGCGCAAGTCACAGGGCATTATTTAGTAGGTACCTGTTCCGGAGCTGGAGTCCGTCTTACGAACAGAATTGTTAATGAGCCCCGTCGAGAATCTGATGCTATTTGTGTATAGGTATGGCTAGTCGACTGGTTTTATACGTAAGAAGAGTTTTAAGATTTGAATATTTGACTTATTTGTGTATACTCGTATATACTAGAATAGAAAGAGATTAACATTTCCATGAACAACACAATTATACAGGGTGTAACAGAAAGGGCATGTTAAGCGAAAAGCTATGCAAATAGCCCACTATAGAGAACCTATTTCCAAAATGAGACTCGAAATCACATTTTTATTTTTCAAGATTGTATGAAATTTCCTGAGATATTTAAAAATTCTCCATACTATCGGAAAAAATAAACATGTGATTTCGGGTCTCAAATTTTGTGAATAGGTTCTCTACAGTGGGATATTTACATAGCTTTTTGCTTAACATACCCTTTTTGTTACACCCTGTATAGGTATAAATATGAGTACCTATTTATTCCCGAAATGGGTGTAGCTAAAACTGCAGGATTAAGTTAATGATCGGTGCTTGAGAGAAAACCCGAGTTCCTTAGTCGCCTCTTACGACATGGAGATGCAGCTGATGTATAGGTAATGTAGTGAAGTTGCAAATCTAAAAATATGTCAAAAATACGAGTAAGTAATATCAACATATTGCTAGGTACAGGCATCATAGATAGATTTTATCTACGTACCATAGCATATTTTCGTATTCAAACTTCAAGCTAGAGTTTTATCTACACTAAATTTTTATTACTATAATTCAATTCGTGAGCATTTTCAGTACGCGGACTGTGCCAAAACTAAATGAGTGTACCAGCACTTCATAAAACCGAATGCTGACCAGCGTACAACTGAACTAATTCATTTAGCGCTCCTCGGTGGCCTGTTGCCCTGGTACTTCATCGGCTAAATTACCGGCATTCTAGAGGAAGATCTCTAACGAAATTAATTAAGTGCCCATTGGGATATCACTGGCTTTTGCAATGAGCCAGTGGTTGCCAACCTAATACGGAGGCAATGAATGGAACAATTTTTACGAGCAATTGGCGTAGTAAGTTGTGCCTGCCGCGCTATAGGTCCTGGGTTCGAAGCAAACATTGATACCCTTTAATTGGCTTGAATTATTATTTTATATGCAATCTATCAGGTTAATTTAAAATTCATTTACATAAATAAAATAATATATATATTATATATATTTTGGGGTAAGCAAAATAATACTTTCTCTCAAAATTCAGGCCGATAATAACAATCTATGTTCAAAATAAAATATATTTACATTACGTGAATACAACGTATTTAGGTCAAATTTGTGGAATGTCGAATGTTTAGGTTGGAAAAGCTCTAGAATAATTTATACAGACGACCGCAGGTTGTCGACCGCTGCTCTAATGGATATTGAAGTGCAAAATTTCATCGAATCAGAGTGGTTAGCTAATCGGGATCGAAGAACTAAACTTTGAAAGTTATTTGAGCATACTGATAATGCCTGTTCATTCGATTAGTATTAAGGACTTGCACTACTAAATGTTAGTAATCTTTATTTAATTATAGCAAATATCATTATAGTCAAATAAAATAGCTTAAACCTACTACAGAAAATTAAATGTATGTATAAAGTTGCCATCTACCGGGAGGGTGCCCAGGAGGCTTGCACTACTTATTTCCGAACTTAAATCATTAAGAAAAGTAATGTACAAAGGCGGCTTTTCTCTAACAGACATTTCTTCTAGCCTCCGAATTAGAATTCAGAGTTAACCCTACCTTTACTCTATTATAGAAAAAATGACATGGAAACAGTATAACTTCTATGATTAATAAAAATACTGAACTACATGTTATTATTTATTATATTATGTACAGACGACTGTTTCTCGGAAATGGGGGTACTTTACTATAACTGCAAGATGATAAAGGTGATCCAACAACAACATTTTGGCATTACAATAACAGGTAAATTATCAAAAGTTGCTAGCTCACCTTACTTGACTCTTACGACATGCACGGAAGGAGATGCAGCTAATGCATTCTGCTATGTACTTATACTACACTACTTAAATGTTCCAGGGAAGGTTTGAGCGGTGATAAAATAGGGAAAAATTTCGTAAATACATATGTACCGAAGCGAAGCGAGGGCGGGCTACTAGTAAAGAATAAAAGACACATGATTTCTCGCAAACTGTGCGTATCTTTACTTAAAAATATCCCAGTGTTATAGTAGCGTAGGTATAAGTAAGACGCATTAACAGAGATAGGCTTGCTCCATAAATCTCGGCGGAGTAAAAACGCTCATTAATAACGTGCGTCACGCAGAGAGTTACAAGAGAGCATTCTTTGCTGATATCATATAGAACGGTAAAACAGTGAGCTTTTGAGCAAGACTGTTTTTTCTTTGTACGCTTCATAATGGAAATAATCCTGCTAAAACATGATACTCTCAAAGTAAGCAAGATTTTTCGTTCTACAATTTAAATATAATTATGTAGGTATATTTACACACTTTACAACACATGAGTGTTCCACAGTAAGATCCATAAGGTCTTGCATGGCAAGTACAAAGCGACCTACGGTATATAAATATATAAATAAGTATAGAAACAACCATGACTTGAAACAAATATCAATATTACAAATTATCAATATTGCACCTACCGAGACTCGAACACTTATTGATTTCCGCACTCTACAGCTTATGTGTACTCTATGTCTTATTTGTCACTAAATGGCCACGTCATCTAACGTCATTTTATTGGAACCAAACATGAACAAAACAGGGGTACCAAATTCCTGGAACCAAAGCAAATGGCATGATCACTATCGTAAGATCAAACTAAAATATCTCAACTACTTTATAGCTAATGATTAATGGATCCAATCAAGAGTGAATACATCACCAATAAACTCAATCAATCAATCAAATCCAAATAGAGTTCTCACGACGCGCTCTGTAACGTCAAATATTATTTTATCTATACTATTAAAAAGTCAATTCTAGTGAAAAATTCAGCCAGCTTTCTAAAGCGCTGCAGCGCTGAGTAAGTCAATAAAACCTGGAGCCCGATTCTCACGTCCTTAGACATACAGATCAAATAGACGTATTGTCAGGGTGTAACAGAAGGGATATTATAATACCACTTACTTCTCACAAATCCGAAGACAAATGAGGCCACCAGAACCAGAGCGGCCCAAACCACAATTTGTGAAAATATTAGTTAAGCACGACAATGCCCCTTTCAAACCCCCAAGCTCAAAGCCAGAGTGGCTCAAAGGTAATTTCAGTAAACAATCATAGATGACATAAAAAAAATATGTTGTGGCATCTTGATTCTTATTAAAATATTAATAGAGCATAGTATTTTGGCATATATCCACATATTCGTATTTTGTATTTGGGCCACTCTGGTTCTGGTGGCCTCAAATCTAATGATACCTCTCAAGCTCAAATGTGACAATCTAATTAAGGCTCTAGCTAATAATAAAGCGTGTCAAAGAAATATACCTACATGCATACAAACTAACATTACACATTATAAAATTATTAATAAAGAAATTGAAAAATCTTCACCCGAATGGGAATCGAACCCACGACCACTGCATACCGTGCTAGTTGCTCTAACCACTGAGCTACCGGGTTAATTACTCGGATGACGAATCTCTTTTTCTAAATTACATATTGGCAACGTTATTTTCATCCCGATAGCTATACACTAGCCAAATCTCGGCAAACAAAGCTGAATCCCTCAGCACAATGTTTAAAGATGAAACGATCAACCATATCCTAACGGATTATATTAATGGAGAAGTGTTTTTATAAATTTATCAAAATTATTAACATTTATTAACATTATACACTTAAAAACATAACCCTCCTTCTGGATCAGGTAGGAGATATCCTCTAGCCTTGTATATAGCCTTTTTTATTGCCTATAGCGGGGGCAGATGTAAGATCTGGTCTATCTCTAGGCACAGATATGAACAGGTGTCTCTTAAGTGTCCAATGATCCACCCGAATCATCTGGACGAGTAGAGGCGATACCAATTTTTAATTTTTAATTTGTTATCCTAAAATCACCTCCCTGAGTTCTTAAGTTAATTTAGTAGATTACTTTCAGATTTTACAGTAAATCTGTAAACAGTTTTACTGTATTTAGCGTTTAGAAATTTGTCGAGTGATACGAGAATAGGGTAGTCGTACCGCTGCGCATGCAAACTGTTTCACATGAAATATTCGCTACAAAACAGTACACTATATGTCTCTTTACCTTTTTACTCTATTCTCCAGTTTAGAATTGTTACATTTTTAATTTTTGTTATCGTTTTTTTTTGTTGGAAAAATCGAAGAAACGAATAAGTTCTGTACAAAATCGTACGCAATATGTTTAGGTGTTAAGATATAATTTTTTAGATAAACTATTAACTGATTGAATGCGAAAAGTTATTTTTTATTGTAACTTGATAAGATTATTAACATTTGTCGTAGCAGGTTCGTAGCTCGTAGCATGTGCTACGCGTTCTGCGTAGTCACTGACTACAAAAATCTATACATCTATAATAAAAATGTAACGGATCGCTGTCTGTTCATGGAAGATATATGAGAAAAAATATTATAATATTAAATATTTCAATAGGAGTCCTTTATCAACGCAACAGTACCCAAAATAATGATTTTTTGAATTTTTGTTTGTTTGTCGGTTTGTCTGTGCGTTTGTGCACGCTAATCTCAGAAACGGTTGAACCGATTTCGATGCAGTTTTACTACTACATATAGGCTACTTTTATCCGGGAAAATATTTTTATCGCGGATAACTTCGACATTTTGTTTTTTCTGTAGTCCACGCGGACGGAGTCGCGGGCGGCCACTAGTATTTAATATACTACTACTATAACATATTTTATTTAAAACTTAATATTTTAACTATATACATATATACCTATACATCTACACACGTATTTAGGTCAATAAAATGTAAGTACCTATTAATTGTATTTATGTTACCTTACTCAGGTCATACAATACAAAATCCTATATTTTCAACACAACACGACACGTCCTGAAGAACTCACGCAATAAGATTCATTAACTCGCACGTGTCGTAATCTCGGGATCACTCGCTGAGAACTGCAGTTGAATGGAGTCGCTTCGTGAAGGAAGTACGATAAGGAGGTGGTTCAATAACGTTTGTTTATAACCGAAATGGGGTAGTCAACGAACTGTAGGACCATAATATGGTTATTTTTGCGGGCTACAATAACTAATCTTTAGATATTTATCATTCCTAATTTTTTTTATGTAATATATATTATATATTTATAAATATATTCTGTAACATAATTGTGAGAGCTTAGCTATACGACAGCACATACGTACAATTACATAGGTACATCTTCATTTTGCGGTTTACTACTAAGGCATTAGTAGGCCAATAAAGGTGTCGACTACACCACGGCCAAAAGTGAAAAATGTGTCTGATGGAAAGATAGACTATGTTGGGAGGCAAATACATAGTAACAATAATAACCATCACCGGATGTATCATATTGTGCATCCCACACCATATTAAAGTTCTCTTAAAAGGGCCTCTACATCTTGGCTACTGCCCGATGCACGCCTCTCAAAGGACGTGGCATCCTCAGGATTATAGAAATTAGTAAATTAGTAAACCGCATTTAATGGGAACATTCAACAGAATGTGTTGGGTTTTAGAGTTTCATAATAATTAGTGGTTTACTAATTTACTAAATTCTATAATCCTGAGGATGCCACGGTTGTTGGCGAAACATAGGTAGATTATTAATCTAGTTTTTGATTTCGGAATAGTGCAATGTATTGTCTTGCATGCTCGGGTCTGGTTTCTCTTAGCGATTGTAGTTAGTGCAAGTGCCTGTTTTCGCAGTTATGAATTTTTGTATAAACTTACTTCACTGGCTATGGTAAATATTTCGCTGTGTAGTCTACATGAACTGTAGTAACTATCTCCTCTATGTTATTCTTTCATAGTCGCTCCGCTCTGTCATTAGGTATTCTTGTAGCGCGTGTCGTCTCCACACTTTACTGTTCTATTTTAGGTGTTATTGTATAGGTATTTGTGAAGCGACAACTGTTTTGGTACTTTATTTATTATGTTACTTATTAATCTATGATGAGCATGTATGAAGAACCTAATTTCTTATTTTAATGAGTTTCTCGAAAATGGTGCTGACGATTTTTATGATTTCCTTATGTAGAGAGTTATTTACAATTTAAAATTGATTTAGGCATGTAAGTGTAATATCAAATGCTGTTCGTTTTCATATAGAAAACGAAAATTGTTTATGTAAAGTCGCAGTTCTGAAAAATATTGTCATCTTAGCTTTGAGTATTTACTTATAAGTAAAAAATTAATATTTTACAAAACGTTTGACCCACTAAACCTAGCTTTATTCCTCTCTTATTATATTCTCTCCCCCCCACTGCGTCGCGGATCCGGAAGTCGTTTCTTTTTCTCATTATGGCGGACTTCCGGGCGCTGCGCCGGATTGTCGGGGAGTCCCCGAGTGTTGCCAGTAGAGGAAACAATTGCAATTACGCTGGTTTGATAGAGTATTACAATTACGATTTATGTATTTTATATTTATGTAATAAGTATGTGGAATAATAATCAATTAAATTATTATCATAATTATTTTTAATGATAATGACTTTTTATTTTAGATTAATGTTGTATTGTATTGTATCCACATTTCTATAAGTGCTACCCACAAAACTCAACCAACCAGGTTAGCTGGTAGAGAATGCCTTGCAAGGCATTAAGTTGGCTACAAGGGCCAACTTAATGCCTCAATATTAAATGTTTTTTGTTGTACAATAAATAATTTTATCTATCTATCTAGTATAAATTTACGCAAATGTATTGTACGTATATATTGGTACATATTGCGCAAGAAATATTAGCATTGCCATACAACGTGGCAATGCTGCCAGTATTCTGAGCCCCCCATCCCGGTAGACGGTAACTTTGTAAATATATTTAATTTCGTAAATTAGTTTTTAGGTATAAATATCAATAATATTTGTAAATAAATATGTACCTATATACTGGTCAAATAAGCTCATAATAAAAAAAACTTTACGGCCAGTTCAGGAATTTAGGAGCGTTTTGTCAGAAGATGAGCTAGCAACTTGTAATCGATCTTAAAGGTCTGACCCCGCTGTGCAATACTTGGCTGCAGGATCTCTTCTAGAGATTCTCTAGTACTGGCTATCCCATACTTTGGAATTTACAAATGTCTCACAGCCGATTTTAATATAAATGTTTTTGTAATTTTATTGGTATACTAAGCACAAAAGAACAGCATCTTCTTTAGAACAACTTTATCCTGTTACTCCAGCAGAGATGAACCTGGATTCGAAACCTGGTTAAGGCAAATGACGTGATAAATATTGGTGTTTATTTCCGAGTGTAATAACATGAATGGATCACATAAGTAATTTGATGAAAGCAGAGACCTCAGTCCTTCCTGAAACTGAAAAGTTGCGAACTAGAGCGAGTCATTTTAATTAATGTACCAGCAGCACAGAACCGCTGCAGAGGTTTTACACAAATTAAAATCTCATTGTACACTTGACACGGATAAAAACTGCCGGTGGAAGTATCGTGATTAAAAAAAACTATTTTTAACTGAAACGTAGGAGATACGTGGTTTATTTTAAATTAATGTGCTTACATTATTTGTGCCTTAATTTTTTAGCCTCGTGATTTGTGATGCAATTAAGTAATTCTAGGGTGGTACGATATGATGCTTTTCATTCTGAAATAGCTTATGTATTTAAGCTTAGTTAAATATAATACGAAAAGATTAAAGCCACAGATCTTCTAAAGAACTAATTAACTGTTGACCTACCTATTTTAAAAAGATATTTCTTCAAGAAATAGGCGGCGCAGTGGCTATTTATACTTGAAGATAGCTATGGAATAGTAACTTTATTACTTAAATACTTTTTATCAAGAAACTGCACGTAGTCTCTTTACGCCCTCCAGCAAAGATAATGCGTGCAAAGTACCAGCATATCATAAAACGCAAGATCATAACTTGCACTCACGCATAATTCTGACGCTTCATCACTGTCACAGTCGAAAACGCAGGGCCGGCTCGAGGCCGGAGGGGCAAAAAGTGTAAGTTGGTGTGACGAGACCCTACTTTCATAAATCTAGCGCAGATGCGTAGGTAACCGCTATAAATTCAGTGAGCGGCACTCGACTGCTTTGTATTGTGTGGTACAAGATTTTTTTTTTCTGATTTACTCAAAAATATGCTATTACGCAATTTTGTGGTATGTTAGAAATAACATAAAACTCAGATTGGCAAGTGTTTTCGATAGTTAGATAGCATTTTCTACCAGTTAACCAGATATATTATGGTGACTTTACGGGCACTATAAAGACATAAATTATAATAAAATTTAAAACCTAGTACCTACACACATTTTAAATATAATACAAACAGACAAATATAAGAACATAAATACATACATACATATAATCACGCCTCCATCCCTTACGGGGTAGGCAGAGCACCAAGGGCCGATAGAACCACATGGTGCCACTTCTGACCAATTTTGAGGGTATAGTTGAGATGTACAAGTTATGTAAATATAAGAACATAAATAACCATATCAAACTGTGACTTAATACATAACTAACCATGCAGTATTTTACAATTTAAAAAACCTGATAAGATGGTAAAAATATAGATTATGAACTTGATAAAGATAGAGACAGCATCACCTTTAGATATATCGGCCCTAAGTGTAATTTTATTGTCTCCCTAAATAAATTTCTCATATTTAATTCCCCATCTTGGTCCATACAACATCCGGCCGGTACCAGCACCGAATAAAAGATAACGATTGAAAGATTCGAGAAAGTCGTCGATAGCGACGCGAGGCCAGGACATATGTTTTTGATGGCCCCGCCAAGGGGGAGCCACTTTCATTACAATATATTCAAGAAAATGCGCATTTTTGTATTACACGATAACCCGAAAGGGGAGAAAATGAGGGTTTAGTGTCAATAGTCCCAAAATTATAAAATATTATTACGGAAAAAAAGTTTGCTATTATGCTAAGAAACCTACATCTAAAAAATGCTTTAGATACAGAAAATCGGCCTCTACAATATATTTCAGAGTAAGTACATATATTTATAGGACTATGTTTTAAGTCAAGCCTTAGCTTGTATAAGTAAAGAACACTAACCTAGATATTATGTCAAAATAATTAAAATTCTTGTATTCAATATTTAAAATACAGTTAAAATACGAGACATCGTTGCGTAAAACACATCGTCAATTTCACCACAACATGAGCAATGAAAAGGAATAGTGATATCGTATCAACTGAAAAATATCACTATCCCAGCCCGGTTTCCACATACCTGTGTCAATCGAGCCATCAAGATTTCACCAACTTATATTTTTACCATACCGAGGTAAAACCAGCTTTATTTCGGTACAATAGGTGTGTGGGCGACCGCAGTCCGGCCCTGGGTGTAAGGTAAGTGATACACCTGAGGCTAGCCATTCGTCACGCAGTGCCAGTGTCGACTGAGCCTTGTAAATGTGAGGGGAATATAGAGATTGGTCAACTGTACAACTGGAAACGAAGGTATTTGATACAGTACTATTTTTTTTACATACATAACCTCACGTCTCTCTTCCATAGGGGTAGGCAGAGACTACAGATCTCCATTTCGTACGTTCCAAACATGCCTCTTTCGCCTTCGCCTCGTCCACATATATTAAAATCTTCTTACATCGGCGGCGATGCTCGGCGATTTCGGGAGCTTTTGACGAAACCTATTAATATTATGTGAAGAAAAATAGGGCCAGTGTACCGTGTGGCGTGCTCTGGGGGATACCTACGTCCAGCAGTGGACTGCAATAGGCTGACGATGAGGTAGGAGGAGTAGGAGGAGTTGTAGGTAATGGGACCTTTGCTAATTCCTAAATTGAGAAAGTTCGCAATAGTCCCATTACCACATTATAAGTGAGACTAGTCAGACTAATTTATGGGCAAGTCCCATAGATAATTTGGTGATGGAACTATCAATAAACAACATAGAATATCTCTAAGAGATAAACACGCCTATGTACATGTTCTTTGTTATAAATTTTATTTGTGAAAACTTTACTGTGTACAAAAAAAAAATAAGAATACAGTCAGGATTCAGATTTTTTTTTTTTCGATTTACAAAATAGTTATCTGCGACACGACGCATAAAATTGGATTGCCTCTAGTATACCTATAGTGATGGGTCGCTGTACGTGAAGGGGTATCACGTATTTTATCGCTCGAAAGTCGTAAACCAGGCTTCCAGTCCGCTCTAAATGAATTTGTTCAGAAAACACCTCGCCGGACAATTTACTAGCAAATACATGGCGAAGAAATACGATAAATATGTGCTATTGGTATAGAAATTGAATTCGATATTTATGTCAGTATATAATTGGTTTTTGAGGTCTTATTACATAGATACACGGCTGGTTTCCTCTAATGGGGTAGTCAACACTGCAAGAATGCAGGGACAACTTACAGCCACGTTCAGTAGTGGGGACAGATGAGATTTACGTAAATACGAGTACTTAAATGTCGCGACAAGCTTTTATAACATATAAATTGTGTCAAATCTGTTAAATTTGAAATGACGTTATAAATTAACAGTAAAAGTTTTAGTGTAAAAGTTTATTTTTTCTTTTTAGCGCATTTAAATAAAAGCTTGTTTTTAAAAAGGTTTTTTTACCTAAATTTTAAAACACATGCACTGTACTTCTTGGAGTCAGGATTTGACTCCTTTTCCGTTATTGAAAATGGACTTTAACTCTTTTGTATTACCAAAGAAAGAAGCTGCTGAATAATAAATATTATATATTCACTTACATTAAAATATATTAACCTAGTCCCACACTAAGATCCCTAATCGCCCCAACTAAGCAACGGTATATAAATCATCATCTTCTTGCCCTGTTCCCATTTATTTGGGGTCGGCGCAATATGTTCTCTTCCATTCATTCTTATTATCCGTCATCTCATTGCTCACTCCCAGTACACGCATATCCTCCCTCACACAGTCCATCCAACACTTCTTTGGTCTACCTGTTCCTTTATATCCATCCACATTCATGCACAACGCTCTCTGTAAAATATGCCTTTCATCCCGTCGCTTTACATGCTCGTACCAAGACAGACGGTTACTTTGTAACTTGTCTGTGATCGGCGCATCTTTTAAATTTCCTCTTATACAGGGTGTTTTTTCGTTGCTACCCTTAACGGAGGGTACGTTCTCTATACATCAAATAAAGTAAGTTTATGCCAAAAAAAATCAGGGAAACGATGTCAATTAAAAAAAATAATTAATTACTTCATCGGGCGAAAATTATAGTATCCAGTGTTTATGCTAGTTTTTTCATAGACAGTTATTAATTATTTCTCGTGAAAAAATCTTACTACACGCGTCAATGTGCATTTATGCAGAAAAACGCAGTCTCTTTATAAATGAAATTGTATTAGGCGTTACAATTCGGAAGTTCAAACATTCACTATGGGTGGCGATTGTGGTTAGTGCAAGTGCCTGTTTTCGCAGTTATGAGTTATCAGATACGAGGGTCAGTGGAGGGTGTAGGGCCCGGTGGTGGGCGCACCCATAGTGCAGTCTATTTACTCAACTTTAAACCCTAATATTTTGGAAACCAGACACTTCCCAGGTATGCTTCCATGGAGAAAAACGATCGTGATAATGAGGAGATTGCGTAGTTTTCGGGAACGTTGACGATCAAAAATCATCCTGTATAATCATTTCTTATTGTATCCATTCTTGTGACTCCACACATCCATCTCAACATTCTCATCTCGCTTACATGCAGTTGATTTTCATCCTTCTTCTTTACGGCCCAACATTCAGATCCATACAAGACGACAGGTCGAATTACGGTCTTGTACACCTTATCCTTTAGCTTAAACGGCATCCGGGCATCACACGTAACTCTCGTGACCTGTCGCCATTTCATCCATCCTGAACTAATTCGGTTAGATAATTATATAGATAGGTACATCCTTTACTCGGAAACAAACATTGATATTTATCACATAAATATTTGTTCCTACCGGGATTCGAACCCAGGACCTATGGCACGACATGCAGGGTCACTACCAATTACGCCAAATTGGTCGTCAAACTAAGTTATATTTCCGAAGACACACTAATTTCTTGTAATGAATAAATAATGACAACAAACTAAACCAATCATTGTTAAACATGGAGAAGTTTAAACACCTACCTGCAACCACTACTCCAATACAAAATACATCTCTTTAAAGTCATTTGAATCTAATTCTCATATGAAATACAGTAAAGTTTACATTACAATAAATTGTTATGACGATAGTGTAGTTGTAGTATAGTTGGTGTGTTGGTGGTGTGTACATAACGTAAAGTAAATAGGTTCTATGTAAACTGTACTCGTTTGACAAATTGACTGTGAATTGCTTTATAACGAGAAACATTTGAGAACTTGGAATAATCCTCACTAATATTACAAATGCGAAAGTAACTCTGTCTGACTTTCACGCCAAAACTACTGAACAGATTTAAATGAAATTTGGTACACAGCTAGTCTAGAGCCTGAGAAAGGGCAAAGGCTACATTTTATCCCGGGAAAATAGAATATGGCATCCACTAGTATGAAAATCTTTCAAAAGATTTGATACCTAAACTGTATAGTACTTACAACACTATACTTTTTTCTTCAGAGCTTATTGTGAATATTTCCAGACAAGTTAATTTATTCCAGACAAAAATAACAAAGAATACATCAGCTGCATCTCCTTTCGTGCATGTCGTAAGAGTCGACTAAGGAACTCGGGCATCCCCTCGGACGATAAGCAACTTGACACTGATCATGTGACTCCGCTTTTGTAAACGTGACTGTATACACGTTATGCTATAAGCGTCTTGCACTTCTGGCTCCTACTCCATTTCGAAAACAAGGTATACTACATTTATCTATTGAATTGTATCAGGCGTCACTATTCGGAAGTTCAAATCTCTATTGAGGGATCGCCCGCCACCGGGCCCTATACCCTCCGCAGACCTCGGATCGGATCGGATCGTTGCGACTGTAGTGTCTTGTGTTCGTGGTCATGAGTCGGCAGATCCGAGGGTCAGCGGAGGGTATAGGGCCCGGTGGCGGGCGATTCCTCAATATACATTTATCTTTTTTATATAGAGAAATAAAAGATACTTATCTAACTCACAAAGATGTTTTCTCTCCATCACAGACATGTATCATGTTTCATCTCATAACGATCCCTCCTTGTACAAATATCTACAAATAACGACAATAATCATTCAGCGCAGATTGCCGCTCCAATCGTAAGAGAATAGAACATAAAACACCTTCCTTAGCACAGACATAAAGTAGACAAACGGTGTCTTCCCTGCGTACCGCTAGATGGCAGCGTTTTGTACAACAAATGCTTATGGTGGCTTAGAAGGACGCACTAGGTGGAAAATACGCCATCGTCGTTTTTTATCCTGTAAATTAAAATTAAATAAATTAGGAGGTAATAAAGAAATACGCGCGACTAATGATATAATATTTTTATCATTTGACTTTAGGGTAAAATATATATGTAATGCAGAATACTTATTTTATGTGCACAGTAACGTGTGTGATTTCTACTCTCTTTTATGTATGTGTGACTTTCATTGCTATCCAGTACCAATCCTATGTCTGTTACCACAATAAAACAGCTACTCAGGTACTCGTCCAATGCTGAAGTTGCTACCTAACAAATACATGTTCGTTAGTTGCTACATGGGACAAGACAACAATCGAAAATGGCATAACCCGCAGCGTTTAACAAACGCGTGTGTCCCCTTGCTAAGTGTGCGCAATAACCGTGTGTCAGCCGCGCGATGTGTCAACGTAGCGTCGGAATGCGCCCGCCAAGTGTGCGTGCCGCCGTAATTGCTGGATATTGTGCCTATATTACGCTCTGAAAGTGCTGGGAAAATAAGCTAAGAATTGTTGAATATTTTGAAAAGAATGTACCTATATATTAAATGTCGTATAGGACTTATATACCTATACATACATATAATCACGCCTTTATCTCTTACGGGTTAGGCAGAGCACTATGGGCTGATACACGTTATTTTTTCACTCCCAGAGCACCATAGAAGGACTTATAAACGAGTACATACACACACACGACTGTGCTCCCAATTTGGGGGAAGCCAGAAAAGAGGGAGAGATCCTACACGTTTAGTATGGCAGGGTCAGATGTAAAAGATTAGTGTCGAGTTGCCACCTGAGTTCTTTAGTAGACTCTTACGACATGCACGGAAGGAGATGCAGCTGATGTATTCTAGTGAAGCCCCGCATCATCACGGGCACGTGTCATATTATATGTATTGACATTTTAATCTTTGGATTATTTTAATTGATTTTCCCTTTTAGTTTTGTTTTCAAATAAGAATGATAGCATAACGCATAATAGATGGTTTTGAATTTAAAATTATGCCCAATTCGTTGCTGTTATTTCAACTGTGATTTAGGAGAAAAGATATTTTCTTCTATGCTGCTCTGGGAGTGAAAAAAAAGTATAATACTACAGATGCTGCTCTTCCCGGGCATACTGTACAAGTCAGTAGAGGGACAAGAGGGTCTTGGTGTTTTGTAGGCGATGGGCTGACCACCTGTCACTACTAACCGAACTTGTACATCTCAACTACACCCTCATAATTGGTCAGAAGTGGCACCATATGGTCCTATCGGCCCTTGGGATAAAGGCGTGATTATATATATTATATTATATATATTATAGTATGTATGTAAGATATTTTATAGGTGCAATAAGAGTAAACTATACTACTATACCTTATAAGTTAAACTTCGTAATATTCAAATTAATTGTTATAAACGACGGGTCAGATTAACATCAAAGAAAATACCTACTTCCGTAGTAAATTATAGCTTTGAAATATATTTTTACTTTACATTTTAATTAAATCAAATCCACACACAGCTAAAATAAGCATTAATTTTGTGAAACATTTCCAAGTACATAACGAATACCGAAGCTAGTTTTTTATGCAAACTTAAAATTATTATAATAACAATCGCTTGTTTTTCACGGTACAGTAAAAACGGAGCGATTTGTGAAAAATATGAAAACTTGTTATATATAGAATAAATTTGTGCAGAGGGGACACTCTTTTATGGCCAATTATAGTACTAGAGATCATAAAGAATCTCGAATTTTTAAATTCCCAAATTTGAAATTTTGTATAAAAACAACGGAACATTTAATCTGAAATATGCAAACAAATTCTCGAGATCGGTTATTGAAATTGGCTGTTAGCGAGACAGTAAACGGAATGACAAGTATTTCGTAGGAGTTATTTTATCATAGGTATTTTACAATTAGTGTTATTTAAAAAATACATTTTGTAATTTTGACAGATTTGTACAATGTATGGTATTGCCATGAAATGTCATATTTAGGTTGATATTGTTTAACGCAATTTCTTAATAACACATTCTTCTATGATAACACTAATGAAGTCCATCTACTGGAGAGAGATCGAGTTGAATATTAAAATTCAATCTAAAAAATCATTACGAATATTGTATATTATGTAATTACCAAATTTTATAAGAAGTTACAACCAACATGCTATTTATCTTGTTACCTACTTGGAGAATTTTATATCCACTATTCTACCTATAGTTTAGGTAAATATTTCCTCTATTGATCAAAAGTGCTCATCTACACTTATCCATTCTTTGATAACGCGGGCGTGATTTAAAGCAGCACTACACTAGCAGTGGGCTCGGAAGTCGCTAACAATATAAATATTCAGCCGAAATGAAAACAAAGAGGAATCGGAAATGTTTTTAAAAGCAAAAGCACTATATATTTGGTGTACGCTGGCAACACAGTCGCGATTTATAATGCTGATAGTGGTATAAGTTGAAAATCATAGTTTTTTAAAGTTAGGAGTTTTTAAAGTCATAGTAAAGTCAAACAGCGATATAACGTTATATGTACTATGTATATGTAAGGAAGCCAGGTCACCAACCCCCCTGCCCACCGTGGTGACTATGGGCAAATACCCCCCATAGCAGTCTTGTGGCGTGCCCTGGGGGAGGCCTACGTCCAGCAGTGGACTGTAATAGGCTGATGATGATGATGATATGTAAGTATAGAAATTTGCTCGTGTTTTTACATTAATTAATGTGATTAATATGTACTCGAAAATAACATAATATATCTATGTATTTATATACCATTACTTATTACCCACAATACAATGTGTTGTGAAATGTGTGAATTTTTAATTATGTTCCGAGAATCAATTATGCACTGTTACTACAATTTGTGTGTTTATTGCAAATTGAAACAAGATTACAGCGAAAATTTCCAGGAAGTCCACACTTGTGTATAATAAAGTTTCCTCAAACAGGCGGTAGTACGAGTATATATACCACTCTAACGTATTATTACTAGCGAACACCCACGTTTTACGTTAACTATTAAATTCCCGTTAATTCTCGTTCTTGCAGGAAGTTTACCCGTTCCCGTGGGAACATCGGTAATAAAGGTACGAGTAGCAGCTTGCCAGTAAAAGTGTGGTCAGAATTAGTTCAGCCATTTCAGAGATTAGGCAATACAAAGAGACAAACATTGTAAAAAAATATAATTTTTAATTCATGATTTAATTCTGGGGCTTTTGGGTATTCTTTTTCGGTTCGGGCGGTTAAGCTCTGGAATGAATTACCCCACACGGTTAGAGATTGTCGCACTGTTGGCACATTTAGGGAAAAGCTGAAGAATCACTACCTGTCCATTATTTAAATATGCTGTCATTTGTTTCTCTCCTTTTTTTCTTAATGTAGTTTTGTAGTTTCTTAGATTTTGTTTAATTGCACATGTTACCCTGTTGTTAACAATTTCTCTATACTTGCTTGGCTTGCTGGAAGAGATCTCTGGTAGAGATAAGCTTGTCATTGTACATGCATCTCTTCTGTAATGTTGTATGCCATATTTCTTTTTGTGTATGTGCAATAAAGAATAAAGAAAGATATTTTGTATATTAACCGAATGTACGTACATACTATTTATTTAGGTTAAAATGGTTAGTTCAATATTACAGACACTTTAATTATATTTATTTATACGTTTGCATGTAATAGCCATAGACGATTATTTTATATTACAAGAAAATCCGTGGTTCAAAATTGAAATAGACTATTCAGTAGTTAGCTATTTCTCGTAGCCAATGTGCTACGCTTTTACTACGTTTTTCGTAGCATTATTCGTAGTAACCGATTAAAATTTTGTTTCGAAAACTTGCTTTATTCAATTGAAAAATGATTTTCAAAATAAAACCTTAACAGTATATTATAAATAAAAGTTATATTTTATTATTTTATTTATTTTTATCGTAAATTATCAAATTAAAGAACAAAGAAAAACCTAATAAGAGAACTCAGATACAGGCAAAATCAGTTGCCTCAACTGCCTGCCTGTTTACATATATAATAAAAATAATAAATATACCATTTACACGTAATATATTTTAATCAATTTTCGAATGAAGTTCCTGTTAATGGGGTATCCAGAACTGAAGGATCATGAAGAATATGACACATCATAGCGGAGATAGGATGTAAATGTTGCTAGCTTATCGCCTGATAGAATCCTCGAATTCCTCAGTCGACTCTTACGACATGTACGGAAGGAGATGCAGCTGATTTATTCTAGTAAAGCCCCGCATCAGCACAGAACAATAGAACAATAAATATAAATATATATGCAGTTAAATATAAAATATTACGTTTAAGTGGTTTATTAATGGACGATAAATATTGCGTTATTTGGTACATAACAATTTCAGATGAGAATATTTTATCATTTCCTATTTTTTCGTTAGGATTTAGTTTTAGGATTAATATTGCTAAGAAAATCGCATTTCAAGCATTTATTAAGACATTTATTAATAAAGAAATGGAAAAAATTCCTCACCCGGGTGGGGATAGAATCCACGACCTCTGCATTCCGTGCCATTATTAAGAAGTTCATTGGCCAGTATCCCATATGAAACAGTGTAATAAAAATAATTTTATAGCTACTGTTAACTTCAACAAACAACATAATGATAATCTCAATCCTACATAACTAGAATACCCTTAATCAGTTCAAACCGCTGTTAATCAACTAATCTAAGACTACCCACAAATCTGCAAGACCCAAGACTACGGAGCAAATACAAGGGAGAGGTGCTTTAATAACGGGTATGGTGTGACTATCATAAAAATATATAAATTTTGTGCAGTAACAGTTCACTTTGATGTACAACGATATGGCTACACTCGTAATTACACTACACATAGGTATACGACATATACAGGGTGTAACAAAAGGGGTATGTTAAGCGAAAAGCTATGTAAATAGCCCACTATAGAGAACCTATTTCCAAAATTTCAGACTCAAATTCACATTTTTATTTTTCCAGATAGTATGAAGAATTCCGAAACAACTCAGGAATGTCCATACAATCTTGAAAAATAAAAATGTGATTTCGAGTCTCAAATTTTGGAAATAGGATCTCTATAGTGGGCTATTTACATAGCTTTTCGCTTAACATACCCTTTCTGTTACACCCTGTATATGTGTAGAGGTTTTTTTTTTCATGTGAATCAAATTAAAATCTCACGCCAATGTAATTTAACACGACTCCTATTTACATTTGCTTCATGAGTATCAATTCATCTTTGAATCGCAATGGGTCAAGTTCAAACGAACTAATTAAAACTAGGAAATGCACCGCGAAGAATTATTCATAGCTCGAGTAATCTCAGAGATAATAAGTGGGGGTAGGTAGGGCAGGACGGGGGAGGGGGTAATTAAAATGATTGTGGCGATGGCAAGTTTGCATATAACTCGAGTTTGATGAGCAACAGCGATTTAGTTGTAGGGTAGTTGCCCCGGTTGCTAGATAGTTGGAGTAACAACTTGATATAATTTTGGGCTTGTTATATTGAGAGTGAGGATGATTTTAGATTTTAAATTTTGTGGATTTTTATATGATAACTTAATAGAGATTTAATAAAATTGACACCAATTGAATAATTCGATAAAGAGATAAAAATAATGTTTTGTTAGTAAATGTTCATAAATTCAATTTTATTAAATGAATGTTAACAGATAAATTGTTGTTTTGATTTAGAATTTACTTATTAAACATTGTTTTGTCTACATCAAATTGAATGAAATTTCACTTCCAGGAATGTCTAGTTAAATTTATTTATTCTTATTCTTATTCTTTATTGTACACATACAATTACATACAGACAGAAATTATGAAAGAAAATGTACAAAGGCGTGCTTATCTCTGAAAGAGATTTCTTCCAGCAAACCATCTGGGAAAGTGATTATTAAATATAAAAGGTAGATATGCGTGTACACTAAATTATAGTGTAAATTATTTTAATTCAAATTAGTTAATTCAAAATTCTAATTATCGTGACATTAGCGCATCAAATTACGATTCAGGAGTAGCTAATTAAAAGCCTAATTTACAGTGAATATACCTATAGGTATAGGTATACTAATGTTATAAAGCTGTAGAGTTTTTTTGCTTGAACGCGATAATGTCAGCAAGAACTGGACATATTAAAAAAACTTTCAGTATGTATTAGATAGCCTATTTATTGAGGAAGGCTTTAGGCTATATAGCAACCCGCCCCCTCAGGCGGACGAAGTTTTAGGCGGCCGCTAGAATGAAAGATAGTAACTTTGCGGAAAATAATACAAAAAATTCTCTATATAGCTAAAAATAAAAAGCTGTTATAAATTCCGACGTCACATAACTTTAGGTAAATCTTCAATATGTTTTGTTTAAATTATTATTGTTACTGCTCTAAATACAAATCACATAATATCATCTGCCTAGGCTCAAAACGAATGTGGCTATATATTATTTATATGCCTACAGGGCAATTATCGGGTACATTTACCCTAGACCCTTGGAAGTTGGACAGGGATAACATAATCTTTATAGAAGTCGTGCGCAGTAACTCAGAGCCCGTCTCAGCTTATCTGACCGACCCGGGGAACGTTACTGCTGCTGATTTTGTACTTTATCCCCTTTAAGGAGTTTAATAAATAAAATATGTTGTATATACAAATTTTCAGAAATTAAATCTAAAAATAATTCGCCCAGGGATCAACAGAGACGACCAGAGAAATCTAAGCTAAGCATAAAACAATCTGGGGGACCTAGCAAGTGACTACTAACTGTACGTATTAAAATATTCAAACTGGAAAATACAGGATGTACCTATAATGTATACAGGATGTACCTATAATGTATACAGGGTGTAACAAAAAGGGTATGTTAAGCGAAAAGCTATGTGAACAGCCCACTATATCCACAAAATTTGAGACCCGAAATCACATGTTTATTTTTCCCTATAGTATGGAGAATTTTTAAATATCTCAGGAATTTTCATACAATCTTGAAAAATAAAAATGTGATTTCGAGTCTCAAATTTTGTAGAAAGTTTCTCTATAGTGGGCTATTTACATAGCTTTTCGCTTAACATACCCTTTTTACTATTTCTCATCCGAGGGCCCTCAAGAATAAGAAGAGTCACCACTGATGATGCGAGTGTTAAAATTATTCTATACAGACGGCTATATATCTATCATAAAGACATATTATATCAGGATCATAAAGAGGAGCCGGAATTAGCAGGGTGAAGACACATCTAAAAGTTGCTAGTTCGAGTTACCTATCTGTAAATTTAAAAATATTGTGAAGAAAAAACTTTGCATGAAAGAATATTATACAGTATTAGAATATTTAAATGATAGCGAGCCATGGAAGTGAATTGTTCTAGCATCCCCAAGTTACGCAATCCATGTTTTACTTTTATATTTAGCTTAGTAGGTATAGTTAATATGTGTTGGTGAATGTGACCAGAAGCGCTATAGTGTATCATGCGTGACTTCTTCATTCTAATGTTATTACCAGCTATAGGTATTATATATTTAAGTTCTGAATGACACGTTAGCTCTTCTATTCACATTTTACCGTCGACTTGTACTATTGTACACAAATATATATTTTTTTAAATATTTTATAGTTTAGTAGATACTTATTTGACATTGACTTGTACTCTGTGTACACATTTTTATTTTTATTTATACAGTTTAAATTTGACATGGACCTGTACTTACTTTGTGTAAGTGGGTATGTAATTTATATGAATTTAAATTAATTATGTTATGATAATTGAATTTATACACACTAAATGAGTTAAGTGTTACTATCTGATATCTTATCCAATGTAAGATTCTTTTGTTAATATGTTACTTAGTTTTGACTGTGTCGCTGGGAGTTTTCTTGCTATTTCTTCTTCCAAGCAGTGACACTTCACTGAGATAGTGTAACAGTAATAGTAGAATCATGCGGTGTGTCAGACCTAATGTTGGTTTTGCCATAAAGGAGAACTGTGTAGCAGCTCTTCTGGATTTCATCTTTAGGCGACCTTAACTCTTATTCTCCACGTTGGTGGCTATTAGCCCCGAATCTTATGCCTGACAGACCGTAACAAATCGCACCTTGGGGTGGTGACCGTTGCGAACATAGAAAGTAACATATAATTAGACAATCAACAAACAAGTGTTAATGCTTTCATGTTGAATAAATGATTTTGAGTTCCTTAGTCGAGAGATACCATCTGATAAATTCTAGTGAACCCCGCATCAGCACAGGCCAAACTATGTCAGTATCAGTATGCACTATTTTATTCCAATTGTACATTTGACATTTATACGAGTTACTCTAATACGTGTGCTCAATGAGTAGCCATTACAAGATAGCATCAGGCAAAACTGCTAGAGTGCGATTCACCCAATAGTTCCTTAGTACGATGTCGCTAGTTACTATGTGAACATTACACTATAGGCATTACTGCATACAAATTTGTATAGTTCCGAATTCAGGCATATGTGTTATTCTATGAAACGTGCTCTACCTACTCTCCCTCTCGCAGTATATTACCGGTTATGAATCGTCAAATTATGCTAATCCTAATTGTAAGCTCCTATAGCGATATCATGAGCTAGAATTACATGATAATCCACATATTCATCATTGTTAGGCGTTACAGACTAGGTACCTATTATTCAAACTATGGAAGGTAGGTACGTACTTATTAGCGCGCGATCTATTTATGTCGGGACGATAGACACTCGTGCTTCAAGTCGTGGCTTAGATAGTTTAAAGGAGGTATTCGCATATACGAGTAGTCCGACACGATTAACTATCGTCTACGATGCGTCTTTTTACGGTAACGACAGATCGTGACAGTGGATACGGCTAGCTCGGCTTATAATGGGAGCTGTTCCCATGGGCAATAGTTGAAGGACCATGAAAGAGATTTTACAGCCACGTTTTGGCACAGCGGAACCAGATTTAAAAGATTCTGCTTGCGAGAACGCCCCCTAGTTCCTCAGTCGACTGTTGCAACAAGCGGAAGGAGAAGCAGCTGATATATTCTAGTTTACTTACTGAGTAAAGAGTTGTGGCAACTAGGGCTTAAAATATTTATACATGTCTAGTCTAAATTCTGCTTGTTATCACATAGGTTTTAAAAATGCTCAGATAAAAATATTATGCCATTGTTTCGAATCAGTAAATATTATAAAAAATAATAATTGCGCGCGAAACATCAAAGCTAACGAATAAAGCGGTGCGCGTACGGGGCGGATTTTTCTCTTTGTAACATTGCGATCGTGTTTGTGCAGGCGTTTATGCGGGGTACATCCACGTGTACACACTGTTTATGGAAACAGTTCCTTTTTATTTACATTGGATAAGTTATTATGTAATTTCTGCTGCAATGACAGCCTGACATTAATATATGTGTTATTTTTTTAATTAAAGTTAAAGTTATTGCTACCTTCATATTTGCTGTCGCAGTAGAAAATTACAAGATAACTTATTATCATTTATGAAACTTACAGTGTCAGTAACAAACATTGTTTTTGCCCAATGTTAGTACCATATTACGAGTATATTCAAACTACAAAAAAATATATACCATAAAAAACGTTAAATGAAATAAAACGCCACAGCCATTACGCCCCTTGTGTGTCCCTTCGAATTATTATTGCGGTAACAAGCGAGCAATCACCGCGGTGTTTTTTGTGAAAACAGTCGCGTTTTTTGACGCGCGCTATTTGTGCGCATTCGCCTTTAGCGCACGCCACGATGCGTTTTGTGTACGCCAATAAAATACTGCTGTATCAATCAAACGAAAAGCCTTTTGTCACTGAAAATGTTATTTTGACAAAATGTTAGAGTTTGCCAACAAGTCAACATAGATACAATATACAGTTCCCGAAAAATAGGGTAATCAGAACTGCAGGGTTATGAATGAGATGTGAAACAGTGACAAGTTGCTGGTTCATCGCCTGAGAGATCGCTCATAAATTTTTTAGTCGACGACATGCATGGAAGGAGATAGCTCATGTTTTATCCTCACCTGATCTGATGGCATTACTAAGTATGATGAGCACATGTTTCTAATAAATTACTAAGAAATTAGAAAATATTATTATTATTATGTTACATATATATTTAATTAATTGACAAAAATATAACGCTAATATATCATATAACATTTCTATGTGTGCGTAAGTTCTTTCTATTTATAATGATGATCTCCGACCGTATTTCGGCCAAGGTGACCAATCTCTACGGAGATTGGCTAGGTACTCAGGAGATGTTATAGTGCACAAGTGTGTGCGCAAACACAGATGCACTCTCTATTCCCTCACTCTCAGAGTCCGATGTGACGGAAAGCCGACACGACCGGAGAGAGATCAGGCGCAGGACCAACGGTTTTACGTGCTTTCCGAGGCACGAGCTAAGTGACAATTTTGCAACATTAAAATCTGTACATGAAATAAATTCATTGGTACAGGCCCGTGACTGGGATCGAACTAACGCCTCCCGCTTGGAAGGTGCACGTCTTAACCACTGGGCTATCACCGCTTCTCTATTTATAATACCGCTATTATTACCGCTATTATTACCGATATCACCAGCGTTTTATTCCCAATAACACTTTTTTAAAACACATTAACGTTACGATCGTAATCTTTTCCCAGATTGGCCCTTTACCTCAAGTAACAATATAATTTTGTTCCGAATCCGTCCTTTCGGCCTTTTCCGCATAGTTGTGCGGATACGGCCGGACCGGACGATAGTTAGAATAGTTGTACGTCGACCCGCTCTCGTTAACGGTTAACTTGTCAGGGGCGGGTTTAAAGTCGAGAAGGGTAGGTATATAGATAATTTGAGACTTGTCAAAGCTTTTTGATCTTGTTATGGAATATGGCAGGTGTTATATACAGGATGTAACAGAAAGGGTGTGTTAAGCAAAAATATTTACATAGCTAACTATAGAGAACCTATTTCCAAAATTTGATACTCGAAATGTTTATTTTTCAAGATTGTACGAACATTCCTAAGTCGTTTAGAAATTCTCCATTCTGGCTGGGAAAATAAACATTTGATTTGGAGTCTGAAATTTTGTGTGTAGGTTCCTTTAAGTGGGCTGTAAAGCTATTCGCTTAACATACCCCGTTTTGTTACATCCTGTATACGCTATAGACGGGTATACAGAACTGCCGGAAATTCGAGAATGAAATGCCATGTTTAGCATTCTATAGAAATCTCATTACGTAAGAGAATACTCGTAGTTGCTGTATTCTAGAAACGCTTCGCATCATCACATGTTGTTTTATCCCAGGATTAAATTGCTCTTATGTTAGTATGTGTACAATTAAGCCAATATTTACAAAAAACTTAAGGTTAATTTCTGCTGAAATGAAACAACTTAAATTGGTTACTAATTTTATTTTTCCCTAAGACTATAGAAACTTGCTAGCTTGTTTTTTTTTTTTTTTTTTTTTTTTTTTTTCATTTATTTATCTTTTAAAATGGTTATACAAAAAACTTAGTTTCAATAGCACTTTGTGAAACCAACGAGGTTTGTGTGATAGTGCTACACAGTTCACATCGTTATCCCTTTACACATCTAGATTATATATACTTAATTATTACTTATTAGTTATTACTTGAGGATATAACTTTTTTTTTTTGTAAACTAATAAGTTTATATGCATTATCCAGTGTCATTGGTGTCATGGGTAGAAGCTAGGGAAATAGTTATATACTGAATTGCATATAGGTTTCCATATTGTTAAGAAAATAGTATTTTAGTATATTTTTAATGTTCGTTTCAGTAATACTGTCACGTAAGTCGATAGGAAGTTTGTTTATTAACCTAGGGACCAGGTAGCTAGCAGACCTCCTGCCATATACATTGCCCGCACTTGTCGTGCACAACCGGTTTTGAGCGACTGCACGGGTATACACAGAATGATTTATTACATTCAAAATTGACTCATTAAAGAAGTTATCTTTTAGAAGCATATATATGCATTGAATATGAACAGGTAATGATTTACAATATCTAAGGAGGCCAATTTCGTCATCTTGATACCTTATTTTAACCTTTTTAGAAACTATATTTTTTAAGATTCTTATTTGTTAATATGCTGTTTCATTATCCAATATCCCTCTTTATCTTGTATTTTATAAGGAAACTTTCATTGACATAGTTTACAGACTTTATAATTTAATAATAAAATATAACTTGCATCCGATCTCCCTATCCCTAAAATTTTCTCTCGTTTTTCTTATAATATGAGGTATCTGTGCTGAAACGTAGTATATTATAACCTCGTTCACATACGAAGGCCTATCTTTAATCCGTTTAATTGAATTTGTATAGTTTAATTCGAGAGGCAATTACAAATTAGTAGGGTCGGATAAGCAGAGCCTGTAAGGGGGAGCTCACACGAGTTATCTTAGTTGACAATGTGGAGGCTTCTCCGGTCGAGATGTATAGCTTTGTAAGTAACTTTGTACTATAATTTATGATATAATAGTAAATAATAACTCATTTAATTAACCAATCATATTATAATACTAGTGGACGCCCGCGACTCCGTCCGCGTGGACTACCGAAAAAACAAAATGTCGAAATTATCCGTAATAAAAATATTTTCCCGGGATAAAAAGTAGCCTATATGTTAAGTGGGACCTGTCACAATATATTCCTGAAAACTGCATCGAAATCGGTCCAGCCATTTCTGAGATTAGCGTGTACAGACAAACAGACAAAAATCCCAAAAATCATCGTTTTGGGTCCTATTGCGTTGATAAAGGTCTCCTATAATATTTTTTCTCATATATCTTCCATGTACAGACAGCGATCCGTTACATTTTTATTATATGTATAGATTGTAAAATAAAAAATAATTGTTATTATTATCAAAAATAATAATTTTCCACCACGAATATAAAATGACAATTATGGTGTTAATATACAAAGCCGCGACTAAAGGTAGACATTTTTTGAACACCGTAGTTAGGTGACAATTGACAGTGAAATGTATGGTTTATTACAAACTATAAAAAAATAAATTTGGCGAAATGTTCAGCTTCAGAAAATAGTGTCATTCTTATTACGATAACACCTTTTTACGAAAGTATAAAATTCAATTCAAAGAAATACTTTAAACAATGTTTAAGGATTTTGTAATAACCTGTGTAATTTTTATCTAAAATTTGTGCTGACTCCGCCATCCTTCCATTGTTACAACGTATACGGTTTGAATTGAAAAGGGCATTTTGAAACGGGTTTGGGGTCTTTATCTATCAAGGGGTTTATAGTTAGAGAACGTTATTTGGACCCTTTTGAACCTTAGGTTCGGTTCATTTGATTTAAACTTTTTATTGATTACTGATATCTAGTTTTTACACTTTATGTAAGATACATTTAATGTATTGGATGTGAATTAAGCAATTATACTCGTAAATATGTATAGTTAAGGTTCAATTTAAGAACATTAAAATCCGTACATACGAACGTTCCGATCCGTACCATGAATAAAAATGATAACGACCGGAATAGAACCAACGCATTCTGACTGTAAGGCGCTATTACTGTTAAGATAAACAAAATTTACCAAAATGGTTATAAGTATCACTAAAGCTTTGGTTTCTAGGATTAGGATAGATTGTCATATAACGGCCGGTCAAACTCGTATTTATCGACATATGAAAACTGCCTTTCAAGGCCGCTATATAACGTCACCGCTATGCTCGGAAACCAAAGCTTGAATGCTATTTTATCTATTAAGGTCTACGTATACTGAAACTAGCGGTATTTCCCCTAGATCTCATAATACCTCGGATTCACTCGGCCGTACCCCTCTCCCCCTCTACCCCTGCCCTCGCATTCCCGAGCTTCAACTTTTCAACTAATCAAACTGTCTTGAACGCCACCTTCGACATATCGACTGCCCAAATTACACTGTACCCGCTCCTAAGTTGAAAAAGACCACAGTGTAGCCATGTGAGAAAAAACTGTTTTGATTACTGGAAAATTGTAAAATATAACTTTATATGGATGGAAGGGGAAGACCTCGCCGGACTTTCACCGATCAAATTGGTGAAATTCTAAAGAAAGGTCAGGTCAAGAGTACCCTAAACCGACGAGCGTGCATGAAGAATATCATGAAAGTAGATGAAGCGAAAGAGGTGTGTCAGGATCGTAGCAAATGGAGATCCGTGATCTCTGCCTACCCCTCCGGGAAAGAGGCGTGATTATTATGTATGTATGTATAAATTTATATTTTATGTCATCTAAGGTTTATTTTTTAAATATAAATTGCTAATTACCATTTCGTGGGTGATTATTAGCAGGTCTTGAGATTATGCATATTTTCGTAATTTCTGATTCTAAGTAAAAAAAAAGCAATATGTACCTAGTAAAAAATCTGATATCCGTGGATTTGTTTTTCTTTTTTTCTTATACTCGTAGGTAAATATGGCTGTAGGATACCTTGGCCTACCTCTGTAATGTAGCGGAGCCATCTATCGGATGCAGGAGAGAACCACAATTGAATGCAAAATCCTAGAACGCGATATCGAAGTTTCTCACAATGATTGGAATGCCCGGTGGGGCCGGAAGCGCTTCCCTTTTCACCACTCCACAGTGATGCTGTCTATCTGCAGGCATCCATTCAGTATTAAGGTATGCTAGAAGTTTTTGTCTGATCTTGCCTAGCGTCAAGTTAATTTGCCCAAGTTTCCTTCCATTCAAATTTAACAAATTCATCTTCATTCTTACACTGTGGCATCTACCCGTTAGTAAACGTAGTGTGAACGATCAGCGGTCCCCTCCTGACTCAGGCGAAGTTACTGCTTTAAAGGGATTTGCAAAAGATACTTAGGTTCCTATAAATATAGTACAATGAAAAGCTAAGCTTAGGAGTTTGTGATGGGCTTAGGGAAGTTGTTTAGCTAGTACGGAACTAGTATATAACGGTAGATGGTAAAACTTGTTTGAAATATCTTTGTATCGAATAATCAATGTGTTTAGTAAAAAGCCTATGACATGGGAAATACAATTTTCGACAAAAATACATCCATATTATAGACTTTTAATATAATAATTATTATATTATTAAGTGCTGAATGCTAGATTGGGCGTAATGCTATCGACTTGCAAGAAAATTCTATGAGATTTGACATTTTGACGATACTCGTACAGTTGCGGACTATCGAGAGGTTGCTTGCCACATTTTACAGTCAACCTGTACTATTGTATACAAATTTTAATGTACCTTTAACATTTTCAATTTAGAATTGTCCTGTGCGCTTAGTACACAATTTTAATATAAACTGACTTTAGCCTTTCTCCTTCGTCTTAAGGCGATCGTTATTAGTTTCACGTTGACGGCCATAGAGCCTCGAAACGCCAACTTATATTTGACAGACCGAAGGAAAGTAACATGTAAAAATGACAAGAAGTTGTGTATGTTTTGATTATACAAGTCTACATAAACTCTTTGGAGATACTACCTAATTAATAGGCATGATTATTTATGTATGTATCTGTTTACACTGAATATGCAAGTAATAAAAACAAATAAGAGTCAATACAGCCTAAGGGAGAGCTATTCAATATTAAAATTCAACATTCCACGTCGCTCATAAAACACAATTCCTAATATAATTACAAAGGAAAAACAATCCCGCCACAAAGGGGGAGCAATCACGCCTAAACAGCTATTAATAACGTTGAAGCACCTGCGCTCTTCACTCGATGCCTCACCGTCTCTTTCATATCGTTGCTGGTGGAAAGAGTGGGAGGAAGTCAAATCTCGACGTGTGGTAATTAGAAAACGTGCCGGTGCAGCGGGGGTATTACGCACCTTGCGTTTGACGTTTGTTTAAATACTGGCTGTTGCTTGCGACTTCCTTCGTGTGGACTACAAATTGTGGCCTATATTCTTTTCCGTACTCCAACTATACGTATGTAAATTGTTAAAAAGACAAAGGTAGCTAACAAACAAATCTTAACTAACCAACTACGTAAAAGTGTGTCAATATGTAATCCTACTGATCCCAACTAATATTATAAATGCGAAAGTAACTCTGTCTGTCTGTCTGTTACGCTTTCCCGCTTAAACCTCGCAACCGATTTTGATGAAATTTGGTACAGACAATCTTTAGACCCTGAGACAGAACATAGGCTACTTTTTATTTCGAAAAAAAGGGATGAAGGGGTTGAAATAGAGGTTGAAAGTTTGTATGGGATTTCTTAATTTTAAAAGATAAAACCATGAAACTTTATATTTAAGCACTTGATAAGAAATCATTAAACATTTGTTCTAGCATTTTTGAAATTTCGACCAGCTAAGGGGTGAAATAAGGGTTGAAAGTTAGTATGCAAGTTCGTCAAATATCACGTCATAAGAAACAAAAAATCGTTTGTTCTAGCATTTTGAAATTTTTACCAGTTTGGGGGTGAAATAAATTTTGTTTTTTCTGTAGTCCACGCGGACGGAGTCGCGGGCGTCCACTATAATATTATAAATGCGAAAAATGGATGGATGATGGTATGTTTATGTTCATTATACAGGGTGTAAAAAGACAACTTTGTTCTTTTAATACCTCGTATTCTTTGTAACATCATGATCATTTTTTTCAATGGAAGCACCCCTGGGAAGCCACGGGTTTCCAAGATATTGAGGTCCAAAGTGACATGGATATCAGCATTTTTTTTAAATAAATCCATCTGGAAACAGTTAACAAACATTTTTTTCAAGAAACCATATTAATATTTAAAAATGTTAGTTTTGTAGGTACATTTGTCAGTTGAATACATTGCTTGCAAAAAAGAGATATATATTTTTTTAATTTTTTCGTTTCCCAGGGTTGGTTCCATAGAAAAAAATGATCGTTACGTTACAAAGAATACGAGGTATTAAAATAACAACGTTGTCTTTTTACTCCCCGTATAAGGTCTATCCAAAATTAGTGAGTATCTTTTTTTCGTTATTTTGATATTCTTTTTTACCTAGTTTCGTGTCAAAAGATAATCACTAATTTTAAATAGACCTCATATGTATGTTTGTATGAAAAAATATTTTTTTAACGGATTTATATATGAATATCACCAGATATATATAGCTTATACATCAAATTTATACATAGGCTATAAATGTACCAGCTACTTTTCAGTCGCATACAACGTACTAGTAGGATTATAGCGTCATCATCTGCTCCGCAAATTAAAATATCCCGCTTTGAATAATGGCGGCTGCCATATTTGAATTATTGGAAATATTGATTTGTCAATGTTAAGGGCTTACAAGGGACAGGGAAGTCGACTATTAATGTTAAGTAACTTGTAGATTTCGACTTAAACCTGGGTTAAGGGAATAATTTGTCAAAGATATAGATTTTGGCAAATCAGATCTCTATGAAACTGGCTAATTAGGCTTTTATCAGCCTACACATGAAAATAAAAGACGTCAGCTACATTCTATGTATAGGCAAACGCAGCGTGGGAAAGCCACCCGCGAGGTGGACGGACGACCTGGCCAAGATCGCGGGCGTCGGTTGGATGCAGGCTGCTTCCGACCGGTCGGAGTGGAGGTTGGGGGAGTCCTATGTCTAATAGTGGACTTCTCGTGGCTGTATATGATGATGATGATAGGCGAAACATTTTTATGATACTTATATATCCATGGTTCAATTGACGAGCGATTGGTGTAGTTGGTAGTGACCCTGCCTGCCACGCTATAGGTTTCAAATATTGGTAGGTGCAAATATTGGTAGGTGCAAATATTGGTATGATAAATATCGATGTTTGTTTTCTTGTCATGCATGTTTCTGGAATTTTAATTATCTATATTAACTATATAGAGAAAGAGCCGCGTGGTGCCGACAGAGTAGAGTTTGTATTACCCCTGCCTAACCGTGGGTATCGTACGAGGCGATTAAGGGGAGAGGTGGGCAGCAGCGCCTCCCGTACTGATAACATAGTCCGAAAATCACACTGTGGTCACCAACCTGCCTGTCCAGCGTGGTGACTATGGGCTAAACCCCCCTGTGGCAGTAGCCTTGTGGCATGCCTTGGGGGAGGCCTATGTCCAGCAGTGGACTGCAATAGGCTGAAGAAGAAGAAGATATTTACTATATACCCCTGCCTTCACGACAAAAGACTTCGGTTAAAGTGAGGTGAAGTTTATGAATATTTATTAATATTCACACACTACACAACACATTAACCTAGTTCCACATTAAGATCCCTAAGGTCTTTTGTCGTGGGTACTAAGTAACAGTATATAAATACATAGATAAGTATAAAAACATCCATGACTCGGAAACAAACATCGATATTCATCATATCAATGTTTGCACCTACCGGGATTCGAACCCAGGACCTATGGCGTCGCAGGCAGGGTCACTATCCACTAGACCAATCGGCCGTCAAATTAATTTATAGTACATCATTTACTCGAATCATTTACGACAATGTTTTGGAGGGTGAAATTATCTTTCAAGAATTTCTAGTCATCATTTTGTTACGGTTGCTCCGGAATCTCGGATGGTATTAAATCTTCGAATGTTTCCTTGTTTATTGTTTATTTATTGAGCGCAAAACAATATTTCTTCAAATTTCTCGACACCTCCTCAAGAATGATTAATTAAAGTAATCCAAATGGGAAATGCTGAAAAGTCCTAAATATAGGAATATTGTGAACAATTCAGTGTAACGTTTGTTTTCTTCTGTGACAGCCCCCCTCCCCCTTTCTTCCATTTCGTTGTATTTCAATATTAATCATAGCTGAAAGCAGAACGGTTGAAATCATCAAAAATTGTGTTGATCTCCTTTGTTAGCGAGGCGTAAGATTATATTTGACTTTTTGATGTAAAATTAAGTGAAATTAAGGTAAGTTAATTGTCAGATAGTTATTTATAATCAACTTTTTTTTTATAATAACGTGGATATTAAGGAATGAAGGAAAAGTCGCAATTAAATTAATTTCAATGAGAAACCGTTAAGAGTAAAACTGCTAACATAATTAGCGTATAAATCACGTGTTCGGATTTATACACGAAAGACATAAAGAGGAGATGGCCTCGTTCATTCATAGAGATCTGAAGCTGGTAAATGTCAATCAGTGTTTGATTCATATTTCGTTATCTGTAGGACTATTACGATTGCAGTTACATTGAATAGGCCCTCTCCTCTTAGATATTTCTGCATTGATTTTTATTTCAGTTCCCGCTACAACTCAGCCCCTACCTTTATTGTTGATACAGTATTGTTTGTGTGTCATTTTGTTGCGAATTACTCGAGACCTTTGATCACTCGATATTAATGCTGATCTACATCGCCGCGGGCTTTCGATATTTTGGCAAATTAAAATACGGTCTTATTCTGTTATGTTGCGTTAGCAATTGGTTTATAATTGGTTAAAACTGGTGAAATGTAGGTAAGGAAACCAGCAGTTATTTTATATTATACCTACTACGATGATTATTTCATTTACATATAAGTTCGTATGACCACCAAAATACAGTAACTAGAAATTTTTTTGTGATAAATTACTATCTAAATATAATAATTCATCAAAATCGTTACAGCTATTTCAGGGAAATTTACTTACCTATACTCGTATATGCACTTAAAATGCTCGTAGAAGTAAAGATTTACTAAAATTAAGTAAGTATAACCTGCAGTAAGTAGTAGGTGTCAGGAGGAGATTAACTAAATTCAATATAAATACACAATATACTAAAAAGACTTAGTTTTCCATTTTGATTTCTCTTAAGATTATCGAAATGCTATCACTATTTCGCAATTCTAAAATAACTTTTCGACAAGTGTAAAGAAGTGTAAAGTGCTCCCTACATCACAATGCTGGTAATATTTCAAACACTAGTAAGTGTTGTTTGCAGTTGGCTCGAAGGTTTTCGACAAGTTAATACATTTTAAACTTGCTGCGAGAGTAACATGTTGTTGGATATGGAAATACGAGCATCTCTAATGGATATTTTATTTCTTAGTAGGACTTGATGTTCATACATACAAATTTTATAAAATTAAAATGTATGAGTAGATAGTACCTCGATTCTGATGTAATAGAAATATACCTAATATCCGTCCTGTGCCGATGCGAAGTTTCACTGGATTTTATACATCAGTTGTTTCTCCTTCCGTGAATATCAGAAGAGTCGACTAAGAAACTCAACACTGCCACTGATCATATACAGCGACCTTCGTTATAGCAGTAACCTTGCGGCGTGCTCTGGGGTCCTACGTCCAGCAGTAGACTGCAATAGGTTGACGTGGGTGTTTTTTAAGTAAGTATAATAAATTAAATGGGTACTTACTGATAATCAACTCAATAAATTCCCTAAAACTTCCGCCACTTATCCCTCGCCCTAGTTCCAAGGGTAAAACTTCCGATAACTCCATATAAAACTAAACTTGGTATAGAAATCGCATCGGCCATCAGGAACACATGTCGGAGGTAAGTCCTTTATTCCCAGGTCTCTTCTGTCCCGGATTTCGGATCGGCCGGACTTTGAATAATGATCCATCCCAGTAAGGACCCGGGCAAAGAGATGGTAGAAAATACTATAGAATAGACACCTGTGTTCTTTTAAGCATGAATAAAATATCATACATACATAGATAATATGCTAATGATCTCCCTTTTATAATCCTGCAGATCTGGCTACCGCATTTCGGGAACATAGTTGTGTATATACAGGATGTTTTTACATTGCCACCCTTTACGAATGGTACGTACTCTATATAATACATGAAATAAATTAAGTTTATGCCAAAAAAATTGCTGGGAAACGATTTTAATTTTTTGATTTTTTTTTTAATTGCTTGATCGGGCGAAATTTAGAGTGTTAGTTTTCTTATAGTCAGATTTAAATTATTTTTATGTGCATTTATGCAAAAAAAAACGCAGTCTATTTACTCAACTTTGAACACTAATATCTTGGGAACCTGTCACTTCTCAGGTATGCTTCCATGGAGAAAAATGATCGTGATAATGGGGAGATTCCGTAGTATTCGAGAACGTTGACGACCAAAAAACATCCTGTATATGTATACTCGTATGTATGTATAGATATATACACGGCTGTGTCCCTTAAATAGGGTAGCTAGAATTGCAGTATCGTGAATAAGATTCTACAGCTATATTTAGTAACTATGCTAAACCTAGCTCATCGCTCATCAACACAGGAATAAAATAATTAAATAACTTAAAAAACAAATGCATTTATCATGTAATATGGTCACATTACATTACATAGTTTTTAACACGTTTATGTTATTTAAAAGCAAAGAAATGTAATAAGCAATTCAAATCATAATGCCCAGAATTTTATGGGATTACGCCAAGATAGCCTCTATCCAATCCCTACTCAATGATCCCAAAGATCAAAAGGAAGATGGGGAGATATGATAATTTGACGTGAACGACGAATGATTTTCAATTTATGGCGGATCCTTACGCGCTAGATGTATCGGAATAATTTTATTAGATCGCCTTTGATTCCCGGTTAATTACCCGACTGCGCAAGAAGGAGGGTTATGTTTTTCGAGTGTAAGTATGTATATTGTTTTGACCTAGAGTTATAGCACACCTCTTTTTGAGTAGGGGTTTAAAAACCGATTGTCGCATTTCAATTTGAATGTACACATTAGAAAGAAAGAAAGAAATAATTTATTCAAGCATTAGATTCGCCGTAGTCGTTAGGATGATAAACTATGAAGCGGTCGGTTTTTTTACTAAATCTTCTTATAATAGAGTCGAAAAGGTATTTAGGATAAAATAATAGTATGAAGTTTTAGTTTTAAATGATACAGTACTTTACTCGTAACTAACGTTAAAGGCTCGAGCACACCGGATGCGTATGCGTGCACGTAAGCGTAGACGTACACGTACCTCTGAGTTTAATGTATGGAACTGTCACCGCTTGACGTCTATCGCATCCGGTCTGCTCGAGCCTTTGAGCCTCGAGCACACCGGATGCGTATGCGTACACGTAAGCGTAGACATACACGTACCTCTGAGTTGTAATGTATGGAACTGTATAGGCACGGGCAGACCGGATTCGTATGCGTAGACGTAAGCGTAGATGTCAAGCGGTTATACAGTTCCATACATTACAACTTAGAGGTACGTGTACCTCTACGCTTACGTGTACGCATACGCATCCAGTGTGCTCGAGGCTTTATAATAACGCAAAATACTTCGACACTACGAGTATATAAAGGAACGCAACTGAGGTTAGTAACGTAACAAGAAGTATTTAAGTAACGTTAGCACTCCACGCAGAACACTTTGTCCTTCATTGACAACTTCTTATCCTACTTACGAACTTTCTATAAGCTCAGCGAAAGTGTTTTCGTTCAAGTGATTTATATAGAAAAACAACCTTTTCTAGCATTACTATTATATTAACTAACTATGTGACCCGTGCGACTTCATGCTGAATGAAATTTGCAGTGAATTTTCCATACAAATGACTGTAATAAAATAATTATGGTTTTACGAGCATATTTTAACAAAATACAAACTTCAAACTGCTATACGGTGTTCCCGAAATGGGGTAACTAAAATAATAAATAAATAAAATAAAAATGGTATTTATTCTCTCAAAATCATCACATATTATAGTTGAGACATCCCCAGGAAGCAAAATAGATGCTTGTGTTGGGGGGGTCTCGCTCTTGTTCCAGTTAAATCTTAGTTTTGAGTAAAATAAACATAATCCAAGTAATTTAATCTAACTTTATACTTCATCTTACATAATTAGTGTATGTGAATTGTGTTTGTATGTATGTATGTATGTATATGTGTGTGTGTGTGTGTAATGTGTGCTTATAAAGATGTGTGTTTAAAACTAGAAGTGCAGGATCATAAAAAAGATCCCACAGCTACGTTTCGCACAGCAAGGACAGATGTAAATAATTAGTGAGAACTGGCTAGCTAAATATCCGAGTTTCTTAATCAACTCTCACGACATGCACGGAAGTAGATGCAGCTGATGTATTCTAGCGAAGCCCCACAGATGCAGCTACCACAATACGTTTAGATATGAAATGCTATCGAGCTCTTTACAACGTTATAGAGTCCTTTGTATTACTGGAGACCTCACGTAATGCCGGCTCTGCTCGTTAGGGGCACCTTAAAGCCTTTAACTAAGGTGCAGGGTACTTGTGGCTGTACGTGGTCGTTTTAGTAGAAAAAAAAAATTACACTCTTATTGTTAACAATAATTCGTATTTACGATATTAATTAACAAAGTATATAATGTTTAAAATATAATCCTTGTATCATGTCTACAATTAATTTAAAAATCTATTTTTAAATCCCACAGGTTAAATTGACTTAGAAAGTGTATTTAAGCTGGTAAAAAGTAAATTTAGTTCAGACCTGCAGACAGCTAATAATTCTAACATTATTAATTCAGCAGACTAATTATTTCTATTTCAACTAAAATAGAAAATTACTATATTTATTATAAGTCTTTGTTACTATAGTCACTAAACTATATATATATAGTTTTCAATTTGATGTAAATTAATGTAACTTTAAATATTATAGTAATTAATAATTATACTATTCAAAGTCTAAGTCACATTAAAATTTATTACAATACACAATTATAAAAAAATATAAAAAAATATATTTAAATATAACTTCATATTAGTGAAAAATAAATCTACTTCCCATTTCAAAACCGTGCTAGTACAAGAACATTTACCTCAATATATAAAAGTTCTTTGAAAAATATTCTCTGAAAGTTTCTATCGGAGCTGTATTGATTCGAGTTCGCGCCTCCGCGTTCGGTACGTGAAGCTTGGAGGTAGGATGAAGAGGAGGTGGTGGAACAAAGAACTCAAAGGCGATGAGCTAGCAACCTGTCATTGATCTTTTATACACTATGCTAAACATAGCTGTAGAAATTCCTACGTGACCATGCAGTTATGGGTACTCTATTTCAGGGGAAGATAGCCGTGTACCTATGTACGTACAGGGTGTAACAAAATGGGTTAACTGTCAAGCGGTAAGCGATGAAAATAGCCCACAAGAACCTATCCACAAAACATGTGATTCGACATGAAATTTTGTGAATACGCACTTTATAGTGGGGTATATTCATAGCTTTTTGCTTTACATAACCCTTTTGTTACACCTAGTATAATGTATGTACGTTTGGTTTATAGCACGTGAAACAAGCTATATTAGCGATTTCAGAACTACATAGTTAAGCGCATTTCCTTTAAGTTATTCGTTCATAACATGGGGCTTTCTTTGTACGCCTCGATTTGGCAAGCTCTCAGTAATTTATAGTCGCCTGGTACTTTTAAATTACATTTTGTCGCTGTTGCGGCATACATAGACGGCGATTGAAAACAAATTGGAGACATGTTGGATACAATAACGTGTTCATAATAATCTTAGATAGTTTTACAGCAAATTGCGATAGGATCTCGAGTTTAGTTTTCTGCATTTTTAGGGTAAACGTTCAATTTGTGTTCAATGACAATTAAATATATACTATCTGTTTATCTAGGTTTAGCTATTTATAAAGAGATATAAAAAATCGTATCTTTTTATAAAATCTGATACATTAGAGTGTTTCACGGAGTCTTTAGAAAACGTAGAAAGTCCACGTTAACTTAACTTGGCAACCTTTCAATAATTTATTTACTGCAGTAAGCTTGTTTCTTTTATTTTCAGGCAACTAGATGCCTGTGACTTCGTCTACCCGATTTTAATTCCTAATTAAAACCACAATCTACAAAATGCATGAATTCAAAATTAATGTTTTTTTTAAGCTTTGTATCTACCGAAAAACAGTTGATTTTTATAAAGAGAGAAGTCAGACCTAAACCTATCGTTCTAAACTCTATAAGTACAGAAAAGGTTAAAATGGTGTCATTATAGGTATACAAGTCAAGAATCACAAAACAGTCTGCTTCTGCATCATCGTTTCAGCCATAAGATAGGAAGTCTACTGCCGATAAAGGTTTCTCCCAATGACCTCTACTGCTGCCAACTGAAAACCATGTACCTAAAATAAAAACCTTTGGATCCACGTCACGCTATAATGATTGTGTACGATCAGTACTATTATATCCATTAACATTCTCCCAATAATATCCATAAACCTTTGTCCAGCCTGGACAAACATTGTCCAACGTTTCTCAACACAAAATCTCTTTATTATCATGTTGTTTTCTATTTGCTTCACTCTCAAAGCAGTCAAGTGCTATTAAGCATTGACCTTCCCCACATTGGCGCAAACCATGGCCAAATATAGCAAACATGGAAAAGACAGCTTTATAACAAATCAGTAAAATGATCTTTAAGGGTACACAATAAGGTTTAGTTTAAGACGTAGATGGATCTAATAATGAAAGTGTCGAAGTTTGTTGATATATTCTCGTGAAGAGTAATCTCTTTTGGATTTATTTCGGGTTCGGTTTCGGCGTCGGAATTTGTGGAAATAATAAGATTTTTCTTCGAATGCGTTTAAAGTGTAGGATTAAATGAAGAGCGAATTGAGTTATTTTTGAGGGAATCGTGAATTTTTAATGTATCAAGTGGGCCCATGTTCTTTTTGTTTGGATTTAAAGATTATTTTGAAATTTTGAATCGGTTACTGTAATATCTTAATGTCGTGGCTTGGTGCTGATAGGCAATCGAGAGACTGGACCAGTAATTAAGTTATGCGTAGTGTGAACTATTTACTGTGATCATATATAATAAAATTATATGTCTGTATGTATTTAATAGGTAAATAAATATAAGTAGGAATGGATCTTACATTGTAATACTGTATGGGTGTTATAGTAGATATATGTATGTGATATTGTTTTTTATTGAACTCTTAAAATAGAGACCTAAATATATTATCAATGTGAATTTATCTCACGTAAAGAGCGAGATGTTACACATGTAATAAAAACATAGACATAGTAATTACTTTTCGGTAGGTTTTTTTTACATTTAAATTAGAAAATGTAATTACAAAATATATTTTATTTCGGTCACGCAGCCGTGGTTAATTAAAGCACGTACCTACTGAAAAACAGGAGGAGGCGTCTGAAATTCACATTGGTGTAAAAGATTCGCGGGACGTTCATGTACTCGGTACTCGTATTCAACTAAGTACTATCTTTTGTAAGAAAAACGCAAACTGTGTTAGAAGACGTTCTAATACAAGGGTCGTCGTCAGCCCATTGCAGTCCACTGCTGGACGTAGGCCTCCCCCAGAGTACCTACGCCACAAGGCTACTGCCATGGCGGGTTTTTGCCCATAGTCATCACGCTGGACAGGCTGGTTGGTGACAGTAGTGTGGATTTTTGGACTATGTTGTCAGCACGGGAGGTACTGCGGCTGGCCTCCTGGAAACCCTTAATCGCAACGAATACAAGTGTATGATAAATAAAATAGGACTCTGAAAGTCAAGAACAAATAGGTGCAAGATCCTACTTCCTACTAATCCTACTAATAAAGAAAGTTTGTAAGTATGGATGGATGGATGTTTGTTACTCTTTCACATAAAAACGGCTGGAGTGATTTTTGTGAAATTTGGTATGGAGTTAGCTAATACCCTGGATTAACATATAGGCTACTTTTTATCCCGGGAAGATATTTTTATCCTGGGAAGATATTTTTATCCCGGATGGATAATTTCGACATTTTGTTTTTTCTGCCGTACACGTGGACGAAGTCGCGGGCGTCCACTAGTAATTTATATATATCACTAGGGGAAAAACCTTCCTTGAAACAAATTCTTAGGGCTGATGGTCACTGTAAACAACCTTTACACAATAAAAAACCCATCTAGTGAGTAGGTAGTTAGTAATAAAGCCTCGAGCACACCGGATGCGTATGCATGCACGTAAGCGTAGACGTACACGTACCTCTGTGTCTGCCCGTGCCTATACAGTTCCATACATTACAACTCAGAGGTACGTGTACGTCTACGCTTACGTGCACGCACACGCATCCGGTGTGCTCGAGCCTTAAATGTCAGTCAATATTTTCTCAATATCATAATGGATAGAAACATGATTACCGTCAATGACTGGCGAGCTAAATATTACAGTTTTATGAGGGTAATTAATTAACATTTTAATCAACTGATAAATTGTAAGGCTATTTGATGATAATGAATGAGAAAAGTGAGTGTCATCCCTCATTTAATTCGTAAGTGTTTGTGGTACAAGAGTTTTGTACACGGGGGTTTTAAATAATTTTATTAATAGTAGGTTATATAAACCGATCTAATGGGAATGCATTGAGAATATATTTATTGGTCTAAATATTAGTCCTATGTGGTTATGGAACCTGCACTAAACATATAAGCAATAAACTGCACATGATGTATAACTTACGGAGCCGAGACGTGGAACCTGACGGTGGGGCTGGCTCACCGAATACATGTCACTCAGAGAGCTATGAAAGGTCAATGCTCGGAATCTCGCGAATGGACAAAGTCCGAAACGAGATTATCTGGCAGAAGACCAAAGTGACAGACATAGTCTCGAAATGTAGCAGACTGAAGTGGCAGTGGGCCGGCTACATGTGTCGTAGAACCGATGAACGGTGGAGTAAACGGGTACTCGAATGGAGACCGCGCCTCGGCAAGCGTAGCGTTGGGCGACCTCCGGCCAGATGGACCGATGACTTAAAGAGGACGGCTGGTAGTGACTGGATGGCACAAACGGGAGATCGAGGCCTACGTCCAGCAGTGGACTGAAATAGGCTGACTATGATGTTGTATGAGTCGAGTAGGGAACTAGGGTGTTTTCTCAGGCATTGTCAGTCTTTTACATCGTATCCGTATGATAAACGAGGCTGTAAGATTTTCTTTCTGATCTTGCTATCGACTAGATGTAGCAGCCCTTTCTTACGTCACAAAGATTTACGAGATGAACGACTCTTGGTACTTTTAACATAGTAAAAATAAATAGAATAACGATGATGATCTCCGACCGTATTTCGGCCAAGGCGACCAATATCTACGGAGATTGGCCAGGTACGCAGGAGATATTATAGTGCACAAGTGTGTGCGTAAACACAGATGCACTCTCTATTCCGTTACTCTCATAGTCCGATGGGACGGAAAGCTGACACGACCGGCTAATAAATAGAATAATATCGTTAATATAAAGCATAGTTATTAATATGTCAATATTTTTGACAACTTTTGTCTTAGTTTTGCTTAATAAGAAGCTCAGGATAGGATGATATAAAATCGTAATAAATCAGCACAGGCTAAAAGCTCATAGTCGCTTAATACCTAATCACTCAGCACGTTGTTAAACATGAGTCGGCGGATATGAAGCTGTTTTGAGCGAAGTTTAGTGTTCGATTAATAAACAATGATCATGAGTGGCAGTTGTTAGCGATATCTATCAGTGTATTTCTGTACTAGAGAGCGAAATTTTCTTAAGCTTATTCCCGCTAGTAATAAACTGCGCGTAAAGTTACAACCTCGTTACACTTGATTTTTGACAGCAATATATGAAATACCTGTCAAATTAAAATGTGATTAACAATAGAAAAGGCCAATTTAAAGCTTCTTATTAGTAAGCCCCTTCATCTATAAAACAAAGCAAGTGGGCCCAAACAATTTAGTAAACTCCAAATCCTATCTTGAATGAAGAATTGTTTCAAAATACTTTTTTTTTCCTCAAATAGTATAGGTACATGTAAGTCCAATTTTCTGGGTCCAGCGGGCCCCGGACTAAACCAAGACAACATAAAGTAATACAGAATTAATTTGTACATATTTATAGTGATGGGACAAGTGCTTTATCGAAGATATTATAATTGTATTTGATCTTGATGGGTTGAAGTTACGAGTATATCGGATTTTATGTAGAAGAAATCTGCACTTATAGAAAATGCATTACTCTAGGTAACATTTGAAATTACGTTAGACACGGAGACTCTTACTGTTATGTCATAAAAGAAATACGACATGAGTATTAACTCCTTAATTAAGTTAAGTATATCCAGACTTACTCATTTGCTGTAACTAGATTATCTTGTTGTTTGTTCTGTGTATGTCATAGACATCCGATGAGTGAGGATTTGCTGAAATTCTCACGGGAACGAAAGTTCTAAAGGTAATGCGGGCAAAATCGTGGGCAGCCTCTGCAATATTATAACGCCTTTCTTTAAATTTATCCTCATTTTTCAACAGAGAAAACCTAGAATCACCTATAAAGCAATTAATAAGTTAATAATAATAATAATAAAGCCTTCTTTATTTCCCATCACCTAAATATAAATGATACATACATGACTAATACATACACTAATAGCTTATTCGTTTTTAGGAATTCAGTTCTATGTCTTCTTTGATGGAAACCCCTGATTGGGTAAAGGCCTCCTCCAGTGTGCTCCAACTTTCTCTCAATAACAAATGGATAACCAAACGCAAATGCTATTAGAAAAAATTAATAAGTTATCGATACAAAAATACCTCAAAATTAGATATCGTTAATTAAATAACACTATCGACACGCGTTAGCCCTACATCCGGACGATCGCGTAACTTCTGCCTGTAATCCGGGCCGGCTACCCGATCCGGTAAACCCGGGCTTAGATCCCGACCCGGTACTCCGTAATCTCGGGAATCACATCCACGTATGACGTCACTGACGGCATTAGAAGTTAACCGCCGGTTTTCAACACGACCAATTGGAAATGATTATGTTTGGAGTTGTGTTGTTTTGATTGGTTGAGATTAAGTAAACAAGACGGACGTGTATACCACATAATTTTTATGTTACGGACGGATCAGATGGCCAAAGTTAACCAAGGCAACTTCACAACCAAAGCTGGTGTTGCTCATCAAGATGGGAGTATGTCTAAGGGAGGATGTTGAAGAGATGTAGACATCCTACCTGATTAAACCGCTGAACTAAAATGAACTAAAGTGAACTAAAATGTCTTCACTTAATTTTAATTTAAATTTGCATGCCATATGTTTATGGCTGTATAGGATGTTTCCTGTTAACTATTTGACACCTTTTCTGTACCCTATACAAGAGCAAATAAATATATTCTATTCTATTCTGAAGAGAAAAAACTCCACAGCATCGCCGGAAAGTTTTTTCCGTTCAACGGTTTTTGTTCTTTTTATTACGTTTTATGTCAGTGTCTATCTTTTAATTTATATTAAAATAAAACGATATTATAATTATAAATTATGATTTATTCCATAATTATTGCAGTGGGTTATTTTATTTTATTTATTTCACACACACTACACATTACAATTCCATGCAACTTAAACTATACAAATTATAAAAATACGATCTAAATTGTAACGCATGTTATTATAATTAATTGATAGTACTCCGGCCAGATGGACTGATGACTTGAAGAGGGCGGCTGGTAGTAACTGGATGGCATAAAAGGGAGATCGAGCCTTGTTGCGTGCCCTGGGTAAGGCCTACGTCCAGCAGTGCACTGCACTGCAATAGGCTGTATGTAATAATAATCTATAAATATAATAAAATGTAACGGATCGCTGTCTGTACATGGAACATATATAAGAAAAAATATTATAAAATACCTTTATCAACGCAATAGTACCCAAAACAATGATTTTTGGATGTTTTGTTTGTTTGTCGGTTTGTCTGGGCGTTTGTGCACGCTAATCTCAGAAACGGCTGAACCGATTTCGATGCAGTTTTCAGGAATATATTGTGACAGGTCCCACTTAACATATAGGCTACTTTTCATTCCGGGAAAATGTTTTTATCCCGGATAATTTCGACATGTTGTTTTTCTGTAGTCCACGCGGACGGAGTCGCGGGCGTCCACTATAATTTATATTAGTATTTCTACATATATTTATTTATTTTATTTACCAAAATCCACAGCACTTAGCATAGTACAGAATTTAGCATTCTATCATCATAACATACTGCCATTTAGTGAAAATAAATATATTAATTTATCAACTAGCTAGACTAAATTTTTTAAATATTTTCACGATACAGATCAAGGTGTCAAGATGGCATTTTAACAATATATATAGAGTCCTTTTAAATGTAATTTCTTCGGCATTTTGGCTTTTGTTTTTAAGGTTTTCTCCTCACGAACGTTCAAATAGGGCCAGTTCTAATCTTTTTGAGCTATCTTCACTTATAATGATAAATTTATACTGCTTAAAAAATCGTATATTCTTAAGTATAGGTTACGTTTCCTACGCATCGCCCCCACATCAGAAGGACAAACTAGTGAGTAAGTATTATTCCCTTAAGATATAAACAACCTAAAATATCTATCTACAAAATAAAACATTTACAACACTTAGTTATTATTAAGGTTTATTGCTCGTATTTTTAGATAATTTTCCCCTGGGGAGCAAAATTGAGAGAGAGAGAGGGTTGTGATTGTTTTCTTTGACATAGGTGATTAATATATTTTTACCTAATGTTTTAGTGTGATTGAAGTCCAAATGAAAGATTAATTATATGGAGGCTAGTTCCTAAATAGAAATACAACATGTCTTATACAGCTTGTGAAACCTATTTAGAATCAGTTATACAGAATGATTTTTGGTCGTCAACGTTCTAGAAAACTACGGAATCTCCTCGTCCTCGTCATCATGATAATTTTTCTTCATGGAAGCATACCTGGGAAGTGTCTGGTTTCCAAAATATTAAGGTCCAAAGTTAAGTAAATAGACTGCGTATTTCTGCATAAATGCACATTGACGCGTGTAGCAAGATTTTTTATGAGAAATAATTAATATCTGTCTATGAAAAAACTAGGATAAACACAAAAAAATTTACATTGTTTCCCAACATTTTTTTTTGCATAAACTTCCTTTATTTGATGTATAGAGTACGTACCCTTCGTTAAGGATGGCAACGAAAAACCATCCTGTATAGTACATTTGTCATTGTATTCGTTAATGTCAAATGGCACAAGACTTGTCTTTGACTTGGATGTAAAGAATACCTGTATCTAAATAGACAAATACTATTAAAATTCAATGAAGAATACTTTATACTCCATACTTCTCGACATAAACACTTCCAGACTGAACCAATAATGGCGACAACTGTATCATTAAAACAAAACAAGAAACAAAGCTCACCGAGTCGCGGAGACAAACATCCTGAACAAACGACTGCGACCGACTGGAACCGAGCTCTATTTACCTTTCACTCCCACCCCCGCCTTCTGCATCAACCCATCTCGCTCCGGGGGTATTGGAAGGTAAATAATATGTTTTAAACCGATGTTAAATAAAGTACTGTGCTGATGCGGGGCTTCACTAGAAAACATCAGCTGCATCTCCTTCCGTGTATATCGTAAGAGTCGACTAAGATACTCGTGCTCTCTCTCAGCCAACAAGCAACTAGTCATTAATATCTGTCACTGCTATACTTTTAGGTATGCGTATTAGGTAATATCACACATTGTAACTCGTTATAATATTTAATATAAGATCCAAATTATATCCTTCTAGGATAAAAGATTAAAATATTTCGGATGAACGAGCCAAAGTACATATTGTTAATTTATATTGAACCAAGCCAGCGCGTTTGCATACGCAAGCATTATTCATTTTTACTAGAAATAAATCAGGGTCGGTTTTATTAGCACTCCTCGCATTTCCTTATCATAGCAAGCATAGTACTAAACTATGGAGCATAGACCCTTTATCCTTTGGCACATACCTACCACCGACCAAAATGTACCTACTAACATGTTAACATAATACTCGTAGTTATGAAATTTTCTTAGATTATCATAAGCGGGCTGACTTCGCTATATTCCATTTTACGCGTATGATATAGCGATCATTTATCAATATCAAAAATGTACTGTTGCTATACATGCTCGTATTAATATCCATTTCGTTGTTTGCCGTGTACGGAACCCGCGTCAAATCGCTTCTGACAGGAGCCAAACATCTTTGGCAAACACTTTACATGGGCAAATATAGGCAAATAAATAACAAGGAAATATCTGTCAAACTGGAAGCCTGACAGACAAAAATGTGAAGCTGCAAATATAATACATACATACATAAATGTCACGCCCATTATCCCCAATGTTGGGCAGAGGTGTGCAAATTACATACCCACTTTTTACCAGTTAGCCTATTAAGTCCCACGTGGAAAGGGGTGAGCCTACCGTCGCTTTTCGGGCACAAATACAACAATCTAGCGACCGGTAACAAATTCAATAGAAAATGTTTCCGTGCTAAATTGGTATTATCTACAGGGTGTAACAAAAGGGGTATGTTAAGCAAAAGCTACATAAATAGCTATATAATAAAAATAACTATAGAGAAACTATTTCCAAAATTTGAGACTAGAAATCACATGTTTAAATTTTCAGATAGTAAGAAGAATTCCTAAACAACTCAGGAATGTTCATAGAATCTTGAAAATAAACATTTGATTTCGAGTCTGGAATTTTGCGGCTAGGTTCCTTTTAGTGGCCTATTTACATAGCTTTTCGTTTAACATACCCCTTTTCTTACACCCTGTATAAGTTATTTAGCGTCAGAGCTAAGTGCAAAAACATCAGATCAGATCAGGTCATTTATTTGCATAAATATGGGTACATAATGGTGATAGTGTAATAGAAAAATTTGCTCCTGCATATTTGCCAGTCATTGGCATGCAAATGTTAGTTATGTTAGTTACACAAGGATAAAGTTTAATAGATAAAGCTAAAAGTTATTAATTGGTTAATGTTATAAGTCTAGCTAGCATCACATACGATACAGATACTCTAGCATATAGGCTTTTTTTTAAATTCTAGTAGTAATAAATGTCACATTAATAATAAAATAAAATAGTAATTATAAAATGTCAACAATTCTACAATTATATAGTTTTTGCCAATTTAGCATTCAAAAATACAAAAATATATATTCTAAGACATACACACACAATCATACGGCTGTGTTTCCAAAATGGGGTAGCCAGAGTTACAAAACCACGAAAGAGATCCTAACAGCCACGTTTAGTATAACGGGGTAAGGATGCTATTGATCAGTAACAGGTTGCTAGCTAATCGCCTGAGGGAATGCTCTGCTCCTGCGTTCTTAAGTTAACTCTTACGAAATCCACGAAAGGAGATGCAGCTGGCGTATTCTAATAAAGTCCCGCATTAGCACACTTTGTTTAAATTCCAAGATAAAAATCAGTCTTTTAAAAATTAACTAGGAATATAGAATAGGAGAGCTCTTTGTAAGAGACAAACATAACAGCTATTGGAAAGCAAGATATAAATCATCTGTGCACATTCCAGACTCTATTATAACATCTTTGGCGTAAGCAAATATTCTTCTTTGGTGACAAAACTCCAACATTTTTTACAATCTTATCGACTTATATCTCCCCTGATCCATCACCTGTCCGTCAAAGGTATAAGATTCAAAATTGGTTGAGCACAAGTTTTGGATGCACGTTAACTTTGCAAACGTTCAAAAATATATGTTTTTCGTGAAGTGATACTGAAACTGAAACAATTTCTGGTGGTAAATATTGACTGTGAGTTATGCTTACAGGGATTTTGATATACCAATTTAATGTATGGCTAAACAGCTTAATGTTTTTATTTATGGTAATACGCAAAAATCTAGTAAATAACCTGTATTGTAACCTCTCGTCCGTGACCCCTAATGACCCGAGGGACCATGTAGACCCGAGGGACCATGTAGACCCGAGGGACCATGTAGACCCGAGGGACCAAGTAGACCCAAGGGGACTACATGATCATTATGAAGGTCCTACCAGCCAAGTTTATCATAGCTATATGCAAAAGATCAATGATTACCTCATCACCTAAGAAAACGTCCCTTAGTAGTAATATCCTTCTAATATAATAAACCGAAAAGTTTATAAATATGGATATTTGTTACTCTTTCACGTAAAAAAATAATAATTTAAAAAGCCAAAAACTCGACTGCTTAAAAAAGAACCAAATAATGAACTGAAAATAAAAAAAGAGCACTTAGATGTCCGGTGGTCTAGAATTCTATAATATTATTATGGAATGAATACTATTGAAGAACATAACATATTTTCCAATGATCGTAACATAACAACTGAACAGCCAGGATCCATTGAAATATAAGCTTGGCTGTCGGATGCATTTTTAAAAGTTTCACGCTCGTGTCAACCTTACAATAAGACTGAATTAAAATGGAAATGTGATGATCTTATTTAAAGAAAAGCAAATGAAATCAATAGTTAACATAAAATTTTTACTTAAAAACACTCAATTCCACGTTTTACAAGTGATACCAAGAATTGACGAGGCCTACTCGTATAACATCTATCAGTCAATCGCTTTAGTGTCGCTCTAACAATAGGTAGGTATCGAAGATTCGCGCGATTGTTTCGTGTAGTTGCCATCGGTAACAAGCGAGTTGATTGTTTTAGTGAAATTGCAGTAGAATTACGAGACTAGTATATTATACCAAAACAGACGGTTATCTAACTTACGAGTATCCTTAGGGTATATTATACAGGATGTTTTTTTGTTGCCACCCTTAACGAGGGGTACGTACTCTATATATAAAATAAAATAAGTTTATGCCAAAAAAAAAATGCTGGGAACAATGTAAATTTTTTTGAACATTTTTTTATTGTTTTTTTTTATACTTATTAATAACATTATTTTTATTTACATTATTTTTATACTTGATCGGGCGAAATTTATAGTGTCCAGTGTTTATGCTAGTTTTTTCATAGACAGATATTAATTATTTCTCGTGAAAAAATCTTTCTACACGCGTCAATGTGCATTTATGCAGAAAAACGCAGTCTATTTACTCAACTTTGGACCCTAATATTTCGGAAACCAGACACTTCCCAGGTATGATTCCATGGAGAATAATGATCATGATGATGAGGAGATTCCGTAGTTTTCGGGAACGTTGACGACCAGAAATCATTCTGTATAGGTACTATTATAGATATGATGATTTACATGTAAATCAACTTATAATTAACAATAAGTGTTAAGATGAAAGCTAATTTATCGCATTAGGGGAACCTGTAATGATAAACATTATTATGTGAGTGTAAATAAATAAAAAAAAATAAAAATTCAGGCATCATACCAATTAAATTAGTTACCTAAAAGTGCTGTTAAAAAAGTATGCTCTTAGTAGACTTATAAAGCAAACAACGTTTATTTCCAAAACGATACAAAACCAACACTTGTGACGCGTCGCGAGCTAAGGGCGCATCAGACCACTTGACGTAATGTTCTTTGACGCGGTCGCGAGTGTGTAAGGGCCCTTAGTTGAGGGCTTGAGGAAATGCCAGTCTTTTCCTGCTAAACGTCGTATTATCGGCGACAGGTATACACGAGCACATGTGAGAGATATTAACGCTATTAACCTGGTAGGTGATTATTGTGAGATGGTGGTTAAATGCTTAGCTAACCCATATTTTTAGCCGACTGCGAGATAAGGAGAGTTTTTCGAGTGCATGTATATATATATATATTGCTTTGACACGCTCTAGGGCCTAAACGGCTAGTCATTTTTAATCTTGAGAGGTATTGTTAGATTCGTTTTAGTCGTAAGAGTGATAACGGTTGAAAATATTTCCGCAGTCGTGTTGTTTTTTTAAATAATTATTCAGTATTTGATGGAACTTGGCTAGTATTAGAACTAAAATAACTGTCAAAATTTATCAAAATATATGGCGACAATAGGTCTTATGTACGACGTTACTTCTGTCCACACGATCACGGACAAACACAAACGTGGAAAAAAACAAACAAATATTAATTCTGACATGCATTTGCAAAGTCAATTTGTGTACAAAAAAAACTGAATTGTACACAATTTTGTACACCGCAGCCGGTTTATTTTACAAATTTAAAACCGGAGATAAAAGTCCGGTTTAAATATTGTCACAGTTTTGTGGTATCGGAATACAAATTGGGTTTTAGTTTGGATCGCATGTTTTCATCAAATGCGGTCTGTGGGTCCGGTCAGACCGGTGTATGGGGCCGACTCAATTATATAGGGTATGTGGGGCCAAACCGCGTGCAAATGAGCTTAGCCTTATTAGTAAGGGCTTATTTATTAAATTTACTTATTAGCTGTTATCTGTGAGTCCAGTCTGGCGTGTTTAAAATATAAATGTTCTTAGACTGTGTAACAAATTCATGAGCGAAAGCAAAGTTCAGAAAGTTATTGAAACATTTTCACCGATAGCGGTTAGAATATTACACGCAATACAGTTTTTTTTTTCGATAAAAGTAGCTAGCTATAGTGCTAAACTAAAATCTATTTATATAATAGTTAGTAAACTATGTAAAATCTATTTTTGTTAAAAATTTCAATCACATACATTAAGCTATTACACTGTTAAACATTTCAGTATTCAATACAGGTAAGAATAAAATTAATGTGGCGACAGAAACTATAGACCTACTTATATGTTCTTTGAGTGAATTCGCTAAAGTGGTAATGTATATTATATCATATAAGTAGATAATTAATTTAGTCATGTTTTTATAATAATGTATCTACACTAATATTATAAAGAGGAAAACTTTGTTTGTTTGGTTGTAATGAATAGGCTCAAAAACTACTGGATCGATTTTAAAAATTCTTTCACCGTTAGAATCCTTATAGGACCTGGATGAACATAGGCTATAAGAATTTCCCGATATTCCCACGGGAAGGCGACAAACGGGAATTCTATATTTTTTACGAAAACCACTATACATATGAAGCTGAAATCGGGCATATATGTTCATTGGGGAGAGCAAGGGAGGACTAAAAACGGATTTCCCGAAATTCCCACGGGAAGGGGACAAACGGGAATTCATAATTTTTACGAAAACCGCTATACATATTAAGCTGAAATTGGGCATAGATGTTCATTAGGGACTGCAAGTAAGCACTAAGGACGAATTTCCCGAAATTCCCACGGGAAGGGGGCCAACGGGAATTAATTATTTTTTATGAAAACGGTTACACATATGAATCTTAAGTTGGGCATATTTGTTTATTTGGGACCCCGAGGAAGCACTAGGAACGGATTTCTCGAAACTCCCACGGGAAGGGGACAAACGGGAATTCATTTTTTTACGACAAGCGCGATACATATGAATTCGAAATTAGACCTGTACGTTCATTAGGGACTGCGAGGGAGCGCTAAGAACGAATTTCCCGAAATTCCCACGGGAAGGGGACTAACGGGAATTCAATTTTTTTACAAAAACCGCTGTACATGTGAAGCTAAAATCGGAGACTGCGGGGAAGCACTAAGAATTGATTTCCCGAAATTCCCACGGGAAGGGACTGTCTGTGCGTTTGTGCACGCTAATCTCAGGAACGGCTTAACCGATTTCGGTGCAGTTTTCAGGAATATATTGTGACAGGTCCCACTTAACATATAGGCTACTTTTTATCCCGGGAAAATGTTTTTATCCCGGATAATTTCGACATTTTTTTTCTGTAGTCCACGCGGACGGAGTCGCGGGCGTCCACTAGTTTAATAATAATTTTATATCTTTACCTGCGCTATCGCATTGGGCTAATGTCTGTAATGATGGTAAGAAGGGAGAAATAAATAAATAAATAATAAAAAAAATGTAGTTAAATTCAGCAGCCCCCTGACTATGGCAAATTTTCCAATAGAAACGTAACCAAAACGGAACCGTAGGTTAGACAGGTAGTTAAAGTTAAAAGGATAGCTAAAACGTAAACTTAAAAGTCAGGTCTCTCCCTCTCTATCCTTAACATAAATGGCTAAGAGAGAAAGGGACAGTTAGGACTAATCTTAACATTTGGTTTAAGTGTGGCGGTTATAATAGAACATAATATACAAGGTGTATCAAAAGGGGTATGTTAAGCGAAAAGCTATGTAAACAGCCCACTATAGAGAACCTATTTCCAAAATTTGAGACTCGAAATCACATGTTTATTTTTCAAAACTGTATGAACATTCTTAAGTTGTTTAGGAATTCTCCATACTATCAGGAAAATTAAACATTTGATTTCGAGTCTAGAATTTTGTAGATAAGTTCCTTTTAGTGGGCTATTTACATAGCTTCTTACTTAACATACCCCTTTTGTTACACCCTGTATACTAACTTAATACAATATTTATTATTATAACATAACGACACTAACAGTACATCCTTTAGAAGCCCAAACAAAATATCCAGTACCCTTTCTAGTAATAAAATTACTTAACTGCATTAAAAGTTCATAGTAAAAAATATTTTAATATTCAATCTCAGTTGCCCTGAGCACTTGAGGCGTAAAGTGGAATACCCCTGAATATTCATCGACTGAAAAGCCAATAAATTTCTAAAGAGTAGCTCGTGGCCATTTTGTGAGATAACCTGAGGGGTAAACACGAACCTCTCGATAGTCCGTAACGCTATCGTCAAACTGTCAATTCCCATAGATTTTGCTAGCGAGTCGCTAGCGTTACGCCGCGTAAAAAGGTTCATGCTTACCCCACTGTAAATTCACTTAAATGACAAATTGCTATACATATCGACATCATGAATAGAGATCGTAGAATACGAGAACCTTGCGTAAGATGGCCATCTTACGTAAGACAAGCACTCAACTCTATCACTCGACAGATAACTATTAAAAGCAGACAATGTCTGTGTCTTAATAATACAAAATATTATGAATAGCTGTCATAACATGAAAAATGACATCACCTTATAACATCGACCGTAAGTTATATTTTAGCTATAATAATAAGCGTAGATAATTATATTTATTTAGCGATATTGTATATTATACTAGCGAATGTACCTAAAGCTGTTTTGGTTGATAATTTGGTTAATAATTAATTATTTGAAAAGTGTACATACTAAAAATTAAAAAAATAAAGTGTAAGACAATCGATCACGAAGTGCGTCAACAAACAGTTCCTTTGAACAGTGGCGCTAGTTGCTTAGGGTATAGCTACATCATTTGGATAATTGCATACTAAAATATTAGTTCCGAAATCGTGCACGAAAACTACCTATATTTGTATGAAAGGCACAAAGTTCAACGTTCAAAAATTCGTAGTAACTTACTACGCGGTACGCGTAGCACATCCTACGAGCTACGAACTTACTACGAAACACAAATAGTAGAAAATGGAACGCATATAAAATTCAGACATTATACCGCGCACGATAAAGTTTTTAGTTGAAAATTCTTAGTTTTCGCAAAATATCTAGGTAATAAACTGCTAAATACTATAAAATTATTCTAGATACTATAACTTCATCTAGCTCACTTATGTATCATATACACATAAAACTTAAAAAGTTAATAAACAAAACTTTAAAAAGTTTTTAACAATCGCTTTAAGGGCATTGCAAAATTTATTACCATCTATAAACATATTCTATTCATTCAATAAAATTAATAACGAATTATTATATTAGCCTTATAATTATCTATATTTATTAACATTCATTTTGTAATGGAATATTGCACTATATGTATGTATGTATTTATCCATCCTTTCAGCATTATATCTGTCTTTCACTCGCACATTATACATTTAAAAGCCTTTAATGGTTACTTCCTTATGAAGCAGCAATTAAATGCATAGAGGAAAATCAAAATAGAACGCGTATAAAGCTTACCGTAGGTATGGAATTACATATACGTACATTAACATACACAATAATAACATTTTTTTCTTTAGAATTACGTTCGATTTTATATTATATATATTTTTTATGATTATATTATTGGCTGCTTAAACGATGCTTATGACGGCGGACTGGTCTAGTAAGTAGTGACCCTGCCTGCGACGCCATAGGTCCTGGGTTCGAATCCCGGTAGGTGCAAACATTGATATGATGAATATCAATGTTTGTTTCCGAGTCATGGATGTTTCTATACTTATCTATGTATTTATATACCGTTGCTTAGTACCCACGACACAAGACCTTAGGGATCTTAGTGTGGGACTAGGTCAATGTGTTGTGTAGTGTGTGGATATTTATTTATTATATTTATTATTATTATTAAACTACCTTTGTTGATGCCAGCCCAACTAACAATAGTTGGTTGCATAGAATACCATAGAACGTTTCGGGCTTACCAATCGCCGTTCTATAATTAGCCAAAGAAGGTAGTAGGTCCATAGAAAGTGGCGCATTTATTTCTCCAATTTGCTCTAAATTGCATCTATAGAAGTATCTAGTGTGACAATTTTGGCCTATACAGTTGATGTAACAGTAATGCAATTTCCTTTTGGTAATTTATAAGCCACCGCAACGCTACTAAAGTACCCTTTTATACTGTAAAAGAGTTCATGCTTCCATTATGACACTAACATTTATGATTCATTCGTTCATTTTACATTCGTTCACTGCTGTATCGCAGTGTTATTTAAGAGAAAGAAACACCAAGGAAAGCTTGGGATTGATTGATAAACTATCTATGGGTTGAAGACAATATTTTAATGCCCCCCTCAAATAATTAAGCATTTACTAAAATAATTACAAATTTTAAGTCATAAAAATACTTTCAGTATTCAGAACACTACTATAGCACTTGTCATGACAGATCCCAGCCACCATTATATAAAATTAGGGTTCCTTCCAAATGTTCCTTGAGCCATAAATGAAATTATCTTGTTATATTTTTAATTCTTAGTAAATATAATGTTATCAGGTAAGACAGGTTTAGATTCAGACTTCTAGAACATTAAGTTCATACTAATTATAAATTAACATACATAGTTTTTGTGATATAGTTGCTTATTTGCTCAGAAGGACAATAACGGAACCATTGAATGTTCAACTTGATTTTTACTGATTCAATATCGTTATGAAATACATCAAAATGCCTTTACAAAATTGATTAAAATTTAAAAGTAACATTGGATTACCATTATAAACCGTAATTAGGTTTTAGAAGACATATGGACTCCGTTACAGTACTATGTTTAATGGAAGAATTATAATAGTTGCAAAGAAAACCATATGGTCCTAAAAGAGTATCTTTCTGACAGGTTTATCACTAGAACTATAACGAGCCTTTGCAAACTGTTTTAGGGCAATTGAGTTATCTAAGGGTATTTTAAAACTCAGCTACATTCCAATATAGCTCTCTTGTAGAGTTTTTGCGCCCACTATATTACTACAGCCCTGTAACGACGATCTACAAACCCACATTATTACAATTTCGCCCTATAATTGATGTTCAATTTCTACAATAATAAAGACCCATTAAAGTTCGCGTGGAACCTTTATTGCGTAAATCAGAGACGTAAGGGAGATTGTGAACACTGCTATAGAGTTCTATGGTTGCATACTGGTCACTTTAGAGGTCATTACAACTTCTATCTATAACAGTTACATAAATTAGCGAAGTAAACCTTTACATTAATTATTTATATGTCGGTTTTGCTCTATAAGCTTATAGAGCTTATACATGTTATGAAACACTTTTATACAACAATGGGTCAGCGCCAAAACCTTTACACATTGTTTACCAAGTTTGTGGAGATTTAACCTTAGGTTTTAGGACAAAATTGTTAGTTGGGCAGGCTTCACTAGAATACTTACATCAGCTGCATCTCCTTCCGTGAATGTTGTAAGAATTGACTGAAGAATTTGGGCATTCTCTCAGGTGATAAGCTAGCGACTTATTTTTATTTCTTTTTACACACTACACAACACATTAACCTAGTCCCACATTAAGATCCCTAAGGTCTTGTGTCATGGGTACTGAGCAACGGTATATAAATACATAGATAAGTTTAGAAACATCCGTGACTCGGAAACAAACATCGATATCCATCATATCAATGTTTGCCACCTACCGGGATTTGAAACCAGGACCTATGGCGTCGCAGGTAGGGTCACTACCTACTGGACCGATTGGCCGTCAAATTATTATTTATTTAAGTTAAGTTATTGTCACTGTTTTTCAATCCCGATATTAAACGTGTCAGTGGGGTTTATTATCTTTTACTATTTATGATCCTGAAATTTGGCCTACGACATTTCGAAAACACAGCCCGTGCTTCCTATATCTATGTATTTTCTTATGCGTTACGATCGATTTCTACTTATTAATAACTAATGGCCAATTTCAATACAAGAGATCAAAAAGAATCTTCGATTATGTATGAAAACAATTGAACATTAAATCTGAGATATGCAAAAAATCTCTCAAGATCAGTTATAGAAATTGGCAGTAAGTGAGCGATTCTCACATCTCAACTTTATTGGCTAACAACACGGGTTCTTCTACAATTCGTGCTAGTCTATGCCCTTTCCCTACGAATGCATCCGAAGGGCCTCGCCGGATATTGCAGCGTCTAGGCCGGCTTTGTGAGCTGTAATTAGTGGCTTTTGGCGGCAGGGGGTGGAGAAGTAAGGGGGGGGAGTAATTGTGGACTTCAAACGTTTGTTCAAACGGCCGTTTTTGAATGTATTATTACGTTAATTTGAACGGGAATCTGTAGGTAAAATAGTTGGTGAAATATCTCACATAGTTACCTCACAAGCCCCCGAGTATTTCTTCTCCACGTGTTATTGGCGAAATTTTGTACCCGATATAACTGTGAGGCCATAAAGAAAAAAATGTTGAGTAACGCTACAAGCCCCGCTTCTTTGTGGATTATACTACCAATCCAAAACAAAATAAGCTTTATTTTTATTTTATTTTATTTATTCAACAAAAATCCACAGCTATTCTTATAGATTTTACATTAAAAATAAACATAAAATAAAGGCAATTAAGGATGTCATTATCTATACTTAAACAATTAAAATCAGCAAAATCAAAAACAGTGCATAAGATGCGTGTGTTTAGCCCTAGGTCAAAAATACTACGTGTAAATTATAATAATGATTCTTGTGTTGTGTGAGGGCTTATGCAAATGGATGAGTCTATGTAAGTGTGAGTGCGTGTGTAGGTTTATCACCGTTGTGGCCAACGGTACATTCTGATATGTAAATAAAAGTAGAAATTACTCCAAAACATCAATATTGACCATTTACAGTTTGCCTCTAAGTTAAATAGACATGGAAACAAATATCCATGTAAGTATATCAAATTTGATAAAAACCTAAGGCATTCTCTCAAGCTAGCGTCTTGCCTACCTAGCAAATTGTCACTTATATTTTACAGGGTTTTTTTTCATTGCCAACCTTAACGAAGGGTACGTACAAAAAAAATGCTGGGAAAAGATGTAAATTTTTGGATTTTTTAAAATTTCTTGATCGGGCAAATTTTATAGTGTCCGGTGTTTATGCTAGTTTTTTCATAGACAGATATTAATTATTTCTCTTGAAAAAATCTTGCTACGTGCGTCTATGTGCATTTATACAGAAAAACGCAGTCTATTTACTCAACTTTGGACCCTAATATTTTGGAAACCAGACACTTCCCAGGTATGCTTACATGGAGAAAAATGATCGTGATGATGAGGAGATCCCGTAGTTTTCGGGAACGTTGACGACCAAAAATCAACCTGTATATCTAGTCCCGCTGTGCTTGACATGGCTGTACGATCTCCTCCATGGTCCTACAGTTCTGGCTATACCATTTTGGTGTCGCAGTGTGTATGCACATATCACATTTGATTTGGTGATCAACATACAACATACGACAATATTATGTGGTCCCCTTTATCTGGTATTCCAGGTCAAGTAGCTATCGACTCACACTCACCACTCACAGCTCGCACTTTGAAGGGGCGGTTACACACTACACTGCAGACTGCTAGACTGCTGGCTTGCAAACTAGGGTATGATTTAGTATTGTAACTGCACAAATTTTTATATATTGTAACATGAAAATTACTCAAAGACTTATTTAGGATCTATTGCGAACGAACTTACTTTTCTATTTCTGGCTACTACTCGCAACTTCGTTCGCGTGATCTAATAAAACTAATACGTGTTATTCTGATGTTACATATAGACTACGTAACTGCTACCACCAATCTCCAGTTTACAGTTTAGTATTTACCACTAAACGAAATGGATGCAGTAGCTCGCACGGTGTGACTCCGCCTTTACACTGGAACTCGCTTTCGCCTCGGCTTTGACACTCGACACGCGGTCAATAGCGAAGACTGCAATCCGTAGTCGCGTGGAGCTAGGAAGAAATGGGTGCGGCATTATAGGGAAAGAAAAAATCGGATACTCTCGGAACTATTACCTAAAATATATTATTCAGAAAACTATTTTTTAATATTTATTGTATATTATGTGAATTCTTGAATGTCCATGACCTGACGGATGGACGGATATACAGACGAATGTCCATTTATCTGTTATATATATGGTTATACGTACACGAATGGTGTTAACTATTTCGTTACACGTGTACTTAATAGACCACTTAAGTTATTTTTTTTTCAATAAATTCAGCATGTACTCTATTCATTATTGCTGTAGTATAGATAATAAAAATAATTCATTGCATAATAATGGATATTAGCAATTTCTTTTAGGATTAATCTCTGCTTTTCCAAAGATAAATTATGTTCCAAGAGAAAAGTCGTTGGCATATCCATATTGCTATCGTTCGTTGTATAAAAGTGCCCTCTATTGAGTCCTGTATTCGCGCTACAGCACAATAGCCGCGATCGGTGTAGTGGATCTATGGTACGGACATTTATATAAATTTTTACTAGTGTAATGGTTTTCCAGATGTTATAGTATAGAGAATTTAAACAACTCAATACACACACTCTTCAAACACAAACATGTGATTGCGAGTCTCAAATTTTGTTGATAAGTTCTCGGAAATTTTCACAGCATTACACTTAACAATCGCTTTTGTTACATCCTGTATAAATATAGGCACAACTTGGATAGCAGGACCATACTGATGTCTTAACCACACCCTTATGCATACCTTCACTAAACTATCAACCCTGATCGATACAGACAGGAGGGAGGCAAATCAATTTACTAAATCCTGTTTTAGCAAGTAGGAGTATGTATGGACGGACGTGGGATTATAGAAATCCACTTGTGTTCTGTGTCGGGACGCTTGAGGGGTGAATAGGTATATCATCATCAAACGTAACGTGTTCATTATTTGTTTGCATTCCGCAATGCACGTCCGCGACTTTACTGTGTGAACTATGTAATTTAACTCATGTATAAATCGACTGTAATATACAGGGTGTAACAGAAAGGGTATGTTAAGCGAAAAGCTATGTAAATAGCCCACTATAGAGATCCTATTTCCAAAATTTGAGACTCTAAATCATATTTTTATTTTTCAAGATTGTATGGACATTGCTAAATTGTTTCGGAATTCTTCATACTATCTGGAAAAATATTAATGTGAATTTGAGTCTGAAATTTTGGAAATAGGTTCTCTATAGTGGGCTATTTACATAGCTTTTCGCTTAACATACCCTTTCTGTTACACCCTGTATATACTTATTATATCTACTGAGTTTTATCAAAATCCGTTACGTGCAAAATTTTGCGTTAAAGAGCAACAAACATCCAACCAAACGATTCTGACTGTTCCTATCTCATGTCGAAATGACTAAACGGATTTCAATAAAACATTCAGTTTATATTTTTTAATTACGTTTAACATTAATGTTATCACAAAAAATCTTGTAATTTTGTTTCTCAAACCTGCAGACGAAATAAAACTGCCTAGATAAAGGCTACCTAGGTCTGTATTCAAATATTTTTCGCAAAAAAATTGTATCGTAAACTAATCCAGAACTACCTTTAATCCTGCACTAGCCGTTCGTAATTACACAACTTATTAAATAAATAACCGAAATGTCTATCAGCTCCCGTTACGGTCCATACTTCAAAGCGATCGAGCTCCTAGCATAACGACGTAATACCAGAAGGGAAATCCCTTTGAGTATAGACTTAATTGAATATTTCAATATAATTTTCTCTATCTGTATTTAACACTTCATCTCCTGTACTAAGAATTATTATTTAACCTGTTTTAATTACTGTTACGGAAACGCTCATTAAATTTAAAGGGACTTTACAATATATTAGCACAGATAGGTGATTAGTGACAGGAAAGGAAATAAAATAAGTGTATAAGGAACTAAATGGACTTAAGGCGAGGTACTGGTGGACAAGCGAAAAACACCTTTCGCTAGAACAAATTGTTGTGGTATTTACAACTAACTATCGATCTTTCGAGAATGAAATATTTTGAGAATATAATATTATACTCGCTCATAAGCCTACATATCAAAACAAACTCCAATTCTTCTACTGATACGGTAATGTGGAATTGATTTTTGTATGCTGTGGCTTTTCGTACTATCCATCAAATTCACGCATGTGCAGTCGCTGAATTGTATGGCCTTAAAGTTCTTGCGTCCTCTAGATAGAGCAGGTCTACACAGTTTTTCGCCAACCCGCTCGGTGTAATTCGCTCAAGGTCTTCCATGCATTCTTCGCCTTTATGATGATCGTCCACCACCAGGTCTACTTAGGGCCACGTTTAAGCTTTCCTTGAGGATTCCAGTCTAGGGCTTGCCACGGTATGTAATTAGTATGTGGCCGATGAGGATAAAACGAGCCGCTACTAAATTTTAGTACGTGCTACTTATTGGCACCTTTTTTGGCAGGAGGTGATTTATGTTTTTAACTTTAGTATCTATAGGTATATTATTAGATGAGAGATAAAAAAGCGCACTTATAAGTAATCGATTTCACCAGGATAAATCTTAAAAAATCCAGCCCAAAAAGATAATAAAATAACCAATATCGAAGGCCTGCCAAAAACAATATTTAATATTCAATCAAGTTGGCTACATACTAATTATTCTGGACCAAAAGGCTTATTAGTATACCGAGCGTCCCTGATGGCGTTCCTATTGACCCCTTCACTGAATTAATTAATTTCATCGACGAACGCCGAAAAATAAAAAAATATAAGTGGCCAGGGACCAAAATAAATTTACACAACGCTTCATCAACGCCAGTAAATTATGGGGGGAAAAAAGGAAATTATCGGAATATTTTTTTTTTTATACGTTTTGTCCTTTTTAGTTATTTATTTGGAGATTAACAGACATAAATGGATATATATAAAACAAGAGTAGAACTTTAATTTAATTACATTTATGTCCTTCGAGATATCTCACATTACCATTTGTTACCCATAGGTATTAGGTAATGTTGAGAAACAAAATAATGCAATCTGATGGATATTGCATTATGTACTGATGCGGAGTTTCACTAGATAGAAATATCATCTGCATCTCCTTCCGTGCATATCTTAAGAGTCGACATAGGAATTTGGGCGTTCTCTCAGGCAGGCCCTGAAACCGAATTATATCTTAGGTGCTTATTGCTTAGGTTTTTGCTACAAAATAGCCCTCTAAATGCCGAAAATATGAGCGCAGTAAAGTCCGGCTGCGCTAAACCCGGAAACAAATCTGTTTCCGTGGCCCGGAGAAGCGGAGATTGCGCTCGAAACATAAAGGAAAAACATAGGGGAGACGCCAAAACTGTAAATATCTATACAGGAAGTGATAATGAATAGGTTCTGTAAAGTGGGCTATTTGTAGCATTTCGCTTACCCCGTTGAGTTACATCCTATATACCAGGGGTGGCCAACTTGGTTAGACCCAAGATCTACTGTTCACTGACGGCACCCTGTGCGATCTACCAATTACAAACTTAAAAATGAAACAGCATAATTCAGTACCTACTTATTTACCTATTTATTTATTAATAATTTTATAGTATTTTTTTTATTAAAAAAAACCTTTAAATAAATTCACAACACAGCGCGCAGTGGTTGCGCAGTCTGTTCCACGTATTTTTTTTTGCTTTGCCACGATCGATTGAACTAATATACGCGATCGACCAGTCGATCACGACCGGTTGGCCACCCATGCTATATACAGATCATGCAGCGCTGCATGAAACAATTACTGAAATTTGTCTCTCACTAAAATCTGCCCTTCACATACATACTCATAGACATAATCTTTTATGAAGTAACGTTTTTAAGGCGAAAATGTTTTAATTAGACTTATCAGTATCATATCTAATACCTATCACATTCGGTCAGTTAGACAATGTTTTTATTACGGTCCATATTGTTACAGCTTATTTCAGAAAGTTTGCATTTAAGGCGTGGGACAGGACAACGTCTGTCGGGTCCACTAGTACATATAATAAAAATGTAACGGATCGCTGTCTGTCATCATCATTTACAGCCCTGAGAAGTCCACTGTTGGACATAGGCCTCCCCCAACAACCTCCACTCCGACCAGTCGGAAGCAGCTTGCATCCAACCGACGCCCGCGACCTTGGCCAGGTCGTCCGTCCACCTCACGGATGGCCTTCCCAAGCCGCGCTTGCCGATACGTGGTATCCACTCGGAAAGTTCTATCCGACTCCATCCGCCATCAGTTCTTCGAGCTATGTGCCCTGCCCATTGCCACTTCAGCTTGCTGGACCGTTGAGCTATGTCGGTGATCCTTGTACGTCTGCGGTGCGCTGTCTGTACATGGAAGATATATGAGAAAAAATATTATAGGAGACCTTTATCAACGCAACAGTAACCAAAATAAAGATTTTTGGAATTTTCGTCGATTCGTCTGTTTGTCTGTGCGTTTGTGCACAGTGCTAATCTCAGAAACGGCTGAACCGATTTCGATGCAGTTTTCAGGGAAATATTGTGAAAGGTCCCACTTAACATATACTTACTTACTTAGCTACTTTTTATCCCGGGAAAATGTTTTTATCCTGGATAATTTCGACATTTTGTTTTTTCTGTAGTCCACGCGGACGGAGTCGTGGGCGTCCACTAGTTTTCAATAAATCACGAATCTGCATCTGTCTAAATATAGATAATACTACCTTTAATCCACTACTTTAATAATAATATCTCCGAACTTATTTCGGTAATGGCGGCCTATCTCAATGGAGACAGTAGAAGTGCGCAAGAGATATTATAACGTCACTCGCGCTATGTTTTAAGTTCAGATATTGTCTGGAAGATGATGAGACCTTACGATTCTACTTACTGTTAACATTATTTCTGTGATTCAGTCAAATGTCACCACACCCTGCTCAATGTAAAATCAGCTATATCATCTCTTCCTTGTCCTGCCTTAAGGTCTGGAACACATTTTTCCACCAGCACGCGCTAACGAGCCGCTTTTGTTCCGTCCCTGACACGGACAATGCTTGTTACGGAATTAGGTATATGGTCTCCAATTATGGCATTTAGATTGGGAGTTCTTTCGCTTTTAATGGAGATATTTGGGGCTGCTCCTGGTAAATGGTTAAAATCATTGTTAGAGCCGCTATGCGTTCTGAGAGTGTAAAATAAATGTAACTTTTGAATAAAAGATTAATAAAATCTACACTAATATTATAAAGAGGAAAACTTTGTTTGTTTGGTTGTAATGAATAGGCTCCGAAACTACTGGACCGATTTCAAAAATTCTTTCACCGTTAGAATCCTTATTGGACCTGGATGAATATAGGCTATAAGAATTTCCCGATATTCCCACGGGAAGGCGACCAACGGGAATTTAATATTTTTTACGAAAACCGCTACAGATATGAAGCTGAAATCGGGCATATATGTTCATTGGGGACAACGAGGAAGGACTAAAAACGGATTTCCCGAAATTCCCACGGGAAGGGGACCAACGGGAGTTGCAAATTTTTACGAAAACCGCTGTACCTACATATGTAGTTGTAGCTATGTACTGATATGTACAGAAGCGCTATCATGTGGTTCTATCGGCCCTTGGTGCTCTGCCTACACCGTAAGGGATAAAGGCGTGATTATATGTATGTATGTATGTACCGAAGCGAAGCGAGGGCGGGCCACTAGTTATTAATAAAGAAATGGAAAAAATTCCTCACCCGGGTGGGAATCGAACCCACGACCTCTGCATTCCGTGCCAGCGCTCTTACCACTGAGCCACCGGGTCAATTACTCGGATGACGAATTTTACCATCTCTTTTTGAAATTACATTATTGGAAAGATTAATAGCCAATTACAAATCAAGCTCACATTGTCAGATTCTTCAATAGTCTAAGCTTCAATACTTCTCATACGTTCGAAATTCCCCGCCATCGGCTAGCCAATGGCGTGGCGTCACGTGGACGCGTTTGCCTGACAGCTAGTAGTAGTTAAAAAGGTCGGTTAAAAATTCATTCGGACGGTCGCGCACGGGTCGCAAGAATTATTCAGTTTCTCGGTACTGAACCGGTGAAAATGGCTGAGGTTTACGGAAACCTGAAGGAATGCGGTCTGGACGCTTCTCATACCAGTTCGGAAAACTGTTGTGAACATTGTACTCAAATTCGGTAGTGAGTGGAAGTCGTCGCGGGGGGACCTTGTGATAAGTGGCTGAAAACGGATTGCATACGGAGCTGCTTTCAGGACGGGAACACTTTACAGTATTTATATAGTTTATTTAGTATTAAAAGTACACATATTTGATAGGTCACGAAGTTAGCTACAACACATTACACGGGGTCTTGGAGCAGTGTAACGGGGGCCTACACCCCAGGTGAGTCCATACTTCTCATCTACCATCCCAGCTATTCCACAACATCATACAAACAAATCTGCGTCATTATACGTCCTGGGTTCATACTATCTATTCCATATTCCAGGGTGCCTTTTCCAAACCTTGAAATGATGGCGCTACTTGTTTCTAAACATACAACCTGTGTGACTGAAATACAAAAATGATAGTTACAAAATCGTGCACGGGAATTATTCTATGATACTTACTATTTCTATATATCTCCGTTGTCCTCACGGTATGTGAACAAGTGGAGAAGTAAAGCTTGTGCATTTGACCTACCTCCTTACCTGGCTGATGAGCATATGCTCTTTATATCTACTCACTTCAGAGGGGTAAGCACGAACCTCTCGATAGTCCGTAACGCTATCGTCCAACTGTCAAATCACATAAGAGTCGCTAGCGTTACGCCGCGTAAAAAGGTTCGTACTTACCCCACTGGCTTAGATTAATGATTGGTCGTCGCTCTGGATTATAATTACAGTCCGTTTCATAGAATCACTACTGCCCGATTTCGGAGCTAACATTTTTGTATGCAGTGACGCAGATAATATCCAATTACATGTGACAGTTCTTTGCGCAGTTGCAACTTTATATTTCGTATCTACAAAAAATAAATATTTTAAAATATAGAACACTGATGGAACGCATTTAAATTTCTGAGCTATTTCCTGACAGTTCCGCAGTTACTGATTACGTGAAATAGTTCCACACCCTCGTGGTTCTATTGTCTATAGTTCCTCGTAGACAGGTGTACTAAAGTGCGACGATTAGCGACGGAGAGCAACAGGCTTTGTTCTATATCAGGTACTATACAATGGCGGGCTTACCTACCTAAGGAATATTATTCTAAAGTCCGTTTTGTAGAATAACTCCTATGCGTGATTACGGAACTAACAGTTTTTGTATGCAGTAACACAGATAATGTAGTCATACACATAGTAACTAGCGCCATCATTCAAAGGAACTATTTCATTAAACGCACTCTAGTGTCAGGTGAGAAGCATTTTACCCTTTTTGTTCGGATTTTGAAATCTGTGCGTAGTTTTTAAGATCTATTAGATCTGTGGGGTGAGCACGAACCTCTCGATAGTCCGTAATGCTAGCGTCAAACTGTCAAATCACATAGATTTTGCTATCGAGTCGCTAGCGTTACGCCGCGTAAAAAGGTTCGTGCTTACCCCACTGATCTAAGCATACATAGGGACAGACAGCGGGAATCGACTTTGTTTTATAATATGTGGTGGAACTTGGAACCTTTCCATGCGTTCTAATTTTAAATTGCTCTTAAATAAAGTCCCGCACAAACCGCGTTGAAAAACTTTGTTTCAAACAAAAAATATATATATCGTACGAGCCCATGACTGGGATGCCGACTACCTAGAGTGCGTTTCACCGTAAAGTTAACACCGTATAGATGCTCAGGCACAAAATATAAATAACTTAGGATAAAAGACGAGGTGTATATAGGTACATGGCAAGCTTATCTCTTCAAGAGATCTCTTCCAACAAAACAAGCAAAAATTTTTTTTTCTTACGTACCTAATATCACTTTATTCCCATACTAGAAAATGGTCATGGTCATACCTACAACTGTTTTTACTATATATACATAGATGACATATAATCCAACATGAAAACAAAAATGTCACCATTATTTCTTGCCCATACAGGTATAAGAAAACGTCTAAAATGTCATCTAGTCTTTTCCTAATGCTAGCACGTACGTATCTAGCTTCTAGGTTAGCTAATGTTACACTGTCTCTCCGTGTGTTATGTTCGTCGTTGCGAAACTAAACGTGAAATGTATCATTGTAACTGATCTGAAATACAGGAAAAATTCAGGGAAAAAACGGAGAATACCAAACGTATCGAAGTGCTTATGTGATTCATCTATGTAGGTCTACTCCAAAAATAAGGGTGCACGAGTAGGTACTGACTGTATGTTACAGAACGTAATGTAACCTGTAACATTCGCAACGAGCACGTTACGAATCGTTTCGTAGAATAACTGCTATACCTGAGAAACTAATATTATTTATATGCAGTGACCCGGATAATGTAGTCATGCACATAACTAGCGCCATCATCCAAAAGAATTATTGGGCATCTTCTCCATGATTATTGGGTAAACTTATTACACAGATTTAAGAGATAATATGCATTTTATCTTTTGAAGGTAAGCGTCTCGTAAGCATTTTGAATAGTAGATATGAGATTTAGTGGTAGATAATTAGCTTAGATTATATTAAAACTGTTATAATAAGACGCAAGAGCGAGCAAAGCGAGCGTTTTGTCTACGCGGCGCAATACTTTAAGGATTCCTTCTCTCACGTTATACAATATGCCTGCAACATCGAATAGTTAGTTAAACCTAGTTATTTTTATTTTTTGAATATTCGGGAGTGGAGGTTGTTGGTGGAGGCCTATGATCAGCAGTGGATTTCTCATCTCTGAGGATGATGATGATGTCTATTAAAGTTTACATAAAATAGAGGTAATCTAAGACATTTTAGTAATAATGCGTCCTAAACATTATCCAAACGACATCTTGGCACGAGCCTGCCATAAAGCCGCGTTTACACTTGTCTTGCAATAAAGCTGGCTCCTCACTAGACGTTCCTTTTGTTTAAAATTCATTGTTTCTAATAATGTAATGAATGGAGATTACAGTTTTTAATACTAGAAAGTTACATAGAATGACTACTATGCCTGATTTTTAAACTAACATTTTTTGTATGCACAGACATAGATAATGTAGTCATAAATATAGTAACTAGCGCCATCATCGAAAGGAGTTTATAATTAAAACGCCATCAGTTGCCTTTAGATGTTACGTTACTGCGGATGCATGTGATGTCCATCATTCATTCGTTTATGATGTGCTAATCAAAGAATAAACACCTACTATTCTACATCTCAGCTTCACAAACAAACTAAATCATTATGAGATACCTACTGAGTCCTAAATAAATAGATGGATGTTATCTACACAAAGTTTGAAAGCATAAAAACAATTAAGAGTACCTACATTAAGTTACTTTCCCATCAATTTCACCTATCTTTTCAGAAAAAATCATAACTGTACGATATAAAAAAAGCTTTGCCAATATTTTGTATTAGTTGTTATCTCTTTCCGTTCATAGAAATGTCGTGGCAAATAGTAATAATACCAGAAATCGATATAAATTCATAGATTAATTTTGATATTCAATTTGTAAAAGTAGTGTAAAATCTAAATCTCTATAGCGATTTGTCGTAATAGGAACATAATATTAATTACACTACCATCCGTACTCTAAAGGAAAAGCTTTTACAAGGGAGTGTGGGGAAAAACAGGAAAATTCTGTGAATCCTAACAATGATACTGTCGGCGTCCACTTAATTATGCGTTACTTTGGCAACTTGCCAGAGTGTGGGTAGTTCGAAACAAAAGCAAGTGAAGTTATCAGTTCCTCTTTAAAATCTACATTCTGAGGACTAGCATGAATTTAGAGCAGGGTTGTTTCCATTGTGGAAGGGGGATATCGCTCTACACTGTTAATCAGCTGCTGATAGCAGCATCTCACTTCAATACTCAATAATTTATTGCATTCATATGTAGTTAAGGATCTTAATTAATAATTGACAGATAACATATGACCCTGTTGGGCACAGCAACATGTTTTTAGTATGGTAGGCAGACTGCCTTTATTGTCGAAATTGTTAAGCAATCTTACTTTGAGAATTTATGCTAAGCCTGCAGCAAATTTTATATGATTTAGTATACATGGAACATAAAATATCAATTCCAATAGCTGAGTTCGTTTTTAAGAGTTATGTTACTGGCATTCGTTATTAGAATTCTAATCTATGTATTTTTATCACGATCTATTTAAGGCTGCTTTTTACTATGCGACGTTGCTATGGATACGTTTGATATCCACCAATTTTCATTGACTTCATGGACCAATCTATCTATATATTATATACATATAATAAAAATGTAACGGGTCGCTGTCTGCACATGAAATAAGAACAAATATTATAGGAGATCTTTATTGACGCAAAAGAATGATTTTTTGAATTTTTGTCTGTTTGTCGGTTTGTCGGTTTGTCTGTGCGTTTGTACACGCTAATCTCAGAAACGGCTGAACCGATTTCGATGCAGTTTTCAGGAATATATTGTGACAGGTCCCACTTAACATACGAGCTACTTTTTATCCCGGGAAAATGCTTTTAGCCAGATAATTTCGACATTTCGTTTTTTCTGCAGTCCACGCGGACGGAGTCGCGGGCGTCCACTAGTAAATTAATATGATTGGTTGATATTACCTACATCCGTAGCAACGTAGCATAACAGATCTCTGGTGGAAAAGCAGCCCAACATCGGCAAGTTGTAGACAAGTGTCAACTCCACTTCATTCCATCAGCATCAGTGTAAATGCACCCTGTCTATTATGGAGTGGCAATATAGCATAGTACAGAAAAATCACAAGCAAAGCAGCACAGTTTACGATGTCGCTAATATCGACATTTAAATGGTAATTAGATGAAGGTTCTTTAGTTCCAATTTTGACCACATGCACCTAATTCAGTTGCACAAAAACTAAAGGCCTTATGTATGTAAATCACAATGCTTTTAGTCTCGTCTCGCTTTACCGTTCCTACTTCAAAGTGGATACTAAGTGGGAGTGGGACAGAGTGACTTTTGCAGTAATTAGGTGCGAAATGCAGGGAGTTTTAGGTCTGTATGCAAGATTCGTCCATCTGTAAAATGCTGTTCGATTTGTTGGGATAGCTTTTGCAATTTAGTTACCTAGATAATTAATGAGATAATTTACATAATCAATGGCCCTATTATCTATTGTAAAAAGTAAATAATATATGAAACAGTACAGTTTAATATAAGTATTCTGATTTAGGTCTGATTAGGGCTGAACTCACATTTTTTTCATCTGCTGCAAAGTGATCTGCTACGGGAAGTTAGCAGCTCATTTTTTCAAGTTAAGTTTTTCGGGGTAAAAATGCCAGAACTATTTATAAAAGGTATCAGGAACTGTAGAACTCACATGTACTAGAAAAGAACTCACATTTATTTTTGAGCTGCTGGAAAATGAGTTGCTAAGTTCACCGACACGTTAGATAGCCTATCAGAAGAATAAAGTTGATGCTGTCTCTATCACGATTAAGTTGAGAAAGACATCATCAACTTTATTCCCCTGATATCTGACGTTTGGAAAAATCTGCCCTTAATTATAAGTATTAGATTTAACTAATTTCCGTTTAGGTAGGACTATACTATACGCCCTTATACGCCAACGCTCCTGGCACGCGCTGCCATATATCAAAGCAAAACTACTGAACCGATTTGAATGAAATTTCGTACACACATAGTCTAGAGCCCGAGAAAGGACATAGGCTACTTTTTATTGCGGAAGGTGGCACCACCGCGCGATAATCGAATACCGAGCGGGAAACAGCTAGTTTCATATAAATCGGCTTAGTACTTTCGACGTGAAATCACAACAGACAGAGTTACTTTCGCATTCATAATATTAGTGAGGGCTGATAATCATTTCATAACAGAATGGACATTAAAGGTCAGACTGCCCTTCCGAAGTAAGAAAAATATGAAAATTTTACGAGCTATTAACTACCTTCACAACATAGCACATTCTACCCCAACCCCATTCGGACCCTTCTTATGCAAGATGACGAGTAAAAAATTGTCATTATACCCAAATTATGGCAACAAAGGAACTTGTTAAGGTCTAATTATGTGAGGACCCTCGGCCATAGCGCAGAGAAAATAAAATTGTATACTTATGTGTCACGTCTTTTAAATGTGTGTTATGTAATGCAATGTAGGTAGGTAATGTAAACCATCGTAGAAATTCAGTTTTAGGATCAAGTGAAATTACAATTCAATTAATTTATTCGTACAAAATATAGTCTGTAATAGCATTTGTAGTCTGTAATAGCTTTCATAGTCTGTAATAACTTATATGAAAACCTAATTTTGTAAGATATTCTAATCCTCACACCGAGAAAGTCGCGGGCGTCCGCTTGTTCAAAATATGAAATTCAATATTTAACATCTAACTAAGATAGTCGCGACTCATCTTCGTCCTCTATAAATATTAAGTACCTGCCTGTCATTATGTTCTTATCAAACTTCTAAGTCCCCTATAAGAAAACATTAACAAACCTTGGAAACCTAACAAAGGGCACGTAATATGTTATCACTACCCACATGTACCAGGGTAACAGAGTTAGAAGTTGGTAAGTCAACTCGCAGAGCGACCCGGGGCACACAAGGCGCTTGTATTTGTTCGTGTTTGACTTGCGGGATAAGCTCGGCTTTGGCGGAGACAGTTCCTTTAGCAGACTACCCATTAAGCCATCACCGCTTCGAAAATATTAACAATTTTATCATAACGATAATCTGCAGACTGCATAAACTGAGCTCCATAGCTTAGCTGTGCTAAGTCGGCACATATCAATATCGGCATTATACAGTGACTCTGATCACCCCCTAATCTAACCCTCGACTGTAGAGGGCCTATAACGACCCCCTCGTACACGCCCGATAGAATAGATAAAGGTAGACCCCAGGGGAGTTTCTCGTTTTTTGGGATTTCTTTAAAATTATTCGCTCGGACGTGATATTGCCAATACCTGTGAATTGTGCAGTACCAGGATAAAATTGTGTTATATCGCACCTTTTGTTAGATAAATAGGTTTTTACTGTACAAGAAATTTTACTCGGGCCATTTGTAGCTGTATTACTTTTTCTACTTGTTACCCTTATTAATAAACACGTTGTTATATATATTTGTATTTATTAAATTTATTTTCTCAAATTACAAAAACCTTGTGCTCTAAAAGTAACGCTATAAGACAAATGTAAAAGAATATTACATATTTTGTCAAATATGTTAAAATGACCAGTAATGTGAACTTTACAAATAGATTTTTTATTAATTACCGCAAGAATAGTCAATAGTCAGCAAGAATAGTATCTAATAATTTAATTCGGATTTTTGATAATCTAAGATTTATTAATTAATTGAAATTAATTTATGGGTTAATTGACCCGATAGTTCAGTTGGTTAGAGCAAAAGCACGGTTTGCGAGTGGTCGTGAGTTCAAATCTCACTCGGGTGATGATTTTTTTTATTTTCTTATTAATATTTTATAAAATTTATTTGTAAAGTAGTTATTTAAATTACATTAAATAACAGAACTCAATTAAAGTTAATTTAATATCTTTCTTTTCGCATAAGATAAAACTTTCTAGGTTCGGTAACGCTCTTTATCTAATTTTTTTTAGTTCTTTAGTTACGGTTATACAAATATGGAGATAAGCTCGAATCTATATAATAAATTTCGCCCGATCAAGTAATTAAAATTAAAAAAAAAAAACATCGTATCCCAACATTTTTTTTTTCATAAACTTACTTTATTTGATGTATAGAGTACGTACCCTTCGTTAAGGGTGGCAACGAAAAAACACCCTTATTAGCTTTACTAATATACTATTCCATCTGATCTATAGATATTCGTTGACGTAGTAAATAAAAGACTTGTGCACTATAATATCTCCTGCGTACCTGGCCAATCCCCGTAGAGATTGGTCGCCTTGACCGAAATACGATCGGAGATCATCATCATCTTCCTGCCTTGTTCCCATTTATTTGGGGTCGGAGATTATCATCTATACATATAATAAAAATGTAACGGATCGCTGTCTGTACATGGAATATATATAAGAAAAAATATTATAGAATACCTTTATCAACGCAATAGTACCCAAAACAATGATTTTTGGAATGCCGGAAATTATCAAGTTTCTTTGCTTGATTACTTATACTCGTAGAATAGATTACAACTGAAATAATTTTTATTCTTTATTTAGCACATTTTATGTGTTATATTATTATTAACTCGAGTAAGTGTCTAACTACAATAACTTCATTTTGAAACCGACTATGTACTTGACTTTACCAATTTTGTTATTTAAGATTATTATTATGTTAAATAATTTCAAAGGTCATATCCATAGTTTTGATATAAGTATTGGTCGCTTTGCTTGTCGCCAATCCTTCATCGACATTATCTATTTATGTCTTCGCGTATTCCACTACTCGTAACCTTATTGTCGAACTCCCTCAGTGCTAGTGTCACCCGGCACGGATAATTACTGTCAGCCCCCTCCCCCTCCGCCCCCCGCGCCCTTCACTCCGCCCGCAGCAGCAAAAAGTGACGGCGATGAGTCATGAGTCAGCTGTTCCTGGCAATGTGACACACTGACTTGTAGGATGGAAAGGGGATTTGGGTATCAGTGTAAAATAATTTTCCAAAAATAATTGTTTGTTATTAAAAAAATAAACATGAGACAGAAGTTGTTAAAATTATTTACTTAGAATAATGATTAGCGGAGGAAAGACTAATCATTAATCTAAGATTATTTAATTTAAGAACTTTTGGGGAATCCTTTCATAATGCTATCTTATATTCATAAGGAAGGCATTTTTCTACTAGATATTATGCACATAGTCAGTAGGTATTCTAAAACTTCATAATTATGGGTATGAATATAACTCCCACAGTCGACAGAATTTGACTGACCTATCCTACGTGTATTTTCCTCTAACGTGACATTAGCGGAATTATTGAAAATTTAATTGAAGTCTTCCTAATTCTTCATTATACACACATACATAAATATTTAAAATATATAGCAATATATAACATACAGAAAAAAATTACTGGTAATATACAGAAGAAATGTACTGGCATTGTCTTTGCAACAAAATATCCTAGGGGTCCGTATGCGATGCCTGCTGAGACAATGATCCGCCACACTAACGCGTGCGCGACAATCGGCCAGTCATTTGTTATTGTCACGTGACGCGCGATGAAGTCGCCCGCGAACGCCTCGCTTAGGGAACCAGTGTGAAGTCACGGCTGAAAAAGAAGAGTTTTCCTATTTATCTTAAATATTAATTAATTGACAATCTCCGACCGTATTTCGGTCAAGGCGACCAATATCTACGGAGATTACGTACGTAGGAGATATTATAGTGCACAAGTGTGTGCGAAAACACAGATGCACTCTCTATTCTGTTACTCTCATAGTCCGATGGGACGGAAAGCCGACCCGACTGGAGAGAGATCAGGCGAAGGACCAACGATTTTACGTGCTTTCCGAGGCACGAGCTAAGTGACAATTTTGTGACATTAAAATCTGTACATGAAATAAATTCATTGGTACAGGCCCGTGACTGGGATCGAACTTACGCCTCCCGCTTGGAAGGTGCACCACTGGACTATCACCGCTTCTATTTATCTATAAAAAAGCCAGTCTTCCGATAAACTGATGTAAGTCCCGATGAGTGGGTCTTTATACAGGTTATTTTTTGATCGTCAACGTTCCCGAAAACTACGGAATCTCCTCATCAACACGATTATTTTTTTCCATGGAAGCATACCTGGGAAGTGTCTGGTTTCCAAAATATTAGGGTCCAAAGTTATTGCGCATAAATATACATTGACGCACGTAGCAAGATTTTTTCACGATAAATAATTAATATCTGTCTAAGAAAAAACTACCATAAACACTGGACACTATAAATTTCACCAATTCAAGCAATTACATTTTTTTTTCAAAAAAATTTACATCGTTTCCCAGCATTTTTTTGGCATAAACTAATTTATTGGATGTATAGAGTACGTACTCTTCGTTAAGGGTGCCAACGAAAAAACATCCTGTATATTGCAATATAAGGAAACCTTTGAAATACTACATAAATAGCTGACCATAAGGAACTTGTCCACAAAATTTTACACTTAAATCAAATAGCAGCTTTCATACTATAGGGGCACAACTCCAAAAAAAAGAGTATTGGGAAAATGCCTTTAAGATGTAGCCGTGTCGATTTTGTATCCAAATATTGTAAAAACTAAAAATCACAAAATTTTCGAGATGTGCCCCTATAGTATGAAAGCTGCGAAATATTAATTCAATACACACCTATATTGATAACTTACAAATTCCTAAAAAATAATTTTAAAGATTTAATAATCAAATAAAGGGTATAAAAATAATTGCTAAAAGCAATTGTCATTTCTGCATATTAAAGTAAACATAGTAGACACTAGTGGACGCCCGCGATTTCGTCCGCGTGGACTACAGAAAAAACAAAATGTCGAAATTATCCCGGATAAAAACATTTTCCCGGGATAAAAAGTAGCCGATATGTTAAGTGGGACCTGTCACAATATATTACTGAAAACTGCATCGAAATCGGTCCAGCCGTTTCTGAGATTAGCGTGTACAAACACACAGACAAACAGACAAACCGACAAACAGACAAAAATTCAAAAAATCATCTTTTTGGGTTCTATTACGTTGATAAAGGTCTCCTATAATATTTTTTCTCATATATCTTCCATGTACAAACGGCGATCCGTCACATTTTTATTATATGTATAGATAACAAAAATAAACATAATCCCACAAATCCCACCAACAAAAAAATTAAACCAACCCTATCGCCACCCTCCAACAAGACGTCAAACCTGTCAAAATAACCCATAATCTGTCAAGTCTCATCAAAAACGGCATAACAAATTACCCCAGAGCCCGTAAGGGTAGGTACCCCCGGCTCTCACCCCCTAGCTAATAGAATTACGTAACGCGATAGTTACAGTATTCAATTGCGTTATGAATGTGACCGGAATAAATCGTCGCATTGTTTTGTTTGGTGCTTTGCGTTGTCCATTCTGATGAGTGGTCTGTGGTAGAAGTTGATTTATTAAAGCCTCGAGCACACCGGATGCGTATGCGTACACGTAAGCGTAGCTGTACACGTACCTCTGAGTTGTAACGTATGGAACTGTATAGGCGCGGGCAGACCGGATGCGTATGCGTAGACGTAAGCATAGACTTCAAGCGGTGACAGTTCCATACATTAAACTCAGAGGTATGTGTACGTCTACGCTTACGTACACGCATACGCATCCGGTGTGCTCGAGGCTTTAAATGTTTCTAGTTTTTTTTTGATGGTAGCAGTTTCGAAGAGGTAGTACATACATACATACATCATATCACGCCTTTATCCCTTACTAGTGGACGCCCGCGACTCCGTCCGCGTGGACTACAGAAAAAATAAAAAGTAGCCTATATGTTAAGTGTAAAAAGTAGCCTATATGTTATCGCGGTTGTCGTAAAAAATTAATTCACGTTTGTCCCCTTCCCGTGGGAATTTCGGGAAATCCGTTCCCAGTGCTTCCTCGGGGTCCCAAATAAACATATATGCTCAACTTCAGATTCACATGTTTAACCGTTTTCGTAAAAAATAAATAATTCCCGTTGGTCTCCTTCCCGTGGGAATTTCGGGAAATCCGTTCTAGTGTTTCCTCGCAGTCCCTAATGAACATATATGCCCAATTTCAGCTTCATATGTATAGCGGTTTTCGTAAAAACTATGAATTCCCGTTTGTCCCCTTCCCGTGGGAATTTCGGGAAATCCGTTTTTAGTCCTCCCTCGCTGTCCCCAATGAACATATATGCCCGATTTCAGCTTCATATGTATAGCGGTTTTCGTAAAAACTATGAATTCCCGTTTGTCCCCTTCCCGTGGGAATTTCGGGAAATCCGTTTTTAGTCCTCCCTCGCTGTCCCCAATGAACATATATGCCCGATTTCAGCTTCATATGTATAGCGGTTTTCGTAAAAAATATAGAATTCCCGTTGGTCGCCTTCCCGTGGGAATATCGGGAAATTCTTATAGCCTATGTTCATCCAGGTCCAATAAGGATTCTAACGATGAAAGAATTTTTGAAATCGGTCCAGTAGTTTTTGAGCCTATTCATTACAACCAAACAAACAAAGTTTTCCTCTTTATAATATTAGTGTAGATGAGGTAGGCAGAGCACCAAGGGCCGACAGAACCACATGGTACCACTTCTGACCAATTTTGAGGGTATAGTTGAGATGTACAAGTTCGGTTAGTAGTGACAGGTGGTCAGCCCATCGCCTACAAAACACCAAGACCCTCTTATCCCTCTACTGACTTGTACAGTATGCCCGAGAAGAGAAGCAGCTGTAGTATTATACGTTTTTCTTTCACTCCCAGAGCAGCATAGAAGAGGTAGTGATAGTAAATATTAGCACACTCGTATTTGTAATGTATGAGTAATGTTTGACGTTTTTACAAATTATTAGTTTTTACTAACTACGAACTAAAAATAAAATAAGGTATAGGTAAATAATAAGTTTAAATTCTGAAAAGAAAGATAATTACAACCTTTTAGTTAATTTTTAATACAAGCAAATATATGAAGCGCGACATGGTGGGTTGTAAAAGATTTTTGCCATTGTAATTTCTGCATAATTTGTTTATAAAACGTCATCTCGATATTTAAATTGGCTGTTATTAGGTATATCAATGTAAAGAAAGACTAGATTCAACTCGATTTCTAATTTAGTAGATAAGTTGCGGCTTTTAATTAATAATTAATTTTGTATAATCTTTATCAAGCATAGTTCTACCTATATATCTTTACTAGTGGACACTCGCGACTTCGTCCACGTGGACTGCCGAAAAAATAAAATGTAAAATTATAATAAGGTATAAAAAGTAGCCTATGTGTTAATCCAGGGTGTCAGCTAACTCCATACCAAATTTTGTTAAAATCGCTCCAGCCGTTTTTCGTGAAAGAGTAACAAACATCCATCCATCCATCCATACTTACAAATATTGGCGTTTATAATTTTAGTGGGATATAAAAAACACTATTTTTCCTTTAAATGTTGTAGTCACATTTTTTTTCCCGGATAAAAAAATGCCTAATCTAGCTTTGCCTTATATTGCCTATCTACAAACAGTGTCTTATGTCTTTGACTTGAACTAAAACAGCTCTATACAGGATGAAACAAAAGGTTCATCAAGGTGATCACTGATCAGCCTCTCCCAAGTCCATGCGGCATTGTACAGGATGTTGTGAAGTAATCTGCTCGTGATTACGTTGGCGATGGACGGAATATATGAGTTATTGTGCCGTAAATCTAAGATGTAACAACGCAGTACACTTGTACACTCAAATGTACAATACACTGGATATGGTATTAGAGAACTTGAATCAAATAATTTCCTATGACTATTAAATTCGTCATTAGGGTATTCTGGCTATTGTTTTTTTTTTTTAGTAATTTACCTTCATATTTCGCATTAGAATAGTCACTTGTAATGATTTTTTGAATTTCTCTATTGATCTTACATACATACAGGAGTTGCGGTGGCGGTAGTCACTGGTACCCCAATCCTGTAGACTTTTCATTGTATTGCATTTGATCTATAACTCTCACTTGTGAAGTTAATTATCGTACAGTGCATTTTTTTCTATTTAATCATTTTGTTAAGGGCAGAGATCACGGATCATTTACTACAATCTACAATCCTAACACACCTCTTTAGCTCGATTAACTATCATGATATTCTTCATGCATGCTTGGTAGTTCAGAGTACTCTTGACCTGACCTTTCTCTAGTATTCCCTACTACATGTCGTGGTAGAAAGAAATAAGCGCTTCTAACATCTTTATATCCTCAGTATGTACTGAGGCAAGGCAAGACATACATTACCGTGTCGACACGCCCATGGACCGCTTTTATTGCGATGTTCTCTACACATTGTAGACTAAGGGATAGGTGCACTTCGATAACTATTGCTGGCAAGTCTGATTCAGTGTTTGACCTGTAGGTAACCTACTAATACACCTATAAGTGGTTTACACTTACAAATAAATAATTCTCTCTTCACGATAAATAATGGTAATGGTCTGCCATGTAGAATAAAAATAAAGTCTACGAAAGCGCGGTTCTAATGTTGAAATTGATGTGTGGATAGGATAATATACAGTAGTAGATAGGTAAACAAAGTTAAATTATACGGAGAGCTTTAGTCATGAATGTGGATGGCAATAGGGAATGAGGCGTGTTAGATGGACAGTATGAAAAATGACAGCTGATAAGAGATTAGTGGAAGAAAAAAGTGAATATCGCCCAAACTGACAAAAATGGGATAGGAAAAATTTTGTCTGCCTGCATGATAGACCAAGTGAAAATAAATCTAATTTCCTCCGAGTTATCACACTCAAAAGTCTGACTTTCACAGACATTTCATGCATTTTACTATAGAAATATCATTTGAAACAGTATTTAACGCGTATTTAAATGTTAAACACGAGTTAAATACTGTTTATTATCAAAACTGCATTTATCTCATAGACTACTTCACTGTTATACGATGATGCTAAAGCGCTTCGTAAACATTCGCGATTTTAAGACGCTTACGTTTTGATATTATGTAAAATTGTTAGTAAATTGTAAAGCTGTTGCACGTCATAATATCGTATGCTTAGCTTGCATACTCGTAGTCTTTGTCTTGCAATTTGTTAAAGAAATTCGAAGAATATATAAGTGTATTAGTAAGGCACCAAAAGCAACTGGCGATAAGTCATAGAAAAACTGGTGCAGCGACCAAACATTTTTTTCTATAATTTACTTAAATATATTGTTTGGTTTTACGAAAGTGCAATTAAACTAAGATATAATACTACTACTATCTAGAGCTTATAGCCTGAGAAAATACCCGAGTTCCTTAGTCGACTCTTAAGACATGTACACTAAAGTGTTCTAGTAAGGCCCCGTATCAGCATAGGATTATGCCAGCGATGTGATTCATCTTTCAATTCATCTTTCATCACCCATTTGTTATATCATCACTTATTTCTAACGAAAGAGTGGAAGATATATTACTAAATAATTAATTTAGCAATATAAACTCGCTAGTATTAATAACAAATCTCTCACATAAGCTACAATAGCCGCTCATTACCTGTAATGTACTCGTGGAGGCCCGCATCCTCCGCTCCGGTAAGCGCAAACAACGAACGCTAACATGGGCGAAACAAGGGCCTGTTTGGAAAATGTTCACTTTAAACCTCATTTTGACTGGTTATATTATACTCATAGCTTGAGTTAGTATTCATCCGTTTCACTTAAAAACTACGGTGTCTACTATAGACTACACTAGAATACATAACCTATACTCGTATCTCTTTCGGTACATGTCCTAAGAGTCGACTAAGGAATTCAGGCATTCTCTGAGGCTTAGCTCAGTAACAAGTTACTGGTTGTTACCGACTCCACATGTATAGCACACACTGGCTTTACATATTTAAATAGTTTTAGTAAAAAGGGCCATTGTGTTATATGTAAGTTATAATTTATAAGATCTTTTTCTTATTGTTTCTTGCACGCCCACAAAAAATAAAAATTACAATTTAAAAGAAGACATGCATGTACAATGGCAAGCTTACCTCTACAAGAGATCTCTTCCAGCAAGCCAAGTAAATAAAGGGCAGAATTTTTTTACAAATCCAGGGGTTGCAATTAAACAAACTTTAAGATTTTTTTTTCAATGTATCTATAGGTAGTTACAAAATTGAAAAAAAAGGAAAGAAACAAATGACAGCATAGTCAAGGCATGGACCTTTCAGCTTTTTTTAAATGTGCCAACAGTGCGACAATCTCTAATTCTTTAACTACATAACTACGTATAAATTGAGTAACTTCTTTGGTGATCTTACATGTTTTTTCGTACGGAATTCCGTGTTTAATTCATATAAATTTTCGGCCCTCGGAAACTATTAATCAGAATAAATTAATAAGACTTTAACATAATAATAATATGAGTTTATAGTGCAATATCAATTAGTGTTTTATTTACGTTAGTTTCATGTATATTTATGTATATTTTAGTTCCAGTGTTAACAATATGTAAAACAATGTGCGAACAATGCAAATTGAAAGTCACAAACTTTTAAAAGTTACAAAAAGCGATCGATTACAGAATACCCCCCGAGGAGGGTCGTTGTGGCGAATCGCGGCTCAATGTGATCGCGGTGAGCTGTCGAACGTGGCTTTCCAACTTACACCACACTATCGCTACACTCATCCACAACCTTACCCCCTAACTTATAAAGCTTACACTCCATTTACACAGCTGCATATTTAAAGTTGCCACAATTATTACATTTGCGTTTGAACTGAACTTTATAACTTATGTTGTAAGATTGAATTTGTCGGTTGTAATTGTAGAGTTAATGTTGTAAAACTTGTCTCATTATACAGTTAGTGAGTGCGCATTTTGCCTAGCATTGTGAGGTGGAGGCAAAGCGAAGGCTTTCGGCACTCATTATGTTCACAACTCCGACTTACATCGGCCTGGGGTATTAAGTTCATCAACAGAATGTCTAATTAAATATTTGATTACAAGTTTGATGTATTTTGTTCAGTTTATTGACTTTTGAAAGTATCATAAGAAGTTGTAGGTATAATGACAGTTTTAATTAAAAATATTTTTTTGGGCTCTACATATCGGTTTTACTTAACTAATTTCCTATATAAATTCGTTCCTTACAATGTTATTAACTTATCGAGTTGTATACAATTCATTATAAGGTAAAGGTATTTATACAGTTTTAAATGAAAATAAAAGTACATGAGTTTTTTAATATAAGTACTCACTTATATTCTGTTTCTGTCGTGTCGCCAAGGTTTCCGGGAGGTGGGCAGCAACGCCTCCCTTATCAATTATATATCACACTGCCTAATCCGCCTGCCCAGCGTGGTGACTATGGGCAAACAACCCTATGGCAGCAGCCTTTAAATTGTGACGTGTTCTGGGAGAAGCCTACGTCCAGCAGTGGACTACAATAGGCTGATGTAAGTACTGTATTACCTTTTTCCGCTTGTATTTTTAACCCCATCATATCCCACCACCAATACCAGCCCATATCAACCATATTAGCTCATCTTCCTGGCCTTATCCCGTTATTTTGGGTTTATGGGGTCGCTGTAATATGCTTTCTTTTAAAACTAGTATTGTCAAGGATTTGGCCTTTCTTTTAAAGTCCTCGGGTAACAACCATATTAGCTAAAGTTAATTATTCAACATTTAAACGTACCAACATAAAAATGGCGTCCTTTTCAGTGTGATAAGCATCTCTCAATTACTTCCTTCCTGTGTTTAATATTTCCTCGAGTCATTCTCTTGTATGGTGGTTTTTTCGCTCAATAGTCAAAGTTTTTGTTGAAACGAACTTTGTGGATGTTTTGCTACAAGCTGAAGTTTTAATTTTATTTTAGGTTTATGTATATTTATGTAATGTTTTTTAAGTGGATATCATATAGAAGGTTTGTAACATATTTTTTTATAAAATTCATGTATTCAAATAAATAATTATAAGCAACTAGCGGACGCCCACAGACTTTGTCTGCGTGAACTTAAAAAATCCTATTATTTCCTGTTCCCGTGTGATTTTCTGTCTAAGTTACTCTTTATGAACCATGTACCTACATACACACTTTTATACGTTTAGTAAATTGCAGTTATCTTAATATATAATTACAAACAAACAACTTTATTCCAATGCAATTTTCTTTTATTCTTCGTCCGCGTGGACTGCATAAAACAAAATGTCGAAATTATCGGGGATAAAAATCTTTCCCGGGATAAAATACGTTTTTTTACCTTCATGTATGTATGATGTTATCTATGCTTATCTATTTATGTATTTTATTAAGGTATATATAATTATCTACGTTTATGTATTCTATTTAGGTATTTATGTTTATTTAGGTTTATGTTTTTTTTTCTTTTAATCAATTAAGTTATTGTTCTGATAGCGTGCATACATACATACCTCCTATGTTTATTTCTCTTTCATAACTGGTTTGCTGGAAGAAATCTCTCTAAGAGATAAGCACGCCTTTGTACATTTTCCTTACTATAAACTTTATTTTTGAACTGTGTATAATAAAGAATAGGAAAGAATAAGCATAAGAAGCCTATATGCTAATCCAGGGTGTCAGCTAACTAACTCCATACAAAAGCTGTCGGCGATGATGAAATTAGCTCACATATGCTGCATCCTATCCTTGATGAGCTTGTTCCTATCCTTGAACACATCATGAGCTTTTCACTTCACACCAGCACCTTTCCTGTATCTTGGAAAAAAGCTCGTGTCATCCCCTTGCCCAAAACGTCCAATCCTACTTCCTTTTCTCAATACCGTCCTATTTCTGTCCTTTCTATCCTTTCTAAAGCCCTGGAGTCATTAGTACACCAGCAGTTATCCGTGTTTTTGTCTAATGGAAATCTGCTTAATCCGTTCCAATCTGGATTTCGTCCCGGTCATAGCACGGTAACTGCATTGCTTCAAGTTACTGAGGATATACGACGGGCCACTGATAACCAACAGCTGACAGTATTAACCTTATTGGACTTCAGCAGTGCGTTTAACTGTGTTGACTATGACATCCTACTTGCCATCCTACGCTCTCTTAACGTATCTCCTCTGGTTACTGAATGGTTCAATTCATACTTAAATGGTCGTCAGCAATGCGTGCGCGTTGACGATTTTACATCACACTGGTGTAGCATCACGGCGGGCGTACCCCAGGGCGCCGTACTGTCACCCCTGCTCTTTTCAATTTTCATCAACTCTGTTTCGGAAATGTTAACCTCTTACTTTCATCTCTACGCTGATGACCTTCAGCTCTATAGACATTTTAACGTTAAAAATGTAAGTTTAGCTATGAAGGAGATGAACGAGGACTTGGTGCGCATTCGGGATTGGGCGAAATCATTTGGCCTGTTAGTCAACCCGGGTAAATCCCAAGCCATAATCATAGGTAGTAGACATAATCTGAACATCTTGCGGCAGTCGGATATTCCGCAATTGTTTTATGACCAGATCCCGATTCCCTTCATAGATACGGTCAAAAACCTAGGAGTCATATTTGACAGCACAATGTCGTGGACAGCTCAGGTTGGCGAAGTAAGTAGGAGGGTGCACTCATCCTTTCATTCGCTTAAGCGTCTTCAGAACTTTCTGCCTTTTAAAACTAAAATAAGTCTTGCCCAGACCCTTATTCTCCCTCTTATTGATTATGCGGATGTTTGCTATCTCGACGCCAATGAGGAGCTACTAAATAAACTCGAACGTCTACAGAATTTAGGTATCCGATTTATATACGGACTACGTAAATTTGATCACGTATCTCACTTTCGTAAAGAGTTAAAATGGCTCCCGATTCGTTTTCGCCGGAATACTCATCTATTAACACTCCTTTATAAAATTTTAAATTATCGTTTTTCTCCGTTATATCTCAGTGAGCGCTTTAAATATCTCTTTTCAAGAGATCGGCCTCTCCGATCCAATACGGCATCACTGCTACAAACTCCCCGATTTAATTCTGGGGCTTTTGGGTATTCTTTCTCGGTTCGGGCGGTTAAGCTCTGGAATGAATTACCCCACACGGTTAGAGATTGTCACACTGTTGGCACATTTAGGGAAAAGCTGAAGGATCACTACCTGTCCATTATATGAATATGCTGTCATTTGTTTTTTTCTCCTTTTTTTTCTTAATGTAATTTTGTAGTTTCTTAGAATTTGTTTAATTGCACATGTTACCCTGTTGTTAACAATTTCTCTTTACTTGCTTGGCTTGCTGGAAGAGATCTCTGGTAGAGATAAGCTTGCCATTGTACATGCATCTCTTCTTTAATGTTGTATGCCATATTTCTTTTTGTGTATGTGCAATAAAGAATAAAGAATAAAATTTTATTAAAATCGCTCCAGCCGTTCTTATATGAAAGAGTAACAAACATCCATCCATACTCACAAACTTTCGCGTTTATAATATCAGTAAGTTTATATTAGAGATTACTCACGTATAAATTAAATTTGTAAAAATCCTAAAAAATGCTGTGATTGCTTATACAAATTAGCTGAAATTATTCATGAAATTATAAATGTTCCTAAAAAGCTCCAGTAATAGAAGAAATATCTCATAAATCTACAAAAATATGGTTTTCTCTGATGATATTGTTTATTTTTTGTGCGCCATTAGGTGCCATTAGTGAGATTTGACTAACGACGCATCGCGTTAGAGTAATGCGTTTGCGGGATCAAGGTCGGCTATTATCCCGGGCTATGGGGTTCTTCATGAGATGTAATGTCACATATGTATAGGTAGGTACATATATTTTGTAGGAAAACGTATTTTCTCTTTTTATAAGGGCTCTAAGTTTTGCCTAACAACTAGTTGTAACCAAATTTAAGTTTATTAGCAACTGTTTTTGCGTATACCTAATCTTCTTCAGGACGTATAAATTTTATTTTTTCTGCAGTCCACGCGGACGGCGTCGCGGGCGTCCACTAGTATAGGTAATATGTATCTAAAAAAAAAATCTATCTCAATTAAAAATACGTAATAACTGTCCATCCGTACTAAATAATACATTATTGACTAACTTAAATTACTCAATAATTGAAAAATTACCGGTCATTTTTACCCTTATGGGAGGAGGTAGGTACAAGGAGAATGTGAGCATTAGAAACACAGTATTAAAACATAATGTGAAATATGGTAAATAAAGCCTCGAGTACACCGGATGCGTATACGTAAGCGTAGACGTACACGTACCTCTGAGTCATGTATGGAACTGTCACCGCTTGACGTCTATGCTTACGTCTACGCATACCCAACCGGTCTGCCCGTGCCTGTACAGTTCCATACATTACAACTCAGAGGTACGTGTACGCATCCGGTGTGCTCGAGGCTTTATTTACCATACTTCACATTATGTTTTAATACTTTGTAGTCGCATTTTAGGTTGTTTGCCTTTTTCTGGTCTCCTCTGTTGATCCTGGCTTATAGGATTGAGTGGCGAGAATGTTTGGAGAGCCCTTCTCGGAATTGTTAATGCACAATCTAAACTTGATCGTAGAAACCTGAAGCTTTAAAGATGTATCTTTGTATGACATAAGCATCTGATAAGAAAGGCTTCCTGAAATTCTCACGGGAGCGGTATATAACGGAAATTCATAGTTTGCTCTTATGACGTAGTGGGCAGCCACTAGTAGTTTATAAACTAATTCAATTTGAAAAACCGATTTGGTCCATAAATCTGCAAATTCTCTTGTTCTACAATAAATATATCTGTGACAGTAGCCCAAACTGCGAAGTTATGGCCTCTTCGGTACATTACTGGAGATAGATTCTCGTCTCCTTCGACTTTTCTCTATTAAAGAGAAAGATCGCTAGAACTTTACGATATATTCGGACAATGTAATCCAATATTATGACAAACTTCTTTCTAAAAAATAACATAAATTTTTTCATAGCGGTAAATAAAACAAATATCGTCAAACAAATTACCTTACTTTTATCAGGGTCTTAATATCGAATTCTGGAAAAAGTACTAAAATTCATGTCGGTTGTTCATATAGGTACAAGTATTTACTATTTGAGTTTGAGTTCTGGGAATTTTTTTGACATATGACATTTGTTTGAACATATAAATCGTATCGAGATATTGTCGAGAAATGCGAGAATCGTTCCCCTGAGTTCCGTCATCCATAAATACAGGATCTTTTGGCAACGATCGAGGTTTTGTCTCGCTACCATAGTCCTTTTCCATAACGAAGTTCTACGGAAGTTTATTGTACTAAATAAAGTATGTCACACCGTGCTGGAATAACGAAGACACTAGCGCTCTTGTCTATGACTCTAATATCGAAACGCAGTAATGTATAATGCTTTCTGCTTTTAATGCTTGGTTTCATTTTGAATATATTGTAGGTTTTATGGTAGGCAACAGATTTTTATCTATTATTATTCGTTATTATCATACATTCTTATTTATTTTTTACAAGCTTTTATTTAACTTGCAATGTATGTTTGTTCGGGTGAAATCTTACAACTCAATTTTAAGGCACTTGCCCTCAACCGATTGGGCTGAAATTTGGTGAGCACGTTCAGTTCGGATGACAATGCATGATTAACAGTGTGACGTCATTCTAAATCCAACATGGCGGCATACCCACAATGGCGGACCAATATACGAGTACTTAAATGTCGCGACAAGCTTTTATAACATATAAATTGTGTCAAATGTGTTAAATTTGAAATGACGTTATAAATTAACAGTAAAAGTTTTAGTGTAAAAGTTTATTTTTTCTTTTTAGCGCATTTAAATAAAAGCTTGTTTTTAAAAAGGTTTTTTTACCAAATTTTTTTAATTTGAAACTTATTACGTATCTTACAAAAATAAAATAGCAATTCGAAACAATATTTTTTTACAAATTGTACGATCACTGATCGATTATGAATTACGTAAAACAGTAGATAATCGTAAAATTCCCTTTTATTTATAACACACGTGTTAAAAAACCGATTTACATATAATACGAAAGATAATTATGAGAAATGGACCTCTGAGTCTGTACCCTTACGTCTTCTGTACAGAGTTTACATTTATTTATTTATTTATTTCTACATAACTCATAATAGTTCGTGCCAACAGTGATTACATAAACAATTACTGGTTTTTCTGAACACCTCATCCCTCTTCAAGCACAAATAAACCCAAACCTATAAATAAAAAGCTACAACACACTTACTTATCCTGCATCTAACATTACAATTTAATATACCTACTATCCACCGAGCGAGACGCATCATTTGAACTTAGTGATATCGAAGTTTCTATTTTCTGGCATAGTAAAGTTGCTGTGATCGAAGTGAGAAGTGAGCCAATCCCGATATAGCAGCAAAAAAACTAAACTTTGACTACAATAATTTCATTCAACATTTCAAACGCAGAAGTAAAATGCGAGAAAGATAATCGTAACCGAGAAGTGCAGTGAAAGAGGAATAACAGAAAGTTTTAATGAAGCTCAATACTAAAACACCTGATCCCGAGCTCTTTCAACTTGCGGAGATGAATCTTTGTTGAATATTCCATTTTAATCATCCGTATTTATATTCTTTTTCTGTTGAACTTTGAGAATTCTGACTGTTCAAGAAACGAGGCCACAAAACTCACTCGGGTGATTTTTTTTTAATTTTCTTAATAATATTTGTAAATATTATAAATATGTTTTAGATTTAAGTTTTTTTTCCGTAGGTATTAATTTAATAAATCATATATACAGGGTGTAACAGAAAGGGTATGTTAAGCGAAAAGCTGTATAAATAGCCCACTATAGAGAACCTATTTCCAAAATTTGAGACTCGAAATCACATTTTTATTTTTCAAGATCGTATGAAAATTCCTGAGATATTTAAAAATTCTCCATACTATCGGGAAAAATAAACATGTGATTTCGTATCTCAAATTTTGTGGATAGGTTCTTTATAGTGGGCTATTTACATAGCTTTTCGCTTAACATACCCTTTTTGTTACACCCTGTATTTATAACGCGTATCTTAGAATATATAGAATAACTGAATTTCACTAATAATTTTTACCTAAATAACACCATATTAACATAAATATTATATAGGCCGATCCTTAATCTGTTTAAAAAAATTGTATTAACAAGACAGCTCAGTGTAAACCCTGCTTCTTGCTACAGCTAGGCTTATCTTTACAAATTCACTTTTAAATAATTGAATAAAACCTTCATACCTGAAATTTGCACGGTCTTCTCATTTACAAGTACACATTTCAAAACTTAATTTCATTAGGAAAATACACGAGTAGATACAGCCGACTACGGAAGTTAATAATTACATCATTATTTTTCTGCTCATTCCGCTGTTTTACCTGCTTATAAATTTAAAAAATATATATATATCTACGTTTGACAACATACTAAACATGCACAGATATAAATAAAGTAACTGCACTTAATTAATGGCAGATAATATCATTTGTTGTACAAACAGTATACTTAAATTAATTGGTATGAATGAGTTAAAAAAATTCCTGAAAAAAATGACTGAAAATTTATCTATATGCCATATACCTATACTCCTAAACTCTAAGTATAAGTTTTTAAAGTAAACTTCAAGACTCCTGCCGTCGACTGTACACGCCGGAGGCTTTTCCCGGGTATTTTTGCCGAAGGAGGCTCACATCCGAGATGTCACGGGCAAATTGAAAATAAACACATTCGCTTTGACGGGATTAAATAAATTCACAAGTTCCTGAGAGAGACGCCCAGAGATGTATAGCGTTTTATAGAAATTGAGTGTTTTAGATACATGTACTTTGTAGACAATGTTTTTGTAGATTGTGTACATAATGTAAGTTAAATTTAGATCCAAACGAAGTAGAATGCGGTTCTTTTGAATTAATAGAAGTTTTATAGAGTGATGATTATTACCTCTGATACCTAGTAGATACTCAGATGAGATCATTAACATAAAAAAATGTGCATATTAATTAAAAAAAACTCATTTATTTCAGGCTTTACACCCATATTTAGTTAGTAACAAAGGTCTTAAAACTATGTTAGTGTACCTATATCTATACAAAAGTTGTGGGAGTGTTTGGTGTCTTTGACTAGATGGACGCGAGTCCTCTTATGATATTCATGGGCAGACATGTGATGGTGCTAGTCTACTCTGCCGACACTGCACGAAACGGATTTTATTTATTATCTTGCTAAAACAAAGAAGTAGATTTTTTAAAATTAAAAAGGACAACGAGTTTTTATAAAGAAACATTTATATGTCTAGTAATATGTCCAAAAATATATATTTCTAACAAAACTTTTAAATTTCAAGTATACCTACTTACTTTAAAACTCAAAGCGCAACTCGCAAACATTTTCGAAATCTTTTCCAACTTTCATTACATTTTATTGGAAACTATTGTGCTTATCTCTTTTATTCTCTTCGCAAACCGTTGTCCAAGTTCCATCGAAAATATGTGTCCCAAAAGTTAAGTTAAACGCTAACCAATAGGGGAACCCACTACAAACTTATCCAACATGGTGGTCAAAATCGGAACTAAGATTATTCTATTTTGTGGTAACGTATAATAGGACAGCGGCGACATCATTGGGTGGTAAAAGTAGCACTATAAGCGGGCGGCTCAAGTAGAGCAACTTTCAGTTAACACTCGAACAAAGTGGAACAAATGGCAAGCGATATAGAGTGGATAATGTTATAGAAGGAACATTTTAACTAAAAATTAATACATACATATGTGGGGGTAGTGAAAAGGGAAGCGCTTCCGGCCCCACTGGGCCACTAGTAGTTGTTAGGCCCACGTATATATTCCAATCATTGTGAGATTGTGTGCGTTCTAGGATTTGCATTCGATTGTGGTTCTCTCTTGCATCCGATAGATGGCTCCGCTACACATACATACATAACCTCTCGCCTTTTTGTGCGTTCTACGCATACCTCTTTCGACTCGTGCACATTTATTAAGGTCTTCATGCTACATAAAATTAATTTGCAGTAAAAATATGTTCGAAAGATCCAATTATCCATATAAGAGCTGACGAATTCATGATAACCATGCCTCAGTTTCCCTGTGAAAATGAACATTAGGTACTTAACGTCCTGACTAATGTCACTCACAATCTAACAATGGGTTATGTGTTATGAATGTTAATTTATTAGACATCTAAAAAATAATAACTCTATATCGCCAAGTGAGCGAAGTTGGCGGCGATACATTTATTGCATTGCGGTACGATTGCGTTTGTATTATGCATGTTCCCGCTGTCTGTTCCGCGTCGACGCATCGATATAGATTGACGATAGAACAATACGAGTACGTCTATACCATGATGTAGGGTGTTTAGAAGTGACGTCATTAGTGATAGTCAAGCGATTTTGCTAATTGACCTAATTATGATATTGTAGTCATCTTGTCGGAATATGCATATCTACATAATGTGAAATCTGTGTTGAAATGTAGTTATTATTGTATTTTGTATATCGGACTCTTTTTATAGTAATATCGTAGTAAGTAATGAGCAACAGCTATAAATAATATTATCTTAAGAAAGTATGTGCACTTTATGTATGTATGGGAGTAACAAGATGGCTGTGAATAAAAAGGAAAAGCCATACTGTTTGAGAAATTTGCACTTCAGTTACACTCTGTATAAGACTTCCCAACTTTATTGACATCAGCTCAAGTAGCATTACCTGCGAAACACTATATGATATACCGATTTATCGACAGATAGCCTGTAAAAATACGATAAATATAGCCGCCATGTTGAATTTTGTATAGTGACGATACGATATCCACGATGCGTGGTCATGCTAAGGGGGCAGACCGCGCTATGCCAGACGTGGTTGTAAGGACCTCCTTCGTGATTTGGTAACATAGCCGTGTGATATGTATGTATTCGGAGGCATAGACTGGTATAAGACAGTGTTAAGATATATTCCGTTTTTCCTCCACGCCACCGTCCCATTTCCTTCTTACGTATAAATTCGTATAAAAGAAACCCTAAACCGACGAGCGTGCATGAAGAATATCATGAAAGTAGATGAAGCGAAAGAGGTGTGTCAGGATCGTAGCAAATGGAGATCCGTGATCTCTGCCTACCCCTCCGGGAAAGAGGCGTGATTTTTATGTATGTATTTTTTATCGTCAAATCACATGCTCTATGCTGCTCTGGGAGTGAAAAAAAAGTATAATACATCTCTTCCCGGGCATACTGTACAAGTCAGTAGAGGGACAAGAGGGTCTTGGTGTTTTGTAGGCGATGGACTGACCACCTGTCACTACTAACCGAACTTGTACATCTCAACTATACCCTCAAAATTGGTCAGAAGTGACACCATGTGGTTCTATCGGCCCTTGGTGCCCTGCCTACCCCGTAAGGGATAAAGGCGTGATTGTATGTATGTATGTATAAATTCGTAGTTTAGCCTTTAGTCCTACTACTCGATAGGTTTGAAAGCACAAAATGGAGATGCCATAATCAGTGTACGATTGGTTGTGCTTATCAATATTCTACTCACTTATTGCTTCTAGCTACTTCTTATTTTATTCCAAGGTACTTAAAGTAAAAGTAATAATTATACGATCTCTCTTTAAGAAAATTATAGCAAATAACAAATAAAGCATACAAAAGTGACTAATAAACTAAACGAAATAATATAATCTAAAGAAGTGTAAGTACAAACACAATTATTTTAAGAGAACACAGGAGGAATACTTTTTTTATTGTCAATATTTCGCCGTCAAAATTTGACGGCCGATTGGTGTAGTTGGTAGTGACCCTGCCTGCGACGCCATAGGTCCTGGGTTCGAATCCCGGTAGGTGCAAACATTGATGTGATGAATATCGATGTTTGTTTCCGAGTCATGGATGTTTATATACTTATCTATGTATTTATATACCGTTGCTTAGTACCCACGACACAAGACCTTAGGGATCTTAGTGTGGGACTAGGTCAATGTGTTGTGAAGCGTGTGAATATTTATTTATATTTATTTAATAAATTACAAATTTATTTGCTAATCAAAAGTTGTTAGGTCATCTCCTTTAAGTCCTTCCTACACGATTTGAATAAACAACTCGTTGCCAACTCTGTTATTCTGCACTCTTCCCCCGAAGAGTTATGTCTTGCTTCCTGGGAGTGCTGTTTCTTTGTTTCTTTTCTTTGGAAATGTTCTGTGGTTTGGGAAAATTAATTGTTTTACCACTACATAGCAGTGAAGACTAAGGTCGTTCATTTAAACCTAATCAGAGTTTGGTATCTGCATGTATATACTCTAAATATAGGTATATATGTACGCCCGCTACTCCGTCTACGCATTTTGCTAGATCAAGCACGACGTCGTTAGGTATAGATTTGTATGAAATCTAATTTCTGAGTTGTTCAGGGATTTCTAATTACTATCTGGAAAATATATATATTGTAATTTCGAGACCGACATTTTTTGAATAGGTAATTTTATCGGGATGAAAAATAACGTTGCCAATATGTAATTTAGAAAAGAGATGGTAAAATTCGTCATCCGAGTAATTGACCCGGTGGCTCAGTGGTTAGAGCACTGACACGCGGAATGCAGAGGTCGTGGGTTCGATTCCCACCCGGGTGAGGAATTTTTTCCATTTCTTTATTAATAATTTTAGAATAAGTATTTAAAAGTCACTCACTCTATTCATAGCTTTTCGCTTCCCTTTTTATTACACCCTGTACTAGTTTTAATTGTTTTTTATAAGGCTTCTGTCTTAAAAAGCATCATAAACGGAATATATAACATGTATAGTATCTTCGAAGCGAGGGACAGTTCAGTTATTTTTGTCTGTCATGTAAAAGCGGAACTCGAATGCAGGCGTGGTGCGTGACGGTGAGACAGATTTTTATTGCAACGTGTCTGTCGGGTACACTTCTCCTCTTTATGAAATATACTTCTCATATTCACTGTCTGTTTGAAAATTTTATAATAGGTGATATATATTTCATGATAATATTGCTGATATTAAGTTTGAAAAGCTGTTGAAAGTCGTATTATAGCAATAAATACTAATCATTTGTGTTACCTAAATGAAAGAAATCAAAAGGTTTTGTATACCTATCAGTTTGCCTGTATGTAGGCCATATTATGGCCAAAAGTTAATGCTGAAGACAGATATTTAGGAGCATTTTTCGCATTTTGTAGGAAAGAAGAGTTTGTTTTGATTTAAGGCACGTTTCTTCTAAGTAGAAGTTTAGTAAATTACTATTAGTAAATACAATGAGGTAATAGAAAAGTTCTAAATCTATTCTAAACATCGACGCAAGTATATTTCGCACGTGCACCTTACGTATCATACAAGTCGCAACCGTGAAATGAACGTCATACCAATAGCTTAATAACGTATGTACCAAAAGCAAAGCAATGCGACTGCAAAAATTTTACGATTTTTGTATGAAAATATCTAATAGAGTACCGACTGTTACATAATGTACTACTGTATTTACTTATATCAATCAACTATAAAGAATAAGAGAATTTTTAGAGAGTTTTTACGTGATGCGATGAACATGAAATTAAGGATTAATTTTATAGGTATATCTATCTATACTTTTGAAATGAGAATGATTATTTTATAAACGAAATTGTATTAGGCGTTTTAATTCGGAAGTTCAAACATTCAGTAAGGGTTCGTCCACCACCGGGCCCTACACCCTCCACTGACCCTCAGATTTGATAACTCATAACTGCGAAAACAAACACTTGCACTACCTACAATCGCCTCAAGAAACCAGATCCGAGCACCTAGCATGCTAGTGAGTTGTCAGATCCGAGGGTCAGTGGAGGGTATAGGGCCCGGTGGTGGGCGAACCCTTATTGAAATGATTATTTTATTTGCTCAAAACATATTACAATTTATTATTAGAGCAGAGACATGTATCGCCAAAAAATGACAGTCTATAAATAAATTTTAGAAGCGAATGTTAAACAACTTTCGCTATCGTATTGCTTTTTCTAGAATACCGCCGTAATACGGCGGCAGGCCCGGACCGGCTTACTCCGCAATATTGAATATGCGCACTCTCCCGCGGGAACCTGTGGGGATTACGACTTTTTCATCAACCCGGATTTTACTTTTTTTCTATATATTCAGCAACTTTTCATCTCTCTTCAATTTGAAGTCACACTTCACTAACATATGATATTGATAAGGAGATAGTTTGAAAAATGTGTAATGTATTGTATTTTGTAAAGGATGCGGTTAAATTCCTTCCATTTTGACGAGGATGAATGTTTTAACGTTTGATCCTCAGTTAAATTAACTTAATTTAATCCGTCTTATTAATCACACCGCCTTTATTTCGTGTACATCTAAAAAAAATTCCAGGATCAAAAGTCACCTACTCGTATAAGTCACAGCTTCAAAACGAGCAACTAACTATTCAAATAAATATCAAAAAGTAAAAAAGCAAGCCATTATTCAGCTACAGAAATTCTTTAAAAACTGCAATTCAATAAATAACAACAATAGATAAAAATCACCCTAAACTTTCACCCCTTCATCCTCGGAGGCTTGAAAAGAAGTTTCGACGTTACAAATACCGAAACAGAAGAAACCGAACCTATTGTGTTTTGAATTTGAAAGGCATCGTAGCAGGAGTCGAAATAGAGATGGACATTTATCGATAATTAGGTATCGTTGTAGTTTAGTGGCCTCACTATTATTTTTAATGGGTGTGTAACTTTACGCGCGATTTTTTAGTAGCACTGTCGGTGCAGGTCATTGGAACAAGATTAGGTAATAGGTATTCTCTACTGAGCTTTGCGTGTAATAATTAAAATCTGAAAACATACACTCCTACAGAGTTTCTTAATGCTCATTATACTAGAAAATGTAATATTTACTTATATGACAGAAAAGTGAGTGAAAATACATAGGTTAATGTTCACGGTCAAAAGTCTAGCGCAGTTAACGAGCTAGGTTTTGGCTACTTTTAAGCTAGTCTTTCTAAAAGCCTGAATCATTATATTATTACTAAATCACATCACGGGCAAGGCTTAGAGAGGTCTAGATTAGTATGATATTTTAAAAGAGAAAATATTTATATTTTTCCTTTAAAATATAACCATCTATCTATATCGATTAGATATCGATACTTTCTATCAACGCAACCCTACCACGAGACGAAGTAATGATTTCTATTGAAATATTCATAGTTTGGTTGCAAGGGGGTGGGGGGTAGGTCGGGAGGGGGATGCACACTGAGCTGATACGATTGGAAACATCGAAGACGAATTTTCGGAGGATTCCCGATTTATCGTAAAAAGTACAGGATTTGATTTGCGCCCGTTTTGAAGTTCTTGCTAGCTTTAAGCTCCTAGTTAGTTAAGACTTGAGTTTTTTGTCGTTGAATTTTTTATCCTGTGTAAATAACTTGCGAAATGTATAACTCCATAAATTGGGTTATATTATTTGTAAAAGTTTTTGGCACTTTAGTACCTAGTGATTGTCCGTCATCAGAGGTAATCAATAGGATGCCACTCGAATGTTATTTTTATTATAAGCAAATAAGTAAGTATAGCAATATCGAATATGATTGTACACTGCGATATTATAAAGGTAGGTATAATGCAAATCTACCTTTAGAATATCAGTTAAATAATTTCGGATTTATTTACATCACATGAAGCACCAGTTCGGTATACTCGTATGGAGCATTTTACAAATATAAATATACTACCAATTATTGTACAATGTCTTCTTTTAGGAAATGGTACGAGTATGATCCCAATGATCCCATACCATTCCACTTCACACGTAGCTCCGTGGCTGAAACGCCAAGTTTCACGTCGGCTTCAAATTGAAAAATTACAATGAGGGGAGAGCCAAGGGTCGGAGTTATTTTGATATATTTCCGCTAACTGCAGGCGTAGTCTTAAAATCATATCCAATCTGATTTCTATTTTAAATTGAATGAAAGTGAAACGTCTTTTGTGTTCGGGGTGAAAGTTGTTTTTTTATAATTTACGTTGTTTTTGTATCAAATTGTAATAATCATTGCTTACACAATTTGAGTAATGCCGTAGAATATTATTATTGTTTTCTTGCCCTTTTTCCGTTAACTCTAATTTACGCACGCTGCTTTTTTATCCAAAATATTGTGGGCCAAGTCGAAAATAATTGTCTCCCTTGACTACAAAATAATAATAATTTTTAAAATTGAATAATTTATCGAATAGCATTTTTATCTCATTAATGTATTTTATTAATTTGTTAAAAACATAATTATAATTATAAAGACTGTCATAGAAATATAGACATTAGCTCGAAATCACATCGGGAATGTTCATTTCATATTGAAAAATATAGTATAAACTCTAATGTAAAATTTTATGAATAAGTTCTATATATTGGGCTATCTTCATAGCATTTCACTTAACGATGCCCCTGCCGTACTAGTCTGCATTTTATGTAAATAACTTATAAGTAGATATCAAAATAAGTACATATTTATTTTGCACTGATTCCTCAACATCTGGGTGTTCGTTCCCCTATCCGTAATGCCGCGGATTGAACAAGATGGATTGAGGTTCTGCTCTGTTTACTTACCTCTGTCATTGAAGACTATTATATGGAAGAAGATAAATAAAATAAACTTTTGGTTACTATACTTATTTATTATGCATATAGGTATACAGGGTGTGGGTGACAGCCAGACAAATACTGAAATTCTGGACAAGTCCCTTTGTGTTGAGTTATTCTACAATATTATTACTCGCAGGAAATGTATTTTTGATTTGATTATCAGTGGCTCTCCGCGCCAATTGTATCGGGTGATCCTGTGACTAATTATTTATTTACAGGTTTATTGGTTATTGTGTGACACATTGCTATTTTTTTGGATCACTTGTGACCTTCATTAGGGTTGATCAGTTATTTGACTATTTTGAGAGCAATTTTTTTTTTAAATATTTTTTTTTTAAAATTTTATTATCTAAGGCTTAATCAATCGAACTAAACTATTTTTTTCCTACGAAAATTTTCAGTGTTTTCCACCTGAGAATTATGGTCTGAAGTCATAGTATCAATATTTGCCTGGCTGTCACAAAAACCCTGTATAGATGAGAAGCTATATAAGGGTTGGGGGAGGCCTATGTTCAGCAGTGTACTTCTCAAGGCTGATAATGATGATGATACATAAGATGTACACGGCTTAGGTCCCATAATGGAGTAGCCAGTATAGCATCCGTTTGATAAATAATTCGAGACGATCATACTACTTATTATATTTCCTAATTCTGATGAAACAACATGCGTGATAAACAATTATCCAAATTAACTGTCCAATAAATTATCAAAAGGGAGTCCAACTAGCTAGTCCCATGTTCCACCTCGTCCAAACCACTTTGAGGAAGGCAAAAATGAGGGAGGCAATTCTGTAAAAAAAATTGAGCTTAAACGCAACCATTTACGAAAGACATAGTATATTTTAGCATGCAGTGGACGCGAGTATGACATAATAAAATCAAATATTTGTCTTGTGCTGAAATGTATCTAATTACGTCACCTTAAAGCAATTATTGCTTTGTTCTGAACATCTACAACGGTTCCGTTTAGGCTTCGTTCCAACTCGAGACTTTTGGAGAATCGACCCCTTGCGCAGTGTTTATGCAAATTTGAAGTTCCGCCAACCGCGACGAGCATGTCTCTCGCTTGTTCACATGCTATACGACCAGTTTAAGGTACCAGATAGAAGGGGGAGAACTGTACCTGCTGTACCAGAAGGTAGATTATGTTTATCGAGTGTATGTTTGTATGTATGTATATTTTTTGGCACGCTCTAGTGTCTAAAAGTTGTCGTATTAAAGTTCTTTAGGGCTACTAGTGGCGCTTACAATTAACTCTTAAAGTAACATTATCAGTAGTAAAGTAACATTTACTATGGACTTATTACCAGCTGGTAATCTGTAACCATTTGTCGAGATTCATTTGTCTGTTAAGGGCCATGCAAAGATTACTCCACTGCTGGCAAAGTCTACTCAACATAACAACATACGATAGTACCTTTATTAATTTGTTTTTTTTTTTCTATTTTGGTAAGCCTATACTGCCGTCATACGGAAAAAGGGCGCATCTAACATTTTTTTCAAAATTGAGTTATATAGTGATTCGGAATCAGCATTTTCTGCTGATTTCCTTTTTCCGTATGACGGCAGTATACAGGATGATTTTTGGTCGTCAACGATCCCGAAAACTACGGAATCTCCTCATCATCACGATCATTTTTCTCCATGGAAGCATACCTGGGAAGTGTCTGGTTTCCAAAATATTAGGGTCCAAAGTTGAGTAAATAGACTGCGTTTTTCTGCATAAATGCACATAGACGCGCGTAGCAGGATTTTTTCACGAGAAATAATTAATATCTGTCTATAAAAAAACTAACATAAACACTAGACACTATAAATTTCGCACGATCAAGGAATTTAAATTTAAAAAAAAAAAAAAAAAAATTTTTTGCATAAACTTACTTTATTTCATGTATAGAATACGTACCCTTCGTTAAAGGTGGCCACAAAAAAACATCCTGTATAGTTTCTCAATACCATGAAAGAGAATTCACAATCAGATCACTCAGATGGGTCAATTTTATCCTTAAATAAATAGTTTAATTGACCATCAAACAGTAAAGTTATTAGTATTCCAGAAACCCGTAGCTATACGTACAATAATGAATAATTAAGTATTCATTAGGCTCATTAGTTATTACAATGCCTGTAAAACATCTATCAGTTGTGTGAATCCGACCGCTTAGCCCTTCTATAAAGCCATGGCTTCAGGGCAAGGGTGAGGACGTGCTTGTAGCCCTTGTGTAGGAACCATTGAGGAAATACACAGAGGAGGTAATTTACAACACGTGTTTATAGAAGATAGTGCCGTAGTCGTAACTATCAAGACAATAATAGCGTATTTACGAGAGACATGGCATGGTGTTTCAATTTTATGAATTGCTGAGTAATAACAGATACTTACCTATTTAAAAACAGATGTAAGTTTGTGTTTCTTCATTATCATTATAAGCTGGAGATGTCAATTTTTCGGAGTTTTCGGAACACTGTGCTATATGAGGTCAGCTGATCATCTTAACTATATGAACGATTTATTTCGCATAAAATTGTGCTCGTCTTTTTATGAGATAGCGTACATATTGTTGAGGGTAAGAGTTTGTAGGAAAACTGATTGGCAGTAGCAGATATACATTGATAGCACCTCCTCTATGTATGTTCTTTATGTGTGAGCCCTGTAGTTGTTTGCCTCAGATCTCGGTAAATTGTGTTTGTCGAACTTTAGTACGGGTTCCTTTAAACGATTTATTTGTGAAAGAAAATTGGCTGGAGGCTGATAGTTCCGTTTGTTAACTTGAATTAAACAGTCGTAGTTAAGTGGTATAACTACATTTTATACTTCCGTGGTTAAATGACAAGAAACATATCCCTTCATGGCTATCTATTCGTTATGTCACAAGGGTCACAAGCCATATTAACTTTTTAATCTGTCCTTATTTGACCTTATTGTCTTTCTCATTGTTTATTTCTTCGTCATTCCATGCACATAAACAATACTTCAAATAGCAACAACGTAAACTAGTATAACTAGAGACAGGATTACGATTAAAAATATAATCAAAGTTTAATAAAAGTGGCCACAATTTTAAAAACCTCAACAATAGTATCACGAAATAACAAAATTCTAAAACCTAACACGATTCTCCAAAGGATTAGTTTGTAACCTAAATTGCACATGTTAGGGTGCGTGGCAGACCCATCGTCTCAAAGTTACATGCACTAAACATACAAACTTATTTGGCACCGTGGGGGAAAACTGCAGCTTACATTCACACTTTAATATCATATTCTTAAAAACCAGCAGTCGGGCTAATTTTAAAAAAATAACACGGTTACAAAGCCTAATCAGTTTTATCTTCAAAATTAACAGTTCTCTACAATTTAGAACTACTTATGAAATATAACCTAACCTAACCTAACCTAACCTAACCTAACCTAACCTAACCTAACCTAACCTAACACGATTCTCCAAAGGATTAGTTTGTAACCTAAATTGCACATGTTAGGGTGCGTGGCAGACCCATCGTCTCAAAGTTACATGCACTAAACATACAAACTTATTTGGCACCGTGGGGGAAAACTGCAGCTTACATTCACACTTTAATATCATATTCTTAAAAACCAGCAGTCGGGCTAATTTTAAAAAAATAACACGGTTACAAAGCCTAATCAGTTTTATCTTCAAAATTAACAGTTCTCTACAATTTAGAACTACTTATGAAATCAATTAATCTAACACTTAACTTAAACAACCTCACAATCAGAAAAACTAATAAGAATCTACAACATCAAATAGCCAACAACCACACGTCCGACACGTTCGAAATCCGGCAGCAAAGTGAGCGTAAGCAGGGGCGCGTTCACTTTTATACTCTACTGCTAGGACCAGGCTCGGGAGAGGGGGCAGTTGGTAACACGGCCAATTCTGACGCTACTGCGGCGTCCTCGTCCGTCTGCTCTTCTGTTGGTGCATTGATCTCGCCGGTTTCAGCATATAAAATTCACATACTAATTGAGACTCTTTTTAACGTGACATAATTATGACTAAGAAGATGATTTAGTTCAATAACATGATCTTACGCGTGCACTCGTGAAACCATATCTTTCACAAAATAATCTTCTAAGACATATAGCTCATAATGAGCCCAACACAAGCAAAATACCCCAAAGAGCTAACTTAAAAGAAAAGTAAGAATTTTCTTATTAAACTTACTAAAATATGTACTTAGTTTGTTCAATTTTAGTAATCACCACATGTTGAGATTTAATCAAAACTTAACATGTCTGCCGTGCGACACGTTAAATGTGTACACACAAGATCATCAACCACATATCGTCTCTCACTGAGAACGACATGTCTGCCTGGAATGTATGCGAGTGAAACAACCGAATGACACCGAAGCTGGTTTATTACTGGCTTGCATATACACCAATCCCTCCACACTAGTTACAAAATCTATAACAAAATATACATATTTTAATACATAATTATTTAAAAGAATTTCTTATAATCTATTCTTCTACGAGGTCTTAACTCCATCCTAGTAGTCGCTTCACTATTAGTGCCATTTACTGTCATCATATTACCCTCTGGTTCACCAACTGCATCATCGAAAACTTCCACTTCTTCTTCTCGTTCACTATTACTAGGCATAACATTTTGCTCTGAAGTCGATTCAGGAACCATATCGCATAACGCGGGCAGCGGTGTGGGTGATGCTGATGATGCTGTTGGATCTCTTTCAGGGCTCTCCAATTCTGAATTTACCGGCATTACTGACCTCTCTACGCATGGCAAGGGCATATTGGTATCTTTGACATTTTGATTGAATGTTTCAGAGCCTTTAAATTTTAAATTTTGATCTAAATGTCTATTGCATTGTACTTTGTACTCTTCAAAATATACTAAATACATTCTATTGCCTATTTTTTTGATAATTTTAGCTTTAGACCAAATACTTTTTCTAGCTATAAACCATTTAGCCCAAATAATATCTCCAACAGAAAATGTTCTACTAGCTTTCCTTTGTTCCAATGGTTTTTTTGTGGTTATTTTGTCACTATTTGTTGGTAATATTAAATCCAAACGTGATCTCAAATTTCTTCCGAGCATTAAACTCGCGGGGGTATAACCAGTGGAACAATGGACAGTGTTTCTATACTCAAACAAGTAACCTAGTAACTGTTCCTCCTTTTGTTTTTGTGAAGTTTTATTATCAATTAGAATACATTTAATGATTTTTTTACAAGTTTTCACCGAGTTCTCGGCTTGACCATTACTTGATGGGTGGTAAATAGGAGAATTGACATATTGTATGCCATTGCTGGAACAAAACCTCTTAAATTCTGTTGAGCATATTTTAACGTCATTATCAGAGACTATGGTATGTGGCAAACCGAAGCGTGAAAATACTTGTTTTAATTTTGAAATTAGAGCCTGTGCACTTGTTCCGCTAGTCATGTTAATGCATTCCGGCCATTTACTATATGCATCTATTATAACCAAGTAAACATATTGACCAATTGTAAAATAGTCAATATGTATACGATACCAAGGCTGCGACGGCTGCGGCCAGGGGGCGGGAGGGGCGGAAGGAGGGTCAGCGCGAAGCGCTGCGCACGCGCTACAGTCACCTATCCATCGTTCAATATCTGAATCAATTCCCGGCCACCACATCCTACTTCGAGCTGTACTTTTTGTCTTAACAACTCCGAAATGTGCCGAGTGTAGTTCATGCAGTAGCTTAGTTCTCAATTTGCTAGGAATAACAATTTTGTGGCCTCGGAATAAACAGCCATCAATTACTTCTAAATCCGTTTTACAAAGGTAATAAGGTTTAATCGTAATGCAATTAATTTTTCTTGGCCATCCGTGATTCATATAATTTATAACTGTACAAAGCGTATGATCCCTAGACGTGGCGTCTCTTATCTTTTCAAAAGAAACCGGTTCCGTGGAATCGTCCAGGAATAATAGCGCGCGGTTATAGCTATCCTGCTCACTCATGTCAGCTGTGCCTGAGGTAGGTAACGGCGCCCTTGAAAAATAATCTGCGATAACATTATTTTTACTGCTTACGTATTGAATGTCATAATTATATGCGGATAGGATAATTGCATACCTTTGAAGACGTAACGCGGCCGTAACTGATATTCCATTTTTCTTACCAAAAATAGATAGTAAAGGTCTGTGATCTGTTTTTAGAATAAATGGAATCTGGACACCAAATAAATACTGATGGAATTTTTTTATTCCGAAAATGATAGCGGTCGCCTCCTTGTGGATCTGGCTATAATTGATTTCACTCGCCGACAAGGACCTGGAGGCGTACGCCAGAGGCCGCTCGGCGCCGCCGCACGGCGCGCGCTGCGCCAGCACGGCGCCCAGTCCGCGCGGGCCCGCGTCCACGCTGAGCACGAGCTGCGCCGCAGGATCGAAGTGCGCGAGCACACGCGCACTGCCTAGCTCCCGCTTTACTGCGAGCATAGCGTTCCGTTCCTTCTCACCCCATTCCCATTTCGTATTCGCGCGAAGTAATGCGTGCAGTGGACTCATTATGCTAGAAGCGTTAGGAATGAAATTTCTGTAATAGTTTAAAACACCAACAAACCGTTTAACTTCCGTGATGTTCGTAGGTTCTGGGGCCTCCAGTATGGCCTTTACCTTTTCAGGACATGTGTGTAATCCGTCACGATCTATAACGTAGCCCAAGTAAGTTACACTCTGTTGGAAAAACTGGCATTTTTCTTTTTGTAATCTTAACCCGGCTTCGCATAATCTGTGCAATACCTCGCGTAATCTTTGCAAATGAGTGACGTCATCGGGACCGGTTACACATATGTCGTCTAACCAACAACTAACCCCTTCGATACCTGCCAAGATTGATTCAATTGCGTTTTGAAAAATTGCGGGGGCGTTCGCAAGACCATAAACTAATCGTGTATATTTAAATAAACCTTTTGATGTATTTATTGTTGTTAGTTCTTGTGAAGAATCTTCCAAAATAAATTGATTATAGGCGTTTTTAAGATCAATTTTACTAAAACATTTCCCACCGCTTAGCTTCGCAAATACCTCCTCTATGCGGGGCAAAGGATATTTATCAATTATCATATCCTTGTTTAAGGTAATTGAATAGTCACCCGCGATTCTTACACTACCGTTATCTTTAAGCACTGGTACTATAGGTGTCGCATAACGGGAGTGCCTAATTGGAACCAGGATTCCTAATTTGACTAATCGGTCCAATTCTGCTTCTACTTTACTTTTGAGCGCAAATGGAACAGTGCGTTGTTTGAAAAACTTGGGGGTAGAATTGGATTTTAATTGAATTTGCACTTTAAATTTATTAAATGACCCTAATTCGTCTCGCCACAAATCCGAGTATTGTTCCAGCAATTTATTTACATCACTATTAGGGTGCAATGTATTTGTAATATTATTTAACGATAGTGTTACATTAAATACGGACATAAAATCTCGACCTGGAAGAGGCGGCCCACCATTTTTTACCACAAATATTTTTAAGGGTTTTGTTTGACTATTGAAAATTGCATCAACCTCAAAAAAACCAATAGGGGAAATTTTATGGCCGTCATATAAACACATTTTTATATTCGAGGGAGACAATGTGTAATTTGAAAATTGATCGTTATACAATTGTTCAGAAATAACGGACGTCCCTGACCCAGAATCTAACTCCATAGTTATATAATTGTTACCCAAATACAAATCAATTTTTATAGGATTATTAGAATCATACCTTAAATTATAGTTCTCACATTCCTCGCAACAGTTACCGTCTCCACTGCTTACAATTTCACCTTCATCGTTGGAACTTATATTATTCACTCGCGAAGTTTGAGAATCGCACACCTTTTTTAAGTGACCTTTTGCACCACACTTTTGGCATTTGTAATTTTTAAAACGACACTTATCACTTAAATGATTTTTCATTCCGCAAACGTAGCAACGTACATCGTTGATGGTAGCGCGCTGGTCATGAGCCGCCCTGCTGGAGCTGCCGGCGACCTGCCGCCCGCCCTTGCCTCGCCCGGATCCAACTCCAAACGAAGCCCTATATATGGCCTCCTGTTTGACCTCGGAAACCACCATCATCCTGGCTTCCCTAGCACTCGCAGCTTGTTCCGCTATCTCCAACGCACGATCTATTCTGAGGGTACTTGGATCTTGTTCAAATAACTTTTCTCTCTCGGGTCCTGGCCCTAGGCCGAGAACGAATCTATCCGTAAGGATCGTATCCAATGCTGACCCGAAATTGCAGTAGCTGGCGAGTCCGCGAAGTCGCGCTGCCCAATCCCCCAAGGATTCATCTGGGCCTCTCACCGCTCCGTAGAATTTACCTTTATCTGAATAGGAACACTTTTTTGCCTTGAAATGCAGGTCTAGTAAACAAATAAGCTTATCAAATCCAAGCGCGTCGGAATCCTCGGGGTAAGCTAGATTTCGAACTAGCCTATATGAGTCATCCGACAGGTGAGTAATAAGTATACCGGCCTTATTGTCATGTTTAATGTCGTTGATTTTTAAAAACTGAATTAAACGTCCTTTAAAAATCGACCACTCGCACGATTTATAATCAAAAATAGTTAAATTTCCTATATACGACATTTTAACAAATTTAACTGTGGGTAAATCGAAAAATCCTCGTCGCCAATGGAATGTATGCGAGTGAAACAACCGAATGACACCGAAGCTGGTTTATTACTGGCTTGCATATACACCACTGCCACAGACAAGTCTGCTAAATAACCTACACATGTCAGCTCATACTGAGCTTAACATGTCTGCCACAGACAGGTCTGCTAAATAACCTACACATGTCAGCTCATACTGAGCATAACATGTCTGCCACAGACAGGTCTGCTAAATAACCTACACACGTCAGCTCATACTGAGCATAACATGTCTGCCACAGACAGGTCTGCTAAATAACCTACACATGTCAGCTCATACTGAGCATAACATGTCTGCCACAGACAGGTCTGCTAAATAACCTACACACGTCAGCTCATACTGAGCATAACATGTCTGCCACAGACAGGTCTGCTAAATAACCCACACACGTCAGCTCATACCGAGCATAATGTGCCTGCCACAGACAAGTCTGCTAAATAACCTACACACGTCAGCTCATACTGAGCATAACATGTCTGCCACAGACAGGTCTGCTAAATAACCCACACACGTCAGCTCATACCGAGCATAATGTGCCTGCCACAGACAAGTCTGCTAAATAACCTACACACGTCAGCTCATACTGAGCATAACATGTCTGCCACAGACAGGTCTCCTAAATAACCCACACACGTCAGCTCATACCGAGCATAATGTGCCTGCCACAGACAAGTCTGCTAAATAACCTACACACGTCAGCTCATACTGAGCATAACGTGTCTGCCACAGATAAGTCTGCTAAATAACCTACACACGTCAGCTCATTCTGAGCATAATGTGTCTGCCACAGACAAGTCTGTTAAATAACCTACACACGTCAGCTCATACTGAGCATAACGTGTCTGCCACAGATAAGTCTGCTAAATAACCTACACACGTCAGCTCATACTGAGCATAACGTGTCTGCCACAGATAAGTCTGCTAAATAACCTACACACGTCAGCTCATACTGAGCATAACGTGTCTGCCACTAACATAAAAATGTTAGTGCTCTCACACGCATCCGGGGTCCATACTCCCCGCCAGAGAACCATGTATTCGGCAGCAGCCCGTGTCTTTTTGCCATAGCACCCAGCAAGCAGCTGCAACTCGTAGCGGTCGTAAGGTTGCACGCGAAGCATCTTATGAAGTCCTTGCATGCCCGAGTCCAGCTTCCCGGAACTTTGAGAGCTTTTGTTCGCAAAACAAAGTCACCAACAGAGAATGTTTTCGGCTGTCGGTGGCTTTTATTGACACTAGTCCTGTCGATGTTGATCATCTGTAAACAGATCAGAAACACGTTGCCGATTCATGGTTAATAGAGCCTCACGGTTAGAGTGTGAGCTGTTTAATGCAAATTCACATACCAAAGATTGAATGACGGGTGTTAGCAACCGCAGCGCCGAACATTGTGCAGTTGCCCGCTTGGTGATACCGAGCGTTAGCTACATCTTCCATAAGGTATCAGACCACGAAGCGCCCTTGTTGCTCGCAACACGCAGCATATCGAGGACCGCTCCGCAGCAACGTTCGGCCTGTCCATTCTTGCGGCGCATGCCAGGCGTGATAAAATGTATGAAGCTACCTAAACCACTCACCCAGTTTTGGAATGCAGAGCTTTCGTACATTCTGCCACGATCACAAACAATCATAGCCGGTGTGCCAATCAAAGCGATTGCGTTTGAAAACATTCGTTTCAGTTCTTCGGCTTCTCGTCTATGAAGGGAGTACAACAAGTAAATTTAAATAAAAAAAAATAGCCAGACCTAAGAATTGACGAACTTCCCTTACGTTTTTAGTTTTGGATGACTTAGTTAACGCTTTTACTTTCTCCGGACTCGGCCTAACCTGACCATTCCCAATTAGTCGTCCTAAATATTCTACCTCAACATCAAAGAAGGTACTTTTTCTTTTTTGTTTATGGAAAAACCCGCAGCTGTAAGAGCCTTCAGTACATTTTGCAATCTATCTAATCCCTCTTCAATTGTATTAGATAGAATGAGAACGTCATCGATATATTTCAAATTTATATCACCATCAATTAGGTGTTTTTAGAGTATGAGAAATGATTCTTTGATAGACAATGGGGGCGTTTGCCAAACTATAAGGCATATTTAAGTATTTGTAGTGCCCTGTAGAAGTTACAAATGCAGTCTTAACAATGGGATCATCTTTCATAGGAACCTGGTGAAAGCCAGTTGCCATGTCGAGACTCGTGAAATATTTACAACTACCAACTTATCTATGTATCTTCGATTAGTGGCAAAGGGAAACGTTCTTTTACAGTAATCGCATTTAGTGCACGGTAGTCCACGCACATCCTATCGCTTCCATCCTTCTTTTCTCTTAAACTATTCCCTTATCAATAAGATCCTTCAATATCATTAACACGATTTTTCTCGTCAATGGAAAGCTTATATGGTCTATAACTTACAGGAACGGTACTTGTCAATTTTATTTCCATGCTGCCCGTACTAACTGTAGAAGTTGCTGTACCAGTAACAAAATAATCGGAGAAATCGCGAATAAAGCAAACGATCTTTTTCACCGCCAACTAACGAGGTCTTTATTTTATCGGATACCACATACGATACACGGTACACGCTCGATGAATCATCTACCCTAGTTAAACGTTGACAGTCGTTAGATCGAATATAAGTTACACCTTTTCTATTTGATACATAGGTGCCTATTAAAATTGGAGCATTAATACAATCGGAGGGTATAATGTAAAGATCTATTTCCAAAGATATTTCGGGAAATTTAATAATGGTAGTAACGAACGAAGTACATTCTACTTCCTGACTTCCCAGACCACGCATCAATCTATAAGTTGGCTTTTTATGGAGCCTTACATACATTAAAACTGATTCAGATACTAAAGAAATATCAGAGCCACTATCAATTACGTTTTTATACTGGGATTCAATTCCGAATAAAACTCTTTTTTTTAAACTCGTTTTAAACTCGTTGTTTTGTAAAACAGTTGTCCACAAGATACCCAGTCTTTTTACAGTAACTGCAAGTCTTAACAAATTTTGTCGCCGTATTTGGAACCGTCTTACTTTTAAGCGATGCGCAATAATCAGTTTCGCGTGGCGTACTCTGAAGCGGAGGGGTATGACATTGGTCTTTGCGCGACTGTTAACTAGCAGTTGGAGTAGTTGAAACTGGCATTTGCCCCTCAAGCGCCTTTTCTTCTTTTTCTTCTTCATTCTCGCAAGAATACTAGAAAGTGGCTCGCGATGCGGACTACGACTACGTTCGAACGAACAATTACGGCAATCGCGACGACGTGAACGACTATCATGTCGACGCCTCGGAGAACGCGAACACGTCTAAGAGCTACGATGCCTAGACTGTCTATCACAATCACGGTCATAGGAATCACGATAGTTGCGAGAATCATTCTCTTTATGACGCTTACGCGTTTCATATTGTCAGTTACTAACATTTTTAGTTACACGTTCAGACATAATGAAAAATTCACTTAAAACAAAAATGTGGGTACTTACCAAAAATCACACAAAAACTACAAAACAAAGAGAACAATACTTACAACAATCGACACTTTTTACAGTTTGCAAGGATAGCTACATAAGCGGCCTAACGCGTGGTAATTACCATCCCACTTCTGATCTTAAAAACCAGCAGTCGGGCTAATTTTAAAAAAATAACACGGTTACAAAGCCTAATCAGTTTTATCTTCAAAATTAACAGTTCTCTACAATTTAGAACTACTTATGAAATCAATTAATCTAACACTTAACTTAAACAACCTCACAATCAGAAAAACTAATAAGAATCTACAACATCAAATAGCCAACAACCACACGTCCGACACGTTCGAAATCCGGCAGCAAAGTGAGCGTAAGCAGGGGCGCGTTCACTTTTATACTCTACTGCTAGGACCAGGCTCGGGAGAGGGGGCAGTTGGTAACAATATTTATATTTGCATCTCCACATAGATGGTAGCGACGCTGTCAACATATAAGTCAAGTTTGTAGCACTATATGGCTATTTCAAAAGGGTTCCTTGACGTTCAATTTTATAGCATTCTTGGGCGATGACCAGAAAGTAGTTATGGAGAGGAGGTTTCGTAACAACTTTTATTTATACCAACTTATATTATAAAAAGTAAGTTTGTTTGATATTTCTTAAGACTTTATTTACTCAATCAATCATCATGAAATTTTACATGGGAAAAGGACATAGGCTACATTGTATAGGCCACGCGGGCATCAGCTAGTAGCAAAGAAAAGCAAACAGCTTATACTTATACCTCTACCTATTAGGAATGACTCTTAAATCATTTTCCATTCGCCAGACTAGATTGTTATAGTTGTTCTCTGTGAGTAGGCAGGCGGTAGGCTCGCCCTTTATTAACGTGGGACTTATTAGTGTAACTATTTTAACAGGCGTGTTGGAATATCAAAATCTCGATGCGATTTAGAGTCTCAAATTTTGTAGATTCGGTTATTTATATGTTTTTATAGTATCTCGCTTAACGTAGGTACCCCTTCTGTTGCACTTGCGCACTACTATAAGTTATGGACAGTTGACTAATCTCAATTGATATTGGTCGCCATGACCGAAATTCGGTCGAAGACTTTAGTATCGTAGCAGCTCCCATTAGTAACTGCTTCAGGTAGAGGACGCAATAAGACGGTTATTTTTGAGGGAACCCCAACGCCTTTGTACCGAAACCGAAAAGGTTCGGAAGTGTGAATGACTTCACTTTTGCTTTTTTTTGCTGCAGACTGTTTTTATTACGGTTGGGGAACTTTTTTATTTTTGGGATTCTTGTAAGATATATCATTGGCTATACCTACGAACTAACTAACTGTAGGTAATCGGTTTGTTGCTGCATATTATCGTTATTGTAGAACATGGATGTGCCCGTCAAGTTAAGACGACGAATCGCTAAAATTGGGGTTAGTTTAAGTCGATTTTTCTCAGCCATTACAATACAGGGTGATTTTTGGTCGTCAACGTTCCCGAAAACTACGGAATCTCCTCATCATCACGATCATTTTTCTCCATGGAAGCATACCTGGGATGTGTCTGGTTTCCAAAATATTAGGGTCCAAAGTTGAGTAAATAGACTGCGTTTTTCTGCATAAATGCACATAGACGCGCGTAGCAGGATTTTTTCACGAAAAATAATTAATATCTGTCTATAAAAAAACTAACATAAACACTAGACACTGTAAATTTCACACGATCAAGGAATTTTTTTTTTTCCCAGCATTTTTTTTGGCATAAACTTACATACTTTATTTCATGTATAGAGTACGTACCCTTTGTTAAAGGTGGCCACAAAAAAACACCCTGTATACATATAGGAAAGTGATATTTAATAATCGAATTCTACAATATGTATATCATATCACTTTTTGTGGTTGCAGAAACACGATTCATAGACTTTTTTACGGGAAAAAGATGAATTTGGAATGACTGTTACGTTGAAGCTTTGAAACATTGTTCGCGATCTATGTAGATTTCAAGAAATCCGCGGGACTCGCAAATTGCGTGAAATTTTCTCGAAACTTTAATAAATAAACTTAGTAGGTACATGCGTTTTGGATTTATTATTGAGCACAGAGTCCCCTTAATAGTTGCCTTTATTTACTAAGGATAAAGGTTTTTTTATTCAAATATTTTTTAATGTCCCTATTATAATCTACCTACAAACATAAGAGACAGATCTCCAAAAAAATCATAGAAGCATCTAAAATTGATAATAATAAAACAGTCGACTTAACCTCTTTGAAACTCAATTAAAATAATTTAACATAATGGAAAATATACTGCCGCTAAAGTAAACTATAAAATACAATTACTTAAAACGTTTTGACTTCCACTTGCAGTTGTTCCTGTTTAATACCTATCCACTCCAATATCCACGGCGCATCCAAAAGGCAATAAACCCTACTTACGGAACAAATTCACCCCATAAAATATTATCCCCGTCATTAGGGGTCCTTAATGAACAGCCGAAATCCGAAAGTAATTGTTGTCACCCTGCGCGGCTGCGTATTTATGAAGTATGAGATGTCAGAGTGCTCACACAATATAGCATTGTTTTGACGTTTATTGTATCTTTTACCAATAGCTGTTAGACTTTAGACTTTAGATTACATTATCTATACATATAATAAAATTGTAACGGATCGATGTTTGTGCACGCTAATCTCAGAAACGGCTGAACCGATTTCGATGCAGTTTTCAGGAATATATTGTGACAGGTCCCACTTAACATATAGCCCTTTTTATCCCGCGAAAATGTTTTAATCCCAGATGATTTCGACATTTTGGTTTTTTCTGTAGTCCACGCGGACAGAGTCGCGGGCGTCCACTAGTTTCCTAATATATGCTTCCCAATGTTTCGATCGTTTCGGTCGTTAAATAATTTATCGATGTCTCTTACTTTATTCGAGAAATCTTTACTTGGAATATTGCTAAGAATTATTGCTCATCTGATGCTTATAAAATTCTAATATTGATCTACGCCGTTAGTAAGCTAGTTTTTCACTAGCCAGGGCATGATTTTTTATATGTTTTTGATGAAATAAAAAAAATTAAAGCTTAGTTTTAGATGATAGAAAGAAGTTAATACGTTGGGTTGTCTATCGATGAGTTGGGTATTCATTACATCCAAATTTATAACTTTTCCTTGTGCGCTCCATACACTTAATAATAAAAAAATGCATGCCATACTTTTGGTGGAACATTTTACTAATCCAATGATTTGTAATTTTATACAGCATATTTAGCCCTAAAAATTTTCTTTCTCTACTTTTTTGACTCAAGCGCAACACACATTATACTATACTTTGTAACCACTCCGCCGTTCTTCGATCTAAATATATAACATCGCGCCAATACTCGGCTTTGTATACTCAGCAATAAGTGTAGCAGATGGCATGTTTGTTCCAGAACATTCATTTTGGGAGATTACTGCCGTCTTTGGAACCAATCGGAAAATGCTTACGATTATATTAGTTGAATAGAAAGTGTATTTTGTTAATTTTTACACGACATGCTGTTGGTTTTATTGAAAGGCTGTCATATTCACGATATCAGTGTGTTCAATTCATAGTAAAATGGCGATATGCATTTTTACAAGAACAACGTGACATCTCATAAAGGAACTTGTACTGAAACGATAGGGCGCTTTTCCACTAGACGACGAAATGTCGTGGTCGTGTCCATGTTGAGTCGTCTAGTCGAAAAAGCCCAAACACTCCCGTCTCTTCTGTAACTGTTTCTTTACTACCTGAAATCTTAGTACCAAGTGCCATTTTTTTTTATTATCTAAGTATAATATTCTTTTTTAAACGAACATCTATATCGTAACTTGACCTTTACAAACTCTATTGGACCCGTCATTCGATTCCTAACATGGGTTGGATCGAATCGAAATACACTTCTTGGGGAATTCTGAAGCAATATTTCACAAAAGGTTAAAAGGCAAAAGCTAAGCAAGCTTTGCTTTGGCTAGTACGTGGATGGGTAGAAGTCTGGGAATATCCATTTACAAAGCGCGGTAATACCTCAATTAATGCCCCCACTCCTTGATTCGTAAATATACAATGCGGATCACAGAGTAGTTAATGAACCTTCTTAAAAAAACTATAAATACCTATTTATTATATAAAGTTAAATAAATATTGATTAGATTCTTAACCGGCATATTTTTCTCTTAAAACACTTATTTACTTTTCCTATAAAACTTTATTATTTAAAAGGTAAAAATAATTAGCTGGTAATTTCTGATGTCTGTAGGACATTCCAATTCTATGCGGACATCACTAGCTGTAAACGTAAACTATCTATTTATTATACAATTTAAAATCTTTTTGGTAAAATAAACTTATTCCATTCTACAATTTATGTACCAAGCTTCATAAAAAATACTACTTAAAAATAAAAAACGCCACTCAAATAATTCATCTCCACCACATTTTTCAACAAAACCCAGGAACTATATCAAAAATAGCGCTTTAATAAAGCGCCTGAAAGTTTTCTTGGAAGTTTCGTCGAGATATGAATAATTCATGAAATGCAGCGCAACTCCGCTGGAAGCGTTGATATTCGTACAGAAAACATTAACGTAGCCCTCGGCTTAGTTTTAATGCTTTTAAATTGTATTAAACAAATCTGCTAGTCTGACTATCGTAATTATCTGTTACCGTTTTCATTATAAGTAGTATGCATACTATTTCATATCTGAAACTCCTTTGCCCACTACAAAACAACTTACTTATCCTTATAACTTAGTTAGCCGTGTCTGCTGTAATGCAAGACCCGCCAATCCTTGCATTGTCGAAAGATTATTAGATCTCATGTTGAGCCAATCTTCTCTTCCAACTCTATCCAACTCTACATGTCATATTTATACAAGGACTAATTCACAAACCTTGCGTGTCTTACAACACAGCGAATACGGCTTTTAATATAAATGACTAAGAAAAGTTATCCCACCAAAAACATTTCCATGAAAAATGTTGCCAATCTTCGCACTCTCAAGTTATAAGACCCCATGTAGAATCAAGGGTCTAGGTCTATACTCCTTAACTCTACAAGGCCTGATTTTACGAACTTTACACCTCAGTCAAAATATGTGACTTGTCAGTTTCGTTACTACTCATAGTCTCTTATAGAACTAACGTAAAACAAAAAAAATATATGAACAGTAGTACTTTATGCCTAATGTGAATATAACAAAATGCCCAAACCATATATTTTGATTAAGGTATAGAGTCCGTGAAGTCAGGCCTTAAATTTTGGTTGTGTAGAGTACTACATGAAATCTAATAACTTGTGGATGTGTTTTGGTCAGATAACTATTATATTAGTTAGTTACTTATATTTCGATCCACGTGCGCTGTAATGTCTACCATCCAATTAAAGTTCTTGATTTTGTTTTCCCACGTGGAACAAATGAACTGAATTCGAATTAAAGATAGAGTAAAGTCGCCACCATTAATATCCTTTCGTGTCTTCGTTCAACATTTCTATTCGTACATCATTTCACGGTTGGCCTAGCTTAGTAGGTACACTTGACCACTGCTCCAATAGATTACGCTCGAATCTGGAACTAAAACTTTCCATCCCAAATTTATTTGAATAAACTAAGGAACGTACACAGTAGTGCCCTCATTGGGTTTTGTAAGTTGGCAGTGTCTAATGTATATTTTTTGGACGAGATTTTTGGCAAAGTTGCCAAAACGCATTACTAGTTAACGACTAGTCGATTGCGTCGGCGCTCCGCCATTTGTCAACTAGATAGATGTAAGAGAATTGAGGATTTACTAAACTTGTGAAATGGATAAGTTTATTTATTTAGGACATTTCTATATGCCATAATTTTATAATGTTTTTTTTTGTTACGGTCTGGCAAACATACGTTGGGGTTTCGGAGCTGGTATTACTGCCAAATATTTATTAATTATGTTATAATCGCCTAATGATGAAACTAGGAATACTGTTCGCAAACCACAGGTTAGATTGACCTCAGAATAATTGTTTAGACAGATCGTATGATTCTTCTTTGAAGTGTCATCGGATGAAGGAAGAAGGAGCAAGAATCGTTTATTTAATTTCTCATACTTAACCTGCTAAATAATCTGACTAATTTTAAAGTTAAAACCGAATCAGTTAGAAAACCATTTATAACAGGAAAAATTTAAACTATTTGAGTAATTAATTGCAAGCCGAGTTTCACCCATTTAAATAAGCACTTCCGTTAATAGAACAGTCTCTGTGTGGCCGGTGCTTAACGCTCTTTTGCGAGATTTTATTTACTCGTACTTTTGACATATATTTTACTTAGATTAATTAATTTTACGTTATTAATAAATAAGGTCCATTGTTCACTTGGTGTAAGTTCAGCTTATAGTGGCTTTGCTTGAAAGACTATGATAGAGTGTAAGGAAGCTGCTGGGACATGCTCCCTACCTAGCCATTATGTTAAAACTCAGAACTTTGTTCAGACCCCAAAGATCAAAATACAGCCTCAGGACTTGCAGATTTGAACATTTCTTCATTAGCCAGAGCTGCAGGATCTCGAAGGAGATCCTATTATGAATATTATATGTTACGCGTTTGATAAATAGGTTCAAGAAATTTTAATTTAAAAAGATCACCGTATTATTATAATATAACTATAATTGTCCCCACTCTCCGCCGCTCTCTTGACGAGAATTTAAATGTTCTAACATTCACTAATGGAGTCTCGAGAACAATACAAATGGAGATGCAACCGCAAAATGCAGTTTAAATTAAGGTCTTGTTTAACAATTTTTCTTTTAGAAACATAGATTACAAAATTAAGAAAACATTTGCAAACTACCTGAGATATAATAAGTTTAAAATCACATGTTTATAGCAATAGTACCTATATGATTTCGAGTCTCTTTTTCTATAGGTTCTCTATGATGAGCTATTTCATGGCATTTTGCTTAACATACCCCTTTTGTTACTCTTAGCAAGTTATAAACAAGCTTTACAAGTCGAATTTACTATAGTAGGTAGTCGCAATGTCTCGCTGCACGCGGAATCATAGAAAATTCTATTGCCCCGCAATACATTGCGACTACTCGTACTATAATAGGCCATTTTTACCATCGCCAATTTCCTTATAGTTACTATTTCTACGAACAAAGGTTATTAGAACGCCTCCTTTTACATAAGCTCCATGTTCGAGATGGACAGACATGAGAGCCCTAGAAACAGACATCTCTCTTTGTTTCATGAAGACTTGGTAATGTGTCTGTATGGCATTCATATTTAATTTGTTTTCATGATGCTTATCGTTTCAGCTATCATTTTTCATTTTTTGTTTATTATGTAAGGCGCTTCTAAAAGTCACACGGAGTCTATAGGGCAGCTTATAATTATAAAATTATTAATGAAGAAAATGGAAAAAAATCTTCACTCGAGTGGGAATCGAACCCACGACCACTGCATACCGTGCCGCTATGCCGTACCGAGTCGCGCTAACCACTGAGCTACGGGGTCAATTACTCGGATGACGAATTTTACCATCGCTTTTCTAAATTACATATTGGCAATGTTATTTTTCATCCCGATAGCTATACACTAGCCAACAAATCTCGGCAAACAAAGCTGAATCCCTCAGCACAATGTTTAAAGATGAAACGATCAACCACATCCTAACGCTATAATTATCATAACAGCTTTTGTCATGTTTTTATAATAATGTATTTAATAATAATTTTATATCTTTACCTGCGCTATCGCACTAATGTCTGTAATGATATGGTAAGAAGGGAGAAATAAATAAAAATAATTATTTCTGGAGGTTATGAAAAAAAACAAGGTTGTATGAAAAAAAAAACCGTGTGTATTTGTTAATAAATTATAAACGTTTATAAATCCACACAATAACAGAGATAATATAGTTTTCTGAACAATATGAAAATTATTTACAATATACTCGTACCTGTAATAATTCATTACCACATTGATATATCAAAATAGTAAACATTTCCAAAACGGACGGCCGGTTTCACAAACAAGAGATAACGATGTAAATCAGAGGATAACGGGAAATAAACACGCGAGTTTACATCATGGAGGAAGGATGAAGGGGAGATGCATCCCGCAACCTTTAATATATATTAAGGGTTGCCTCATTTCCGTACGTTTCGTAGCGTCAATATGTATTAGGTACACTGCTTGCTACCGATTCAATTTAAAAAAATGCACCCCAAAAATTAAACTCGTTTCCCAGCATTTTTTTCATAAACTAACTTTATTTGATGTGCAGAATACGAACCTCTTGTATACGATTGGCACAAAAAAATACCCTGTAGACTGCGCTGTATGAACTAATAACTGCCCCCCCCCAAATATGTTAGTCACGAGCGGAACCGAAGCCCTAATGGATTATTCTAAATGACAATTAACTCGGATGACGAATTTTACCATCTATTTTTACATTACATTTTTGTTAACGTTAAACTATTCAGTTATTTGTCAGATAATAATATATTTTGCTATCAAAAAACAAGTATAACGAAGTTTTAACTTTACACGCGGTATGAGTGCAGGGTATGATTTTCCTGACATGACATGACCATGACACCTCCATTTGCTCCGTCGTCGTTCGTAGTAAACCTGACATATTTCTGGCAATCCGTCATGCGATCCAAATATTTCTCTCGTATATCAGGGTAAAGCAAAACTGCGCAGTAACAGCGCAAATGGCAAACACAAAACTTCGTACTAGGCTGTAAGAAAAGTGTTAGTTACATTGTTGTTACCGGCAGGCTTAGTTAGTTACTTGCGACCTCTCATCAGACCGATCGGCAACCGTCAAAAGACGACTACGCGATCAAATAAAATAATCCTATTTCGTAGTTATTACTATGCAAACATTGACTAAAACACGTAAATTAAATCCGAGGTATAAGTTAAACCATAATGTGCTATGATTTATTTTATTTTGCAATAGATAATAAAAGTTTTTTTTTATATCAACATGATTACAAAATTTCCAACGATATACCAATGTTATTAATAATATTAAGCTTGTAAAGCCTAACTTGAGTTTAACTTAACCTCAAATTTGAACTAATATCGAAGTTGTAAAGTATATAATGAGCAATTAATTAGATCTCGCTTAGACGCAAAGTGGTTTACAAGACCCAACTAATCTTAGGTAATATAAAGGAGACAGCACATCCATCTTTATATAACTATGGGTATATAAATCTACAGTTCCTGTGTTTGTAATTGAAGTCCTTCAAAACGGCTGGACCGATTTTGATGAAATTTTTTATGTGTGTTCAAGTGGGTTCGAGAATGGTTTAGATTTCCAACGCAGACGGAGTCGCGGGCGTTCACTAGTGCTCGTACTTTGTCTTTAATGACTGACTGCGGTTTAAAAGCTGAATTTAAAAGACCTGAAACTTATGAAACCTGAAAGTTTGTGCCCATTTTACCCGACTGCGCCACAAGAAGGATTATGTGTACGTTTGTATGTATATTTCTTTGGCACGCTCTAACTAAAGCCTACTTGTATACGGCTTGTCGAATTTAAATAAGAGAGTGACACTACTAGGTCAAAAATTTGACGCAATCGGGTGTTTTTTTTAATGACGTGATTATGACGCAGGCATTCGATGAGGAAATATCTCCATATATTCCAACGAGAAATGGAAATTTTCAATTTAATGAAGTCGGTTAAAAAGACGAATGAACTAGTAGGCAGTCACTAGTTATTTAAAAACGATAAAACCTTTATCAGATAAGTCAGCGTATAATCCATCCATCATTCAATACGCCATCATATTTCTCGTCTATTCTCGACTTCTCGTCTATCCTCGGCTCTACGCTGAGCATTAGCGCATGTTTTTCTCGTGTGATTTATGCGCGTGCCCACGACGCGTGACGTGTCGAGCGACAAAACACGGTGACGTCACCAGACGCGAAACTTGTAGCAGACATAACACAACCCATTTAAGGTCTCCTGCATACTCAACTAGCTTGACGTGACGGGGAATGAAAAAATAAACTACCATCCTCGAGTTCAGTCGCGTTTGATAGCCTATGCTACATGAACTATTTACTGAAGTCTCCCTAAAAAAATGGTTAGCATTCTGTCATTTGATAATTTCATCTACTGTTAATACGCAAACATGTTTTTAAAAAAATATTATCATCATCATCATCTTCCTCTCCTGTTCCCATTTATTTGGGGTCGGCGCAATATTATGTACTTTTCTTCCATTCATCCCTATTATCCGTCATCACATTGCTCACTCCCAGTACACGCATATCCTCTCTCATACAGTCCATCCAACACTTCTTTGGTCTACCTCTTCCTTTATATCCATCCACACTCATGCACAACGCTCTAAATATGCCTTTCAACCTACGCTTTACATGCTCGTACCCTTTTCTAAAATATTATATTACAAATTATCCTTCACACGATGCCACCCACTAGTTTTTTCATGAAAGGCTAACAAACATCCATTTTTATCTTTACATTTATACGAGTAGCGTTAGTTTGTAGGCTTTATATGTTGTAAGTAAACTTAATGTAACTTCCAGGAATGGAAACAAATTTTGAGCCAACGTAGGTATTAAGCCTAGTAAAAGTGTGATAGTAGTACCTACAACCTACTGCAGTATTAAATAGTCTTTACGCACTTTATTGAAGCTTTTAATCTCAGTCATAACCGTAAAAATCTTTCTGAATAATGTCTTACTCCGTATTATGACAATTTTTAACGGATTAGCGTGTGCAAAGACCCTAAAGTCTGTATCAGGACTGCTATTCCAGAAGGTTCTCGTTGACGCTCGCTCCCGCAGCGTCATAAATCAGACTCGCGACCTCTTTGTCGCCGTTATTACATTCTGTACCGACCAGCCAACTTATTCGCGAAGTGGCGAAAAAAGGAACTACAACCATCACGTTGATTTTTCATTCGATTTGTCTTAGTAACGACGATGGTGACGACACCATTTTGTTTAAAAAAGTTCGTGGGATTTTTGAGTGTGTTTCGCGATATTATTCACTTTTCAATGGCGCTAGTTGTTTACTGATATGTATAAAATGTGCGTAATGCATACGAAAGATTTTAGTTCTGTAATCGTCCACGGGATCTTTTATATGAAACGTTCTGAAGATGTTTTGTTAAGCATAGCCCCCATTTCTCTTACGTTTTAGATGAGCTAACGTGGAAGTGGTTATACACAAGGAGGTATCTAAAGTATGTGATAAAAAGCAAGGATTTAAGAAGTTTACATATCGTCAATAATTAATTAATATATCTACATACATATCTTCCATAATTATATCACGTGGACAAAGTCGTGGGCCGCCTCTATAGAAAAGTGGAAAAGGGCAATTTAGAAAAAAAAAATCACTGCGTATGAACCATCCTCGTACTTCAAGAAACCTGAAATATTCTAAAAAAAGAATTAGCGAAATCGGTTCAGCTATTCTCGAGATCTGCGATACAACACATTTATCGATTCATTTTTATATTTAAATAGAAATGAAATTATATTAGGCGTTACAATTCGGAAGTTCAAACATTCACTATGGGTGCGCCCTCCACCGGGCCCTACACCCTCCACTGACTCTCGGATCTGATAACTCATAATTGCGAAAACAGGCACTTGCACTAACTACAATGCAAAATAGTGCAATGTATCGTCTTGCATGCTAGGTGCTCGGGTCTGGTTTCTCGTGGCGATATATAGTGAACCCATAGTGAATTTAAATAGAAGATAAATTCCTTGATTAATAGACAAATATAAAGATTTATTACTTAGCTTTATAAAAAGTGTATACCACCATGTTCATTAAGTTAAGCTTATAGAGGGCGCCACTGTCAACATAAGCTTCATTAGGCAACATAACCCGAATGAATGACGTAGAGGAGACGATGATTATTGTAAACTACATTGATTTTTTTGAAGTACGTTTACTATATTGACTATAATCATATAAATATATATAGGTATATACTTAAGTCTATTACATTCCACTGCAGTGCTAGTCATACTGCCATAGTGGAGCTTTTGCCTAGGCTCTAGAGTCACCACACTGGGCAGGCGGCAGGCTGATTTTATCTAACACGCAACCGGTCGCATTCGCTAGATAATTGCTGTCAAACATGACATTTGTATCCTACTAGTTAGATTAAAAAGCCTGCCCCACACTCGTAGATTAAAAAATAGGGTTCTTCGAATCAGGCGCGTAGTCGTCTTTTGACGTTTAGCGACCGGTTGCCGACCAATCGCAAATTAGTAAATAAGCCTGCCGATTGGTGACCGCAGTGTAGTTTTCAGACTATGTTGTCAACACGGGAGGCTTACGATACCCATGGGCAGACATGGGGTAGTGCTATTTTACGTACTCTGACACTTTGGTTGGTTGGCAGAGATCACGGGCCTCTGTATACTGAACCAGTATTACTGGTACTGCTGTCCTTAAGACATTTTTACTAACATCGACTTCTACGATTTTCTTCAAGCACGCTAGTCAGTTTAGAGTACCTACACCATACGTTGTTGTACCACGTCCACATTATTCTTCGTTCATTAAGCAGGCCTCATTATCTGCGGTCCCAGAAGGATTACGTTTTTGGCCGTCCTCTCTTGTTTCGTTTAGATTTTTGCTGGTCATTTTAATAATATCACAGTCTAAAGAAACCACTGGTGTGAGACGTTATGCAAATAAATTATTTTCTAAAATAATGACTTTGTTCCTTTGGATTACTTACATGATTGCATGTTAGGTGCTGGGAATTGGTTATTCATCGCAAGTAAATCCCAAGTTGGGATTTGCTACTGTACCTGCTTGTGATCGTGAATCGTAATGAGAGGGTCCTATGGTAGATGAATAATACACCTCATTAACATTTTTGAGTTGTCTAGGAATTCTCCATTCTGTCTGGAAAAATAAACATGTTATTTCGAGTGTCAAATTTTGTGAATAGCATTTCGCTTAGCATACCCATATTTTTATATCCGGTACAATGAAATATCGTAACATATACCTAAAAACAAATAACTTAATAATGTACGGACCAGATAACATTTTAAGTTTTGTGTAAAAACTCCAGAAACAATCGTTTTTAGCATGTATTAAGCATTTATTCCGCGTCATCCATATAACATTACAATCAACTTTACTCTATCATTTACTGACGTAAGCAAATGTTATATTTTTGCATAAATACAGCATAATAACCACAATAACTTCACCTACTATAACAATAAGCAATATCTATTCGACTGCCCATAGTAAAAATCGATACACAATATAAGAAACTAGGGCACTACTCCAATAACTGTAAATACCGTAAAAGGGTCCGCCCTTATACGAGCGGTAACTACCTGACCACCTGAGTCTGCCCTATATTGTATCCTAGAATGCGTGTCAACATTACCGTATTATTATAAAAATAATATTATTATTTTAATCTAATAAAATCTCTATGTTGAGTTAGTTTCTTAGAATTAGCTTTTTTTTTTTCATAAAAAATTACATAACATTACAGTAAAAACCAATGAGTTATGCAATCCAAATTTCGAATTTAAAAAAAAAATAAAAAAAAAATTATAATTAAAAATTAAATTAATAGCACATGTTATCCTTTATAAGGTTAAAATTTAAAGGTTTTAATTTTGACAGACATTCTATACTTATGCTGATTGATGCAAAGACACTACAATACATCAGCTGCATCTCCTTTCGTGCATATCGTGAGTTGACTAAGGGATTTAGGGGCGTTCTCTTGGGCGATGAATTTTAGGTAATTGTTAGTCATTATTAACCCCCGACGCAAAAACTACGGGGTGTTATAAGTTTGACGTGTCTCTCTCTCTCTCTGTGTGTGTGTGTGTAAATGTGTATGTGTCTGTCTGTGGCATCGTAGCTCCCAAACGGATGATCCGATTTTAATTTACTTGTCATGACATAAATCCATTTTTACGGAACCCTTATATACCACATCTTTATTATATAAGGTGTTTTCAAAATTAGTGATTTGCTTTTGAAAATAAATATACAATAAATATGTTTGACTTAGTTTTCTTTAAATATAGCACATTTTCCAAACTGAAGTAATAACTTTGTTCTTCATACAAACAATCCTTGTTGTTTAATTAGTCATAGTTAGATAAGATAGGTTATTTAATCTACGGAATATTTCATGGATTAGTCTCGCAAATGGCCGCAGTTTTATTATGCACTAGCTGTTGCCCGCGACTTCGTCCGCGTCAACAAACAGAATAAAATATTTTAAAGTACTTCTGCGTAAATTATATTTTTTGTTTTATTTTCTTGTGGCAGAAGAACACACTGATTTTCTCCGCAACCCGATCTTGACAACGCGACATATAATTGGCCGTGTGAAAAGCAGTCTTGACGTAAGTCAATTCCAACGTGTTTAAACGTTTGCCCCTGTGATTTTTTAAACAAAAAGATAACTTAACAGGGAATTGAATTCTTTTAAAATGTTGAATAACTTTTCCTAAGACGGTATTTTCATATCTCTCAAAGTTTAGCTGGGCTGCTAAGGGTTCTGCATCAGGCAGTCTAGACCTTCAATTTTTTTCTTTCATATCATTTCTACGTCATTTTATTCTTTCATACATATTTTTTGGATAACTTGAACCGTTTACGCAGCGCACGCAACGGAAGTCTCCAAAGTTGAATAATTTTCCCCGTTTTTTCCACATTTTCCTCTTATTCTTCGTCCCTATTGGTCGCACTGTGATGATATATAGCCTAAAGCCTTCCTCGATAAATGGACTATCCAACACAAAAAGAATTTTTTAATTCGACCCAGTAGTTCCGGAGATTAGCGCGTTCAATCAAACAAACAAACAAACAAACAAACAAACAAACAAACTCTTCAGCTTTATAATATTAAGTATAGATAAGATATACAGATTTTATTAGATTTCTAGAAAGTTATACAACAATAATAACAATGGGCTAATAATAAATAAAAAAGCATCTACTACGAAACCACTAATATTATAAGATTAAATTAAATAATGTAATAGTACTCGAAATGTTTTCTATTTCGATAAAAAAACGCCTATGAAGCGAAGTAAAAAAAAAAAAAAAATACATTTGTTTCTTTATTGCGACACTAGATGTCGCTACTATACAAAATACAACGCGATATCTAGTACTTTTTATTAATGGTACAAATAGTTAATTGATGTGACTTTTCTCTTGCCTGACACGGAAGGATGATGCGTTTAGCATTAGACAGATGTAAAAGATCAGTGTGTTTTTGAAAGGTAACGCGCACGTTGTGTCGCGGGCCTTAGTATTAACAAAAACATAATTTAAAAAATCCAAATTACGACTGCGTAAAAAAGAACCAAGCTCCAGTCTGTATATAAAAAAAAAAACAAGCACTTAAATGTCCGGTGGTGGATTAATTCCTTAAATTAGAAAATATTTTATTTTCTTCAAAAGTATTCATTCCATAATAATATTATAATCTAGACCACCGGACATCTAAGTGCTTGTTTTTACCCAAACGCAAAGGAGTGGTAATGTGTTTAGCAGGTACGAGTTCTACTCTGCCGGCACCACGCGGCCAAAAATACATACAATACCTACAACACATATTCACAAGCACCCTTCTACAACCGGGCGACCAGGGAAACATCAAGGTGACACCGGTTCACAGTTGAAGTGCCGGAACTCGTGCTAAGTGTTTTGCTTCCTTACATTCATAGTGCGAACGGCCAAGCTGTGGAACTCCCTGTCTGAATCTCTGTTCCCCATGAACTATAATCTCGCGGTCTTCAAGTCGAGAGTGAACCGGTTTCTTTTAGGCAAGCGCGCTGCATCTTAGATTGCAACGGTGCTTGCCATCAGGCGCGTTGTGGTCAGGCGTAAGTATATATATATATATATATATATATATGACGTAGATGGGTCGAGTGGCGTGCCGTTAGGTGTGTCCGACATCTTCCAAAATCCGAAATAAAGAATGCGGCGTGTAGTAAACAAGCTTAATTAGGAATCACAAACACTTTCACTGTATCTACGCACAAGATTACTAGGATTCTAGCGGATAACGTAGAAACGTGGTAAGTACAAGACAGAGGCTGATTAGCACCCGTGCTTCGCTCGACAGACGCAACAAGCCAGACAGAATACCCTCCGGCTCAATCCAAGCGACCCGGTGGTCGTTGTAAATCTACAGTGGCGCCCTCTCAGTACTCTGTCTTGTCTTTACCCAAGTGACAGCTGTCCTCCAGTCAGTGATAGCTGTCGACTTGACGTTTCTAACTTCAACGATTGAAAATAGATAGCGTTGGAGATCCGACTGTAGGATATGACATCTTGATCTCCGACACGGCCATTTTGACAGACTACCCGTCCTCGGGTAGAACCGATGAATCTGTGAACAAGATAACTCAAGGAAGTATCTGCGCTCGGCCATTCTGCCTTAACTTAAATTTAAAGACTTCTTATTACAATAGTTCATGAAATCACAAAAATCGCTCATCGACCGTCAAGTTCCCAAAATCTTTACGTAAAGACATAAAAAATAAAAGATAAGCAGACTCGCACATACGTTTAAATCAGTCAGACCTTTCCTTCGGTCAACATTACAGTAACAGTTAGTCATATAGCCAGTCCTTCGGCTATCTACTATGGAAACACAGTCCTTCGGTTTCCAACACACACATGTAGCACAGTCCATCGGCTACCTACTACGGAAACACGGTCCTTCGGTTTCCCACACACACACATGTAGCACTGTCCATCGGCTACAGCAGAAACTCGGTCCTTCGGTTCTGCCACAAATACATACTACTGTCTGTCAAGGGTTTGTCAAAGTCACAATTTAAAAAAACCGGTCAGTAACTTGTACATCGCATATGAAAATTCATTCAATAGACTCTGAGGTCACATTAATTTCGATATCAAAATTACTAGGAACTTGATGGTCTGGCACCCTACGGACCCGATCGTGCGAATATTTGTAGGTTCGATTTGAAGACAAAGATTTTAGTCGGTATCTATCACCATCTAACAATTAAATTTTATACGGTCCTTAAAATTTAGGATCTAGTTTAACTTGATTACGTTTTTCATTCTTAATGAACACATCTCTAAGACACGTCGTAGACGTTCCAACCCCTGCTCTCCTGTAGAATACAATACCAGCAGGTCATCAATGTAAGAAACAATATAACTATGAGCTAATTCACCTAAAGCTTTTGCTATAGCCCGCTGATAAACTGAACTGGCGTTCTTTAAACCAAACGGCATGGCACACACAAGGTAAATAATTCCAAAACAAGGCTACAGTATACACAATCCATATAGAGTAACGTCAGTCAAGTAAGTCTAGTTGCCTCAATCTAGCAACTCTTGGAAACTTCCATCCAGCTTCCGTAAACCAGTCTAGTCACTTCCATCCAGTGACTCTTGGAAACTTCCATCCAGCTTCCGTATACCAGTCTAGTCACTTCCATCCAGTGACTCTTGAATACCTCTATCCGGTATCCGTAAACCACTCTCAATCAGTCAACTCAACATTAATTAGAACATGACGGTCCATCCCCGTCAAGTTCGCACAGATTATCATCACGGTCACATGTCAGCGTGTCATTGGTAATGTCATTCGCAGGCATTCGCCTAAGTCTGTCATGTGCGTACTTATAGGTTCTATTGGAATTAAGGGCTTTAAGAACATAACGATTACCTTCAAGTACCTATGATACCCTAAAGGGACCTCTATACTTCGGATCAATTAATCGAATTTCGAGTTCACCTGTAGTTACACGAGTTTTTGGCAAACCTGTTGTAAAATAACTGGAATATTTACCTAAAATAGTTAAAAGATCTGACTTTTTACAAGAGGGTATATCTGTGTCAACATTACTAAAGTCGTTACTGATACTAGAATCGGTTAAAACGTCACAATTTAAAACTGTCAAATTATTTTGTTTTGAAATGCTAAAATTATTTGTTGACAAGTTAATAACGAAGCCTTGACTCAATATTTCACGACCTAGCATAATATCACTACGCATATACACATCGGGTAAAACATGTAATAAAAGTTCTAAACAATAATCATTAATTTCAACATTACACAGTATTTGCTGGCTGCTGAATACACTGGTTTGACCAATTCCCGTTAGAGAGACAGTTTTAGCAATTCTTTTACCATTGAAACTTGATGCAACGCTTTCTTTTATTAGTGAACACTCAGCACCCGAATCAAAATGAAAATCATAAAATCTACCTTGATTATTAAGAGCGCCGGTCGGTGGTAAAGCGGTAAGTGCAACTATCTTTCGTGGATTCAGACGAATTTGACCTCGGCGCACCTCGAAGCCTAGGTACTCTACTTTTCTTTCAGGAATGAGCACTTTTTAGGATTTAACGAAAATCCCTTCCCAGAAAGAACTTCTAATACTACCTTTAGTCTATCGAAAGCTTCGTCGATGTTACTGGCCACAACTAGCACGTCATCCATGTACACTACAACGTACTTGTTCACGAGATCGCCTAGAGCATGTATGAGAGCACGTTGAAACACTGCAGGAGCATTTTTCAAACCGAAGGGCATAGTAAGCTACTCATACTGACCTTCAGTTGTGACGAATGCTGTGCGCTCTATGGACTCCGACTCGATAGGGATCTGGTGAAATCCCGATGCTAAATCTAAAATTGTAAAAAAAAATGTCCTCCGTGCAACCTAGCAATCTGTTCAGATATGAGTGGTAAAGGAAAACGGTCAGCAACGGTGTTATCGTTCAACTCCCTATAATCGACACACATTCTATCTGAACCGTCTTTTTTTTTTACCAAAAGTATCGGGCTTGCGAACGGTGAAGAACTAGGTCTAATTACCTTAGCGTTAAGCAGCTCGTTGATCTTGCCCCTCACAATCTGACGTTCATCTGGGGTCAGCCTGTATGGGCGACGATTTACCGTCTTGTGGTCTACGAGCCGTATCTGCATAGGTTCAATGTCAGCAGGAGAAGTAGGTGTACCGGTAAAGAAACTAAGCTTGAACCGTTCTAAAATCTCAATCAACCTAGGTCTGTATTCATTACTAACGTCAGTATCTACCAAGTCAAGGTCTATACCATTATTTGCAACTACATCACATGATTCGACTATGTTAATTTTCTCGAAGCGTACTTTATCTACCGACATATGTACAGTCAAACCGATAGCTAGAATTTCACGTCCGATCATAATGTTGTATCGCAAACAATGGTCAGGTAAAACATGAAGGAGTATCTCAAAGTTAATATTGTCAATGTCAATTGTCGTTAAAATTTGCATGGTCGAGGCTATAGAAGTTTGTCCTATACCAGTCATAGAAACATTGTCATAAATTCGCTTACCACTAAATTTCAAAGCAATCGATTCTTTAACTAAGGAACACTCTGAACCTGAGTCGTAAGTAAATGGGAATGACTCACCAGAGTGACGCAGAGAACCCGAAGGCGCATTCACAATGCACACGTCTACTCGCTTTTCCTTAGCTGGACCAGTTCCAGTGCCGCCGCCGGTACCGTTGTTCCCCTCCTTGATTTTCCTCTTCGGGCAGTCGGATGCATAGTGTTCTTGTTCCCGGCAGTTGAAGCAGGTGATGCGATCGGTTCTCCCTGTAGGTTGGTTGGTCGAGTTATGGTTCCCGTGAAAGGACCTGTGTTTGGACCGGTCATCTTGCTTCTTCGAATTGGCTTTGTTGCGACATTGAAGAGATTGTGGCCTAGTTGTCCACAATTAAAGCACTTGATGGTCACAGCAGATCCATTAGGTCGGTTTCTTTTTAGGTCGGGTCCATCACGATAAATACTTGATGAATAACTTCTCTTGAGGAACGAGACAGCCTTCAGTTCCTTTTGTAAATGGTTACGCGTCTTGATGTCAGTCGTTATAGCAATCCTCTGAACACGTGGCTCTTGTTTTGAAATATGAGCTAAGACAGTGGCTATTGCTATCTGTTCTGTAGTCAGTCCATTCCACCTTGCTATTAAGGATGTTATGAGGGTAGCGGCGTATGAGGCCAGGCACTCGTTATCTCTCGGTTTCTTGTCGTGCATACTGATGAGAAAGGAAGCAGCAGTTTCAGGACAGTCATACCTTGCTACGAAAAGCTCCTTAAAATCGGCCCACGTCATATTAGGAAACGATATTGAAGACAGCCAAGATGATGCTTCGCCCTTGAGTGCGTGGCTTAACGCGATCATCAGAGAAGATCCATGGCGATGTCGATCTGTGATACACATGTCCGCGGTCGTTATCCAAGCTCGGGCGTCGATGTCTCTTTTCTCTGGGTCGAAATCAGGAAGGCGAATAGAGTCCGAAGATGCAGGTAGTTTTATTGCTTGCACCAACGCCAGAAAATTTTGATTTTGTTGCTCGAAGAGAAGACGCCATTTTTCTTCGCTCGAGTCACTATTTGAAGCACGTGTTTCATGTGGGTGATCCGGGTTGCATCCCACTTCTGATGACGTAGATGGGTCGAGTGGCGTGCCGTTAGGTGTGTCCGACATCTTCCAAAATCCGAAATAAAGAATGCGGCGTGTAGTAAACAAGCTTAATTAGGAATCACAAACACTTTCACTGTATCTACGCACAAGATTACTAGGATTCTAGCGGATAACGTAGAAACGTGGTAAGTACAAGACAGAGGCTGATTAGCACCCGTGCTTCGCTCGACAGACGCAACAAGCCAGACAGAATACCCTCCGGCTCAATCCAAGCGACCCGGTGGTCGTTGTAAATCTACAGTGGCGCCCTCTCAGTACTCTGTCTTGTCTTTACCCAAGTGACAGCTGTCCTCCAGTCAGTGATAGCTGTCGACTTGACGTTTCTAACTTCAACGATTGAAAATAGATAGCGTTGGAGATCCGACTGTAGGATATGACATCTTGATCTCCGACATATATATATATATATATATATATATATATATATATATATATATATATATATATATATATATATATTTATTTTTCAAGATTGTATGAAAATTCCTGAGATATTTAAAAATTCTCCATACAATCGGGAAAAATAAACATGTGATTTCGGATCTCAAATGTGGTTAGGTTCTCTATAATGGGCTATTTACATAGCTTTTCGCTTAACATACCCTTTTTGTTACACCCTGTATATAAAAAGGCTGTACTTCCAAAATGGAGTGGCAGAGCTGCAGTATCACGAATGAGATCCTGACAGTACCTAATCTGTCTGTAGTAGGTAAATAAAACCCTGTGCTATTGCGTTACGTAACGTGTACGGAGCCAGGAGTCGGAGCCAGAGCTGGGAGTGGATAGCGGATGTACAGTGTTAATCTTAATCAGTAGGGTAAAACGATTCAATGCTTTTCTATTCTAAGATTTAGGTTATCTTAGAGCATTTAGAATATCGTTGGAAATTGATAAGATTTTAGAGAGATTTAGTATTTTTAGATTCAACGGTTGTTGATAGGTAGGTACCTATTGCTAGAATGCAATTCACCAAAAAGTTAGTTTGAACGTTGGCGCTAACAACAATCACCTACAATAACTATTAATTACGGAAAATTTTCTATAAAACACACTAGCATTTTTAGCTCTAATTGCTATTATGGCGATTCTGTTTTAAGGTATTTAAATAATCATAGTAGATACTAGTGGACGCCCGCGACTCAGTCCGCGTGGACTACAGAAAAAACAAAAAGTCGAAATTATCCGGGATAAATTTTTTTTCCCAAGATAAAAAGTAGCCTATATGTCAAGTGGGACCTGTCATAATATATTGCTGAAAACTGCATCGAAATCGGTTCAGCCGTTTCTTAGATTAGCGTGGACAACCTCACAGACAGACAGACAAACCGACAAACACACAAAAATTCCAAAAATCATTATTTTAGGTACTATTGCGTTATATAGGTCTCCTATAAATATTTTTTCTCATATATCTTCCATGTACAGACAGCGATCCGTTACACTTTTATTATATGTATAGATAGATTTAACCCTGACTGATTTACTATGGTATAGGAGTGGTTCTCATTGTTATAAAGAAAAATATTCAAATAATTTTAACTAGTCCACTACAATATAATAGTATTACTACGTTCTCGGATTTAGGTTCTCATTGGCATTGTAATTGGTTACCCCGAATCATGAGTGATCAGATTCTAGAGTCAGAAAAGTGTGTAGTCTGTGGCTCTATAGTGGGCAAATACTACATTATTATGGTCATTTAGTATTTACTACAAAAAAATCTTTAATTCTATTTTAATATTTTGAATACTGTATTCATAATGCTCTGTAACTAAGAACCTGCTCGCGCCAAGCTGATGACTGGTGACCTAATTGAGGCTCGTCTAGATCTGCCCCCAATTCCCTTAAACTTTCTAGCTGGAACAAAGCCCTTGTAAAAAGTACGGTACAGAGCGATGCTTACTTTACAGTGACGTAATCAGACACAGTTCAGCACCTCGTCGCAGATATTTGTTTTTATTTTGTTATGGTTAATATACCTTATTAAACGGTAAGTAGGTAGATATTGCATCGTACCATGTTTCGTTAAGGTTCATTAGTGGTTGCGTTTCGGACGGAAATTTTAGCGGAACGCTTCAGCAGTCTAACCAGCTTCTATCTACCTGACAATCGAAACGAACTTCGTTTGACATTAAGTAGTAAACCATTGCTCGTTTTCTATATTATTATTATTATTTATTTATATATTTATACACTCCGATATAAAAACATTTATCACGTTCTTGCAAAACCATTTTCATGGTTTATCTGCAAGTTTAATTATTATTAGTTATAATAAATAATTCTTATATTTAACAAAAAAAAACACGGCAATGAATTTTATGAACATAAGCAATGCCAAATAAGTTAATAAGATCTTAGGTAAGAACTAAATTTATAAAAAATAACGTTTCCAATAATGTAATAAAAAAGAGATGGTAAAATTCGTCATCCGAATTAATTGACCCGATAACTCCGTTGGTTAGAGCGAAAGCACGGTTTGCGAGTGGTCGTGAGTTCAAATCTCACTCGGGTGAAGAATTTTTCATTTTAATATTTTATAAGGTACCTATTTAAATTGCTTTTAAGCCAGGCTTTAAGTGAAGCTAAATTATTTATTTACATAAGTAAAGAGAGAGAGTATGTTAAGTTTTATAATTAATGAATTGTTAATAACGAAGATGAAAGGAAATTCTACACCTTTGGGAACAAAACTATTTTAATCATCTTAATGTAAGCCATTGACGTAATATACTGAAGACTGGGACCAGTTTATCTTAAGATAAAATTATGATAAATGAATATCACACACTTCACAACACATTAACTTAGTCCCACACTAAGATACATACGGTGTTATTACAAAAGAATATAAGCATCATTTAAGCGAAACATTGCCTAAATTTGACGGATATTCTATACATTTTGCTGTCAAATGTCATATTTAAAACGAGTCTAACTTTAAGCGCTCTTTTGTAATAACACCGATAAGGTCTTGTGTCGTGGGTACTAAGCAAGGGTATCCTGGCCAACTTGTTGATTCGATTACTTATATAAAATTGCTATTATTTTCTGCGAGTGATATTATTTACTTTTCAAATACACTAAACTAGTATATTTTTTGATTCACACCGCTGCTGTAACATTACTGTACTGGCGGTATCTCTAAGTTTTTAGTTCATTGTCTTGCCTTTATTTACTCTGATGTCGGGATCGTGCGGTTTTCTTATCAAAATCCTACCATTACGTAATATGTTTCTAGAGGTTTTAGCTCTAAAATATCTATTTGAAGCTACATAGAATGAGTGTATGCAGCACTTTGGTTGATAGGCGATTTAGCTACGTCTGTCAGGAAATTGGGTTTTCTAAAATCTGAATATAATTTGAAATGATATATTGTTTACTCTATTAATCGTTTAACTTTCGTACTCAACTATAGAGCAGACACTCATTATCAAATCATGTCAGAGATAAATATAGGTCCCGAGTGCCCGCATAAAGAATTTAAGGCTACCACTGTAAATACGGTTATCGATGAGTTCGACAACAAAGAAAATATTTATAACTTTTATAAAATAACTTAGGGTAAAAGCGAGATATTACGGAAGCGGATTGAAACAAGTACATAACTGTTTTACATATCTACGACAAACATAAAAGCAACACTACCCATGTTATATCTCACTAGACTGTTAAAACAAAACAAGAAGGTAATTACTAGTGGAGTCAACCCTCGTGGGGGATGAACTGCCCCGGGGCTAGAAACCGCTACGTTTGAGGGACCCGATCGGGTTTTGTCAACGAAAATTTAACTTTAGTTTTGCTTACCTATATTAGTATCTTTATCAGCGCCCTGAAAGTTTGTGCCGTTATCTGACCGTATCAAAGTTGGCAATCCGCGCCGTGAAACACATTGACTTAGAGCTGCAATGAAAGCTTCCGTGGAAAGTTCAGAAACCACTTCCAAATGTACCGCCTTTGTGGACAAACAAACAAAAACACATAAATACGCTTTATAAGTTGTATCATTGTGGTGAGAATTATTAAACTAAGTTATAATTACAATAAAAATATTTATTATGTTTTGATTCTGGGCAAAAGATTTGATCAGTAGTTAAGCAAACTATTTGTAAAAAAAATATTTGTCAAAAATATAGATTGAGTTGACATTTTTGACCACAGATCAAACATTTTTCCCTCAAGACAGCTTACGCAAATTGCGTGTGAAATACTGCAAAAACATTAGCATACCTACCCCAGGACAGTTGATTCGTCCAAATACCTATAACAACCAAGAGATGGAAATAAAAAATGTACTGAAATCTTCTTGCTTGACGATCATGTCGAATCATGTCGTTTTCTCGTAATTATGAAGAGGTTTATTAAAGACTGGATTTACGTAGAAATTAAATAATTTCATCCAAACTTTGTGCTCAGTATTATTTTTTATGTACATTGTTTTGTTTGCATATAATTTAACTCCAAAGCTTAAGAAAACATAAGTATGCAATGTATTTACACGTGCCTTTCTAAAAAAACTATAGCAACATCACACGCAGTCTAAAGACCCTATAGCGCAAACACTGACGTATTTACGCAATAGCCTTAGGGCAGTTAGGGCCTAAAAATGAATTTTAATGGTCACTTAGCCCCGAATAATGAAGACAAGCTCGTTTGGCCCCCGGCTTGTGTTCCCTGTACAGCGTATCATGAAGGGAGAATAAAGGAGAGATGCGATATTCAATGTAGACTTTGCGACTAACTGTAAGTAACCGAGGGTTAAAATCTTTCTCTCAACATATCCTTCCACCTGTCCTGTTCCTAAGCAACACTCTTTTCTATATGTTTTCTAGTTATTATTGTTTATTTATTATTATAAAAAGATTACATTGAAGCATACTTTTGTCTCTGTTAAAAAACATGCAATCAGTCCTGATTGTGGACCCTGTTATTGGCTCAGCTGTTGGAAATTGGTGCTTGAGTTGGATGATTGTCACATCAGTGTTGCCAAGTTTGAGGTTGCCTTTCCGTCATAGTGCTATGTACTTTGCTACGGATACTTTTGATATCCACAAATCATATTCATTGGTCCATATTGATAATGCATTTGTTTGGTGGATATCACTCGCATCCATAGCGACGTTGCATAGCAGATCTCTGGTAGAAAGACAAACTACAACTCATGTACCTTGTCTTGCTTTGTCTTAAATGGTTGTTTTTATATTGCAAGTAGGTACTATGTGTGTCGTGTAAGATTTCACTGTGGTTTTATCATTCTTCTCTTAATATAGTTCTCGCATATTTTAAACAATTATTGTCAGGCCACTTCTTCCATGTTTTTACTTTATGCTGCATGCCATATGGCTTTTAATAAACCTACAGCATACCCAACAATATATATAACAATAGAATTTTAAATCTTAATCCCAACAGCATAAAAACTAGATTATTGACTAGATATCTAATACTTATCTATCTATGAGTATACGTCATTAAAGGGAGTGTATTCCCGCTGGCCCCATTGGCCGTGTCCCAGGGAAGCTAAGGTCCAAATACCACATTTATAGTTTCAGTAGTTTTGCCGCCTCGACATTCATGAATCAGTCAGGATACTTATATAATATTGAATTGTATCAGGCGTCACTATTCGGAAGTTCAAATCTCTATTGAGGGATCGCCCACCACCGGGCCCTATACCCTTATATAATATCGATGATATGATGTAGGCATCCACTACATTGACAAACCAGGTACCTACGTGAAGTTGGATGATGAATGATGAGGTGTAGATGGTAGAGTTATCGTGTAGTTTGGGCTCAGATAATTTAAAATCGTGTGAAGCCGAAACAAAGCAGAATAGGGATGCTTAGTGGACTTTTGAACAACACATTTTGGCCTCCGGCCATTTAAATTTGTTATCCCCTTTGTTTTATGAGATAAAAGTCATCAACTTTTAATTAGCACTAACATATGTTTTAAAATTAATAATACATTGGCATGTGTTAGGATTATTGTGCTCGAATATTGACAACGATGTTCAATTTATATTACAGGTACCTATGTACAAATGTATCTATAAAATATATAAACAATAAAATTTATAAACATAAACGATATACAAAGGCGAGATTATCTCTTGAAAATATTTGTTCCAGGAAATTCGTCAGGATAGCGTCAATCTATTAATCATTGAACTCTATAAGTTAGGTATAAAATAGAATGTACAATATAATCATCGACTCATAAAGGTAGATTTATTAAAGGCATGAAGAAGGTATAAAAGAGGAGGTGGGACTATGAACTGAGTCGTGTGGCAATAGTGAGTCTATGACGTCATGATAGGGGCGGAGCTTCAACGCCAGTGTAACACTGTAGCTGTAACCATACGCTTGTGCTCCGAAATGTAACCGTATTAAAATTACAAAGACCCTATAGCTTTTATCGGGGTACTTTTTACTAAAACGTAGTATAATATTGCCATGTAGTGATGAGTAATTGCACTAGTAAAACAATCTTGAACCATATTGATAATGAGCAAGTAGTTTGACTAGTCACTACAAGGTTTCTATGTAAATGGGCAGGGCTACAGTATTCAATGCTCCCCTCGTCCCATACTTCACCCCCGCTCCGCGGCATACTATTTTTGTATGAAAATATACTTAGCCGTTACTCCTCTTTTAATTCTTCTTCATGATTAGAGGTATGTAATTAGTGTATCTATATTTCGTAACTTATTAGAATGGGAAACGTGAGCAGAAATATGGTCATAACGTGTTTAATTTTATAAGAAAAAAACTTCCTTATGTAGTACATTTTTAAACATAAAATATTCGAATTTTGCTACAAAATTAGCTAGAAAACAAAAGGTAACTTTTCAATTTACAGAAAATTTTAAAACGATTTTCTTCCCGAATCTATCATCATTAAAATAATCCTTCGAGAAACATCTCGAAGCTTTCAAAAATGGCCTCTCTAGCTGTCAATCGGCCATGATAGATCGGTGACGTCATCAGTCGTGACGTCACGACCCATGTCAACGTCGCGGACAGGCTACGTTATTTTGCATAGTTATATCTTATATGTTATGTTCCGCTCTTGGGAATTCGCGGCTGCTAAGGTTATTATGCTTTGAGTGTGGTCTTTCGCAGATTTTGCTATTGTCTCGACGCTAAAAACTTAAATTATATTTATTAGAATTTATTTCGGAACCGCGTGGTGCCGGCAGAGTTGAATTCGTACCACCCCATGTCTGCCGGTGGGTATTGTACGAGCCGATTAAGGATTTCCGGGAGGTGGGCAGCAGCGCCTCCCGTGTTGACAACATAGTCCAAAATACAAACTGCGGTCACCAACCCGCCTGCCCAGCGTGGTGACTATGGACAAATACCTCCCATGGCAGTCTTGTGGCGTGCCCTAGGGGAGACCTACGTCCAGCAGTGGACTGCAATAATCACTTAGATTCATGCCTGTGCATTGATGCTAGGCTTAACAGAATACATCAACTGCTGAGGAATTTCGGGGGCATTCTCTCAGGCATCATCTAGCACTGTTTTTCATATCACACATTATTCGACTTTTTATGGGTTATTATAGCTGTCCCATTTTTGAGAACATTGTATGAATGTATGTATAAAGAAACAACATACTTATAAAGTATACAACCTTAAAGGCTCGAGCACACCGGATGCGTATGCGTGCACGTAAGCGTAGACGTACACGTACCTCTGAGTTTAATGTATGGAACTGTCACCGCTTGAAGTCTATGCTTACGTCTACGCATACGCATCCGGTCTGCCCGTGCCTATACAGTTCCATACATTACAACTCAGAGGTACGCTTACGTGTACGCACACGCATCCGGTGTGCTCGAGCCTTTAATATTTCTTTTGTACTAATTCAACCCTCCCTATAATAGGGATGTTTACTATGGTTGAATTTTTATGACATTTTATGTTAATCAGAATAAATCATCAAAATCATACTTATCTGTAAAATTACAGTTTGATTGTGTCCAATGTCCAAATAAGGTAGTAATAAGCCTTCAAAGTTAAGTGGGCAAGTCAATTTTTCAAATGTGGACTTAATTGAAAATTACTACATCACATGACCACCTGCATCATTTACAGCAACTTTTGTTTAGTGGCCATATTAATAAGCGCAACATTTAATATAGCTGTAGAACAAAAGTTATTTCACGCGCGTAATATACATGGAGCGTTTTTCGGCAAGTCTAAAATTGTGATTTTGAAATTCTTATATCCCGGAAAGTTTTCACGCTAACAAAGTTTTTATTTCGTAAATGTTTATTTTATTGTGTGATCTTTTGATATAAATACAAATAAAAAACCGTTACCGACCCTATTGTATTGTTAACTGATTAGAAGTCTTTACCCGCGCCGCCGCCGCCGTCAATACCGGGGTCGGTGATGCATGAGTGACGTCACGCCGTGACTCTCGACCCACGTCAATTTGACGTGCTGTGATGTAATTTACATTATAAAATGTTGAATTTTATAAATATGTGGAAAATTACAATGGTAAATAGTACCTACATATTTGGTAGAAGTTGGTATACCCAGACAGAACATTTCAAGAATATCCTGAAGTGCAATAGCGCTATTTTTGAATGTTACCAAAACAAAACCGCAACCAAAAACATTACATTTTGCACATCCTGTATCCTTCGTGTCGCGCTAAATTTTTTAATTTTTTAAGCCGAAAACGACGTTGATAATTTCTGAAATGCTGTCAAATGAACGTTTTTGATTTAGGGCTGATTTTGCAATCCCAAAATCAGCCCTTAAAGGTAGGAAACCAAAAACCAGCCCTTAAAGGTAGGAAAAGTAAAAACATACACTTTGCTATTACTGATACTTTCTGAAAAAAAAAATCGTAACTATCATTTTACATAATGTATATTCTCAATTACCCATGATAATAATATGACGTAATCTATGGTCAGTTAAACCAATAACCACACATACCAAAACCGAACCTCACCAAAATAGCTTAATCCTACCCGCCCACTTGAAAACCAAACAAATAAATCGATAGAAATTATTCGCCAGAATTCGGAGCACTCAATCAATCGCTTAAGGCGCGTTCACACGCCCTGAATTTTTAAACGGGCCCACCACGTTTTTGCCATTAGTCTGATCGGCCTATGAACGAAGGACGATGTAGAGGTGGCCTAGCAAATTGCTTATTTGAATTAATTTGTCCAAATTTTACTGTACTGTCCACATGGACCGTTAAAAGTCTACAATGATAAAAACGTCCCATAAATGTAGACCTGTCTTGTTACCGCCCATCGATTTCAAGTAGTTTATTTTACTGATTTTAATTGTTTAAGTACCTATAGATTATGAACTCCTTAATTGGCTTAATTTTTTGTTTATTATCAATGTGTAATCTGTAAGAATAGCTGTTTTGTTATATAAATAAAATAAAATTTCTGAGCATTACACGTATGTACGTAAGTCTGCGTCAGCATAGCTTAGAGCGCTCGCGACGCGTCTTTTGCTAGCTTTTATGCAAGTGTAATCTGAAAATTATTTTATGTCTGTCTCTCTTCGTTCTTAATGTAAATATTTAAGACAAAAATTAATAAGTAGGCCAAATTTTAAGTTTTAACTAATTGACCACATTGCTATACCATCTCCTCTCCACCCTTCCTCGATAAATCGTCCCCACCGCTAAATACTTTGCAGTCTAATTGAATAAACGTGTCGCGAATACCAGATGGTGTAGCTTTGTAGATTCCGATGAGCTCCAATCGGATTGTCCGAGTTTTAAATTTATTTAGATTTGTCGAAGGATTTCATGGTTAAATGGTGTGGGCGGGTACGCCGCCTTTTTATTTTTACAGTAACGTCAGGCAGAAGTTGGGGCAGAGGGCCTCCACAGTTCTCCGCCATCCCGCTCTGTCTTGATTTACTCGCTTCACTTCGCTCCAGGTCTTCCCTACTTTTTTCGCCTCTGTGAAAAATAAAGGTAACTATTAGAATAAGCCTTTTAAAATTCAAAAACATAAGTACAATAAACATCCGAATATAATTGCATATAGTTTTGTTCAATAATATGGTATATTTATTTTATTCTTATTTTTTTTTGTTTCAATATTGCAAATAAATTAAAAACAAAATGCATCTTCACCTTATGAGACTTATTAAAAATACATTTTAAATATAAAAGCTGTACATTGACACTATTTGATACATACAAAACTTTTCTAAAGTAAACTGAAACCCGTGTGTACTCGCTCTAATAAGTTCCTTATTTCGCTGAAACTTTTCGTGCTGAATATCAAAACATGAAATAATCCCTTTCTTGTTCGTAATTCACTTCCCTCGTTCCTGGCGGCAATTTGAATAAACCTACAATATTATTGAATTTAACTTGATTCAGCACGAGTATTTTTATTTATTGAAAATTGTAAAAAAAATATCTATAAATGTTCTAAATAAAATGAAAAACAAAACGTGAATTAGACAGTGAATTAGATCTTTTTGGGCAGAAAAATACTCCACATTTAACCTATCAGCTTATTCAAATCCCACGTGGCAAGTTGTGAGCCTATCGCCGCCATTCTAGTAAATAGTAGGTGCAAATGTTATTATTAGGGAGCTCCCCATCATCACGTGTAAGCATCAACCCAATTCTGCCAAATGGAATCAATGAAAATAATAAAATATATTACACAATCCGCCGCACGATAAAAAATAAGCACAAACGAGCAAAGAAGTAAAACAGATTTGGGTTAAATCCATCTGGATACGGAATTAACCCGAGATATAATATGATTTGCTTAGAGACGAACAAATAAAAGGGAAAGAACTCATCGGCGCGAGCGGTCGCACGGGGTTTAGGTTGGGCCCAAGTCAGCGACACAAGCTTACGTCACTACTATCTCAATACATACATATAGTCACGCCCAGTATCACCCAAAGAGGTTGGGCAGAGGTGTGCAAATTATACACACCCACTTTTCACCAGTTACGAGTAGCCTATTACATCCCAAGTGGTGAGCCTACCGCCGCTTTACGGGCTATTGTTTTAATGATGGTTCTAAATTAAGTATCAAGTTTTAGCTAGGTTGGGCGTGACGTCAACATGGTGCCTTGCCTGTGACCCTGAATAAATAAATTTATAGCTGAATTGATCTATTTGAAAGGAAAATTTTAAATTGCAGTTTGTAATGCTGTCAATGCACAGATTGCAGCACCGTAATGGCGGCGCGTTGCGCATGTATGCGTATTTTCTAGTAGGCGCCGAGCTTACTATGGTTTGTATGTGTGGGTGGATAACGCGTCAATACACATCCCTACTCCATGGAATATCGTTACCGAGCTTACTGTGAATGCTTCACTATGTGTATAACACTCTGTCCGTTATTCTTTATACGTTCATGTTGCATATCTTAGAGTGCTCCAAAATGGCTTATTACGTACTACATAAACATGCAGCTATGTTCCCAATATTGGGTAGGGAGGATCACGAACGATATCCTATAGTCACGTTTAGCATAGCAGGACAGTGTTGAACATAGGTACCTATAATTAATACCGTTAATTACTGGCCAATGTATCATTTTGCTTGCCATTTTGTTATATAGGTAGATTGACAATAGCGCATCCAATCCTTTATTTATTTTTATTGTTTCTTTATTGCATAGACCTGAATTTCCCTAACCCTAAAGGTATATTACGAATTACGAAAATTTCTTTCATTTACACCACACAATAAGCGAAAATATGAGGCAAGGGTAAAATAACGAGCTTAGAAGCAAACAAAGAGAGCGAAGGTTAACTCCCGCCCTCCGCACACCTCTGAGATCCTCTTACTAAGGAGGGACGAAAGGAGGTGGCCTAACATGAGTTCAAAAAAAAACCTGAGCTGAGGATACATCAGCTGCATACATTCCGTGCAAATAGTAAGAGTCGACGAATTCGGGAGCGTCCCCTCAGGCGAATACGAGTATATCACCGTGTGTGTGGGTGTGTAATTGATTGTAGATATTATAGGTGCCAAATTCTACGTACCTTTTTGGAAGTCTTTATTTTTCGCGTGATTAGTGTATCTCCACTCTATATGCCCTAGTTGATATATTTTGATAATGTCTCTTGCAATCGTTGAATCATACGGTCAACAGACGAAAAAGAAACGCGTATATATGTCAAATAATAAGTTTCTAACGACGACAACTAAGTAAACATAATGGTACTTGTTCAGAATTTCAGTTTTTTATGGTAATATACAGGATGTTTTTTCGTTGCCACCCTTAACGAAGGGTACGTACTCTATACATCAAATAAAGTAAGTTTATGCCAAAAAAAATTCTGGGAAACGATGTAATTTTTTTTATTTTATTACTTGATTGGGCGAAATTTATAGTTTCCAGTGTTTATGCTAGTTTTTTTAAAAAAATATAGATAGATATTAATAATTTCTCTTGAAAAAAATCTTGCTACACGCGTCAATGTGCATTTATGCAGAAAAACGCATTCTATTTACTCAACTTTGGACCCTAATATTTTGGAAACCAGACACTTCCCAGGTATGCTTCCATGGAGAAAAATGATCGTGATGATGAGGAGATTCCGTAGTTTTCGGGAACGTTGACGACCAAAAATCATCCTGTATAGTGGGAGGAAAATGTTATCCAGCAATTTGATCACACCGTACTGTACGCTACATTGTCAGTTATCGTTGGTCTATATAGCACCTCCCATTTGTACTCCCTTCTAGTGTTCGTGGCGTCTTTCTGTTTATTTTCGGGCAATTTTTTTATTTATGTCCCTGTTTTCTCGCGAATGGGACATACTTAATGGCCTGAGAATGTGCTTTTTGTGTGAGATTTTTGTGAATACGAGGAACCTTTTCTTGAGTTTTATCCACTGTTTATGCCTAAGAAAAACAAGTGTCAAGTTAGATGGACAGGTTCTTAACAATCATACATACATACATATACCTACCCACAACTGTACTCCAAAAATGGGATGGCCAAAGCTGCAGGATCGCGAAGGATATCCTCACACCTACGTTTAGCATTGCGGGGCCTAATGTTACACTTAGGCAATGAGCTAGCAACTTGTGACTGACTTCAAACTCGCAATAAGGGTACGCCCCCGAAATCCTGGATCGAGTCTTATGACATGCATAGAAGGAGGTGCAGCTGATGTATTTCAACCAAGTTCTGCATGCGCATGCACATATTTAATGGTTATTTACTTTGAACTAATTTAATTACATTTTTATCCCCTTTCTTCTATGCTGCTCTAGGAGTGAAAAAAAAAACGTAAAATATTACAGCTGCTTCTCTTCCCGGGCATACTGTATAAGTCAGTAGAGGGACAAGAGGGTTTTGGTGCTTTGTAGGCGATGGGCTAACCACCTGTCACTACTAACCGAACTTGTACATCTCAACTATACCCTCAAAATTGGTCAGAAGTGGCACCTTGTGGTTCTATCGGCCCTTGATGCTCTGCCTACACCGTAAGAGATAAAGGCGTGATTATATCTATGTATGTATGTTATCCCCTTTTGTTATACTTAGTCTATAATATAAGTTCATAATAAAATTGATGTATGTTATCATATAAGTAGTCGCAATATGGTGCAATACTTAAATTGTAGATAAAAGATAGAATTACTCAACCTTAAGTCACCCTCAATTATTGAAGAATAACTCTTAAATATAAAACAAAGTATATTACCATTTCTCAACCATGAGCCCTTAAAAGTTGCCACTAAGAATATGCAATACCGTTTGTACTTAAATGCATTACTACTATTTATACTTGTCTCCAACCAATCCACTTTATGCAGTCCATGTGTTCGTTAGTAGTGACGTTATAATAAAAATAAAATAAGAACATAAACATCGTATATAAGATTTATTTTTTAAACTAGAGCAACGTGGAAACTTTTTAAATGTTAATTATGTAATCAGGTTTCTTACATTAGTTAACAGACAAATACTTATTACCTACAAACAGGCTGGCATCAAACAAACCAACTTTATATTTGGAGAGAATCTGAAGGCAAGTTATTAAACCTTTTTGCTAGTTCCTCATAAAATATCTCCCAATATCCCAAATATTTTTACCGCATTACTAAGTAATCGTTTATTTATTAACTAACGTAAGAGGAAAAAAATTCCTCTCTTTATTATAGAGGAAATAATGTTTCGTCTCTAGAAATGAAAATAAATATTGTATATAAATGTAACTACGCACTTTGTAAGTTTCTGCCTTGAATTAAACGAATGAATGGAATGAATGGACATAAATAGAGTAGATATTGCTATTTGTAACATGCTTCACTTTTTGAATGAAATGTGATATGAATATTGTGAATAAGGCGTTATCAACTTTCATAAAAAGATATTTACGCTACAAAAACAAAGGAGATCGAACATTTTTGTATGCCCGGTGATCCGGTACTGATGCGACAGCAAATTTGGTCCCCGAAGAAAAATATCTAGTGTTAAAAATGTTTATCAGATAGATTATTATTATGCTAAAAGACAGTTGATTTTGTCATTAATTTGCGTTCTCATACCACTAATATCTAAACTAATTTTATTAAGCTGAGGTTGATATCAGGAACTATACATTTTATCTAATTGAAATAATATTTTTGTGTATGTATTATTCAGCTAGTCGCTGCGACTCCGTCCACTTGGACTACACTTGTAGAAGAGTTCTAATGTTAGCGAGGGATATACATTGGGTGATCGTATAATGTGTAGGGGCGGATCTTTTGGAGTTTGGTAGGGTGAAAGATCCGGTCAGCTTCTTTTACAAAGGCTGGCAGAGGCCGGGGCCGGCGCTGGTCTTTCCCCACTAATTCTCTTTTATATATTTGCAAAATAAATACAATGAATTGACTGTCTAGAAAAAAAAGTATTTAACGGAACTATAACTTATTTCTTTCCAGACCAAATTAAATAAAATGTCTCCTTAGTTAAGAAATCATACGTGAGTGTAATAATTTATATAGTACGTTTCTTTAGCCGCCGCCATTTGGACCACTTTCACCCTTTCTCCTTTTTGTAAAGACTGTATAGGGTTGCAGAATCAATTATTGAACTGGTACCATATTTTTGATATTTATATGTATTTTCAACATGGAATATAACATAATTATTATGTTGAATTAAATACAATCTCATAGCTCTTAACATTCGTAATTAATTTAATTAGAACTGTCAAGGGTAAGCACGTGCGAAACCGCAGGCGATACCTAGTTAGTGCATGTTATAAAGCCCAGCGTGAGTTAACTAACGAGCGATAAAGCATGCATATTATTTCAATAAAGCTATTTAAAGCAATATTCCCTACGATATGGCTTTTCTAATGAATTATATTAGTTAACCAGAAATAGTTTGATTAAATTTTTTAACGCAGATTCTAAATAACTAGGGTGTTAAGAGTTTGACCGCTTTGTATGTCTGTGTGTCTGTATATATAATTGTAAACAGTTGGACAAATATGCTATATATACTCGTACGAGTATAGTTATTTATATATTAATTTATTTTCGTTTCTTATATTTTAACTGGATAATTGTTGCCAAAACATTCGTAATTTCTTAATAAAATACAATAAATCAAAACTTATTTTTTTTATTAGCCTCTAGTGTTTCCCACTGCTGGGCAAAGATGTCCACATCCTCAAACCACACCTCAAAGTAGTACATACTATCTTATGAAGGGGCGACATATAAAGGAGAATGGCACGGAATTCAGAGGTCGTGGGTTCGATTCCCACCCGGGTGAGGAATTTTTTCCATTTCTTTATAAATAATTTTATAATATAAAGGAGACATTGAAAAAAACATTTTAAAACTTTATAATACCCTTTCACATAGTATAACATAACTTGAAATCCACATTACTGTGCAAAAAACGGATTGGTTTGGGATTGAGCATAAATACACTGGGATTGAGATGACACCGAACCCACTACCCTACCCGCTGCGCCGGCGATCCCTCGCGAAATAAATTGACCCCCCGCGGTGACTCCCCACAGTTATCGTTATGATAGGGAAATCGGTTATGGTTATCGGATTTTTAGTAATGGCCGATGTTATCTGCAGAACTAAAGTTATTGTAAATAATACTGATATGTATGTACTGCAGATATATTGTAGAACACTTCGTTTTACAAAACGGATAGGCTTTTTTAATAATATGAAAGAAAATAATCCTTCTAGCACTTCGCCGGTCGCTATTGCGAGACGCTCGCTTCGCTCACTCGGCTCGTGCGTTGTTATTTTTATAACAGTTTCAATATAATCTAAGTTATTAAGCTTCGAGTTGTATATGAAGCAGGGGCTTTTTGTAGTTTTTAATGACAGTTTTTAGGCTACGGAATTCTAGGATAATGATATTATAGGACATAGGTGGGAAATAAATACTGAGATGTTGCTATGTAAACTTTTGACATTTGCGCTTGTATTCTTAGTGTTAGCTTACACTTGAGGGGTACTTGGGTGTGATGGTGGTAGGTAATTTGTTTAGGTACCTTAAAAGAGTTGGGTGAGGTGAGGGTTGAGTGTAATTGAAGGTTGAGTTAACGATTATTGACATCATGGTTATAATAACTTCGCTTAAACGTAAATAATCCTGCTTAAAAAAATCACGAAAACGTTGCCTTTACACCAGATATGCGATGCTAACTTGCTAAGGATGCGTTTGATTAAATTTAAATTCACCATTTAAATTCATTGACATCATAAATGTAGCATAACCCATATCTGTTGGAAGCTGCCTGCTTTACTATCCAGGTTACCTACACGTTACTTACTGTCTATATTATGTACCAAGTAACAATAAATGTAATTACACTGCATTCACCATTGAATGCGCTGACGCGACGCCATATTAAATCTGTTCAGTGAACGTTTTGCGACTCGAGTGTAAGCAAAAATTAAACTCTCTTTCAACTGAGGAGTTAAGACAGGATGGACACTGGACTATTTTTTTAAAGTTATGTAGTGTTACGCTAGAATACATCAGCTGCATCTCATTCCTTGCATGTTGTAAGAGTCTAGTAAATGAGTTGGTTCGGTAGATAGAACTAACATGGAAAACTAATCCTGATGATGCCACGGGTGTTGGCGAAACATATGTCGATTAAAATTTTAATTGGTTTTCGGATTAGCAGCTACGTATTTATGGTTGCATGCTAGGTGCTTGGATCTGGCTTCTCGTTGCGACTGTAGTGTCTTGTGTTCGTGATCATGAGTAGGCAGATCCGAGGGTCAGCGGAGGGTATAGGGCCCGGTGGCGGGCGATCCCTCAATAGAGATTTAGAGGCGTTTTCTCAGGCGATAAGCTAACAACAAGTCACTGACTTACATCGGTGTCCGCATTGCTAAACGTGGCTCTCCTTTTTGTCTCCTTTTTGATCCAGCAGTTTTGTCTATCCCATTTTAGGAATACATCCGTGGATGTTTTTTGGTCGTCAACGTTTCCGAAAACTACGGAATCTCCTCATCATCACGATCATTTTTCTCCATGGAAGCATACCTGGGAAGTATATAGACTGCGTTTTCTGCATAAATGCAGACGCGCGTACCAAGATTTTTTCTTGACAAATAATAAACATGTGTCTATGAAAAAAATTAGCATAAACACTGGATGCTATAAATTTTCCTTGATGTAGCAATAAAAATTAAAAAAAAACATATTTTCCAAACATTTTTTTTAGCATAAACTTACTTTATTTGATGTATAGAGTACGTACGTACGGTTAAGGGTGGAAACGAAAAGCGTGGGATCGTTGATCTAAGCAGACGTACATGTAGTATGTATAAATGCTGCAGTGTACTGTGTTACATAATAAATTTCTTTATCTTACTTACCGTAAAAGTTACTTCTTTTAAAGATAAACCAAAATTCATTTATCAATGCAACATATTATTTAACCCACATTTACTTCACAAGTAGTGGGTATAGCAGAGTTATTTATACGACGATGAATTGATATTACGTTATTCCGTTCAGTGTGCGTTCCCCCGCTCACAAATGTACCGAACATTCAGAAACATTCAGAGTACGTCGGGGAGCACTTCTATAGTGATACTTTATTCAGTACCCGAACGCTGCGGTGAAAGTAATGCCGTTTACCGAATTGTTTAACTGCGTGCGAATTTATGTGTCTGTTTACAAATCTATAATGTATTTCATCGTTATTGGTAAATGATAATTTGAATACTTTTCCAATTAAACTTATAGAGAGGATCAAAATTTGGATATTTTATGCTTTTCGGCTTATTTTGACTTATTTCTGTTGTGATGCTGGTGGGTTCGACTACCTAAAATCAACCTCATCTGCTCGTGTAGGTACACCTTGTTTCGAAAAGTAAATATATAAGAAGGACTTTCACAAGCTTATGTAGGTATATCAGACCGACTAAAATTATTCAGATTATTTATCGGAACCAAGTATATTTCTATGAATCTTTGATAGCTGAAGTATGACATCATTAACCACGTGTTTTTGTACAGCTTCAGTACGTACACAATAGGTACAACATTCATTGAGGCATTTGCATCATGTCGATTCTTTATAAAAAATTATCACCTCTTTTTACGAACGTAATGATTAATTCAAACTTAGTGATAAGGTGATCAATTTTGGAAATTTATCCTTTATAGAATTACTTGCACGTGAAATAAAAAAAAAATAGCAATAAGCAATCTTCACTTTGCTCTTCAGAATTGTTTTCCTGCACGTTCTACTAAGTGATCATAAACTGCCTTTGTGTATAAAAATATTCAATTTGTCGAGTAATAAAATGGCCATTTTAAATAATCACAACAATTTGCGAATATAAAATACTAATTAAATTGGCAAAACCAGCAAAAAATCCACAAGAAAGGGTCGAGGAACGCCTCGGTTCGTTGTACAACTTCACAAACTTATGCGAAGTGGAGGGTGTCGACACTGTCGTCCCTGTAAAACCAAACCTATTGCTATTTCCATGTGGCTTCCATAGGTCCTTTTTTCGCCACTTAACAGATAAGTTGGTAGATTTGTAATTCGATAAATCAATCTTGTCTATAGCTTGTTTGTCGACAAAAGGCTTTGAAGTGCTAACTTGCTTTGTGAAGCTACACTCAAAGCAAAATACACAAAATAGAGCTTCAGAAGATAACAACCTTAGATAAAAATCGGTAAATGCCTAAAGGAGATTAATTTTGGAAACACACAAATGAACTGCTATTTAAGTTTTTAAGTGTCCCGTTTATATTCTATACTTATGTTATTTATATCTTAGAATTTTTTACAGTTACAATTTTTTATATCTTAGAAGAACGAGGGGTGCGTTTTCTCGTGATTATAGTAATGTAATTTTGCACGTTTGCTCTGTGGGTTTCCTAAGAGTCGCGCACCTTTGTGGACTGTTTGACTTTGAACTATTAAAATAATTTGTGCCGCAAAAAATATAATCTGACCTAACTAAGCATTTCATGAAATGATGATTCGAAGCCTCTGTCAATACCAGAAATCCTCTCCTCCAACGTCTCATTTAAGGATAATAAAAAGAACTAATTGCTGATGCAGTAGGTACTTAAGAAACATGATAGCCTGAAGTGTTCTAAGAGTATTTCTTAAAGACAATTTTAAATTGTTTATACCTCCAGCTAGACTACCATATCACCCGGTCGTCAAGAATACATAATGTAATGAACTCCCATTTCATTACCTCTCGAGCCTCCCAATTTACATCCCCCTGACACAACCTCCCTTTCCTACATACGTCACATCGACGAATGCCCAAAGTCCATCGCATTTGAATTGGTAATATTCTTAAAGGCAGCTTTTATATATCGCAATATGTCCTACGACGTCAACTTTAATCCCTTGTGGTACGCTATATAATCCCATATGGTATGTGCCTTCAGTATTGTGTAGGTTACTTGTTGCTTTAAAGGTAGACCATGTTGTAGATACAAGGAACAGGTGGCCGAATAACGTTATTTCATTATTATTATAAAAGTCTTCCTTTCGTTAGTGAATATGCGTAGCCAATTTTACTAGGTATATGAAGAATCAGTCATTTTAATTCTGAATACCATGGAGTAGCAGCTACGTATCACATCGCATTAGATTTTTTGACAGCTCAAGTCCCCCCCCCCAAATAGCTCATTTGCAGCGGTGATATTTTTTTTCATTGGAAAGATCTATTATAAGTTAGTGTTTAAACTTTTCAATAGCTCGTAAGCTACATAAGCGTTCACATATCAATATTTATTCTCACAGCTCCACACTATAATCGCCTCATGATTAAACGTAAAACCCAGTTCATTTTTGAGGTATGTATGTTGATTTTCAGTACGTTTTAAATGTTTAATTCTCAGTATGTTTACCTCCGAATTTGGTCGGGTTAGCACGATCAAATATGTACACCCCAAATTGGAAGAGTATGCTTGTTTGAAGTCGAGGGTTTCGTGAAAAATAATTATGTGATGGCTTAAGGATTTCAGTATGTATTACTTACCTTTATTTATTTTGTAAAAGTATCTAGTATCTTCTATGCTGCTCTGGGAGTGAAAAAAAAAACGTATAATACTACAGCTGCTTCTCTTCCCGGGCATACTGTATAAGTCAGTAGACGCATAGAGGAATCTTATTCCTCTATGGTAGAGGGACAAGAGGGTCATGGTGTTTTGTAGGCGATGGGCTGACCACCTGTCACTATAAATCGAACTTGTACATCTCAACTATACCCTCAAAATTGGTCAGAAGTGGCACCATGTGGTTCTATCGGCCCTTGGTGCTCTACCTAACCGGTAAGGGATAAAGGCGTGATTATATGTATGTATGTATCTAGTATCATCTAGTGTACCATTGCCCCCATGACTGGTACAAAAAGAAATTTATTTTAGATATAACACGTACCTACTTAATATCGGTCGGTATATCGAAGGTATGTCGTCGATTAAAAGTACCAATTTAATTGTGAAATGACAACTAAATCAATAAATAAAAGTCACGTCGTTGTTGATTTTTATGACATACTTACTCTGGATTTTGTCCTGTGAATTAGCATTGATATCTTATTATTTCTAGAATTACCTGTCAATAGCTTTTTTTTTATTAAGTGCCAATATAACTTACATAAAGTACATATACATATACACCACGGTGATCTCGATATAGGGTAGCCAGAACGAGATCCATACAGCCAATGAGGTTAGCATACAGCCACATTTGATATAACGGGGACAGAATCTGTAATTTAGATCTGGTATAAATTATTTAGTAAAAATATTCTTTGTTATAAAATTAGTTTTTCAATTTTCTATAACTACAGTTCTATTATTTCAAAGTCTCTTACAAATGCAGCAAGGTACGTATATTAAAACGGTTTCCTTCAGTCATAAAATAATCGAATAAAAATCATCTCGATTTCCGTCTCTGTCTTCATTATACGAGAACTGCATCGATTCCAAATTAATGGCCCTCTCGAGATACAATCGAAATCGATAATCCGTGTAACTAAGTATCTCTCGATACCGCAGCCGGACTGAAGAACGATCAAGTTTCGTGCCTCGTTTGAATTAGCGTTTAGTATTTAGTGCAGCTGGCACCACCCCATTTTTGCCCGTGGGTATTGTAAGAGGCTATTAAGGGTTTCCGGGAGGTGGGCAGCAGCGCCCGTGTTGACAACATAGGTAGTCCAAAAACCAAACTGCGTTCACTAACCCTCCTACTACCCAGCGTGGTGACTATGGGTAAAAATCCCCCTATGGTAGAACTTTGTAGCATGCCCTGGGGGAGGCCTCTACGTCTAGCATTATACTACAACATGCTGATTTGTGATTATGTGATTTAGTGTGGATGCGGACCTTCACTAAAATACATCACCCTTACATCCAACACCCTTTATCTACTTTTGTGTATGTCGTAAGAGTTGACCAAGGAACTCAGAGGCGTTTTCTCAGGCGAGAAGCTAGCAATTTGTTACTGTTATTTACATCTGATACGTCTATGCTAACTAAACGTAGCAAACGGGCATACCCATATTGAGAGCACAACGCGTTGCGTTAGTATATTGGTAAAGTTACTTTACATAAAAGTAAGTCGCTCTTTCTGGTTGGTCTAATGGTCCAACTAAGGTTAACCTCGTATTTTTTCCATAAAGCAAATCTCACTAAAACAAGGCTAATGGAATGGTGGCATTGATATGATAACAAAAATTCATGATCTGCTATATACTTTCAGCAATTTCACTAATAAATTATTATGCAAGTATGTACTTCATGGTTCAGCTAATATAGTCAACAAGTTATTTACATATTTTAATCATAATAGGAAATCTAGATTAAGCGAGGCACATAGCGAGTGGAACCTCTCGATTAGGTGCAGCCATTAGCGATAGTCGAGTCCTGATTACTCGATAATTTGTACCGCCCTAAGAGCTATGTTAAGGCAGACTAGCAGACTTGCACCATTTTGTTCAAAATAGTTTATTAAATAGATAGACTGATAAAGTAACTTTATTGTGTATAATCTGAGTTGAATGGCTAATTATCTAGTCTTAATCATTAATATAGTTATTTTCAGTCATTAAAAGTACACTGCTGAACGTAGGCTATCCTCGAATCAATATTACCTGCTACCTTACACATAAATGCATGTAGGATGCGTGTAATGGAGCGTAGTGAGTGATGTATGACAGATGACAGATGGAATGACAGGGATGGAAAGAGATAGAGAATGCGAGAGGAAGAGAAAGAGGACGACGCATGGAGGAACAAGAGGTGTACACGTGGAAGTAGAAGAATAAAGAAGTTATTAAATAAAAGAAGCAATTGTTTAATTGTTAATAATCCCCACAAATTTTGGGGGCTCGTCCGGGATTGGAACAATTAAACAAGAAGAACGAAATAAAAATAATTTGTGCAAAGAAGCTCGGAAAACGAAAGATGGCGATGATGGCGGAAAGTGATGGATTTTACGGCATTACAAAATTCAGCGGAGACGATAATTCACACTCATCGTCTAAGTGGGCGCAGGATATCGAAGACAATGCCGAAATATTTGGTTGGACTGCTCAGCAGAAATTGGTAATAGCTCGTCGATCACTAACCGGCACGGCCGAGCTATGGCTACGAACGGAAAAAGTTGCAAAGACGTACGAAGAATTGAAAGCCGCAGTACAAAAGGAGTTTCCAGACGCAGTGAATTCTAAAGAGATGCACGAAATTATGACTGCACGCAAGAAACGCCGCGACGAATCATTTTATCAGTACATGCTGGTCATGAAGGAAATGGGAAAACGCGCCAAATTCCCAGATTATGTGGCTATCCAGTATATAATTGATGGAATCATAGATACTGAGGTAAATAAGACGATTTTATATGGCGCTACGACGTATCCTGTGTTGAAAGAGAAGTTAACCCTATATGAAAAGATGAAGATGAACGCCGGAAAACACGAAGAAATACCTAGAAAACATCAAAATATGAAGTTCTCAGCAGTACAAACACCCTCAAGACGCTGTTATAAGTGTGGAGAAGCAAATCATTTGGCTATTACGTGTCCAAACGGTATGAAATGTTTCCGTTGTAATAAGTACGGACATATTGGACAGCAGTGTACTTCAGGCGACGTAGAGGGCGCAGCGGGTCCGTCGGTAAAAAGGTACCATACGGCAAGAAGCCAGCCAATGAGACAGCGCAACGACCTGCCGATAAAACAGTTCGGCCAATCAGAGGGCTCACAGCGCGCGGCCATGTTCGGGCTGTCTATGGAAGCCAATCCGGAGAACGGAGCTAGCGGCCATGATGGAGAAATGTCATCTGAGTTTGACAGTGACAACGTCGTGCAGATTGTAAACAAACCGGACGCGGAGATTGTAAACAACAAACCAATAAAGCTAGTGAATTTGTGTAATAAAACTGTAAATGCGTTGATAGATTCGGGAAGTGATTTAAATTTAATAAGCAGTGTATGTTACGAACAGTTAGGAGTATGTAAACGGGAAGATGACACGGTTTTATCCGGACTGGGACGTTTTGAAGTGAGATCCAGTGGAAAGTTTTGTGCTAATGTAGATATTGATGGACAGTGTTATAAAGACGTTTTATTTCATGTAGTACCTAATGAATGTATGCCTTTTTGTGTAATATTAGGCCAAGAGTTTCTCAAAGATGTTGTAATGGTTATGCGTGAAGGTTCAGTGTTGTTGTTTAGACAAGATGAAGAATGGATGATGCGAGTGAATTGTTGTGTGAGTAAATTGAATGTTACAGATAATATACAGACCAGTAATGCGGAGATTAAGTCCACAGTGCTACGTTTGGTTGAAGATTACCAACCAAAGCAAATAAGAGAGGCGCCGTTACAGTTGAGAATAATATTGAAAGATGATAAACCAGTTGCACAGAGGCCTAGAAGATTATCACTTGTAGAGCAAAACATAGTAGAGGAACAGGTAAAGGAGTGGTTAGAAAAGAAGATTATACAGGTGAGTTTTTCTGAGTATGCTAGTCCTTTGGTGCTGGTTAAGAAGAAAGACGGATCAACTAGAGTGTGTGTAGATTATCGATTATTAAACAAGAAGATATATAAAGACGAATTTCCTTTACCGGTTATCGATGATTTTATAGATAAATTGAAAGATGCAGCAGTGTTTAGTGTGTTAGACTTGAAGAATGGTTTCTTCCATGTCAAGGTAAGCGAAGAATCCATACCATATACTTCTTTTGTCACCCATCAGGGACAATATGAGTTTTTACGTGCACCATTTGGTCTATCAGTGTCCCCGAAGTGTTTTATGAGATATGTAACCATAATTTTCAGGGAATTAATTGCGAAGAATATGATGATGATTTTTGTTGATGACATAATTATCCCAGCTGAAGATGAAGAACAAGCTGTAGAAAGACTAACTACAGTGTTAGATGTAGCATCTCAATATGGGCTGGAGATTAACTGGAAGAAGGCTATTTTAATCAGCAGAGAAATTGAATACTTGGGTCATGTTATTAAAAGAGGGGAGATAAGACCAAGTCCACATAAAGTAGATGCCGTAGCAAGATATCCACAGCCAATGAATGTAAAACAGGTGATGAGTTTTATTGGACTTACATCATATTTCAGGAAGTACATTAAAGATTATGCTAAGATTGCTAGGCCATTAACGGAGTTATTGAAACAAGATAATGAGTTCATATTTGGCCCAGAACAGCAGCAGGCTTTTTGCATACTGAAAAATAAGTTGACAAGCGATCCTGTTTTGAAAATTTACAATCCTAAGCTGGAAACAGAATTACACACAGATGCCTCAAGTCAAGCATTAGCTGCAATACTGTTACAACGACATTGTGACGGTCAACTGTATCCAGTGCAATACATGAGTAAGAAGACAAATGATGCTGAAAGTCGATACTCAAGTTACGAGTTAGAAGCACTAGCTATAGTGCAAGGAGTGAAGAAGTTTAGACAGTATTTATATGGAATACACTTTAAGATTGTGACAGATTGTAAGGCTTTTGAGCTTACTTTGAAGAAGAAAGAGTTGCCACCTAAGGTAGCCAGATGGGCATTGCTATTGGATGAGTATGATTATGAAATTGAACACCGAGCTGGTACTAAGATGCAACACACTGATGCACTTAGCAGGAACCCATATGTGGCAGTTATAAGTCTACATGACGAAATTCACATAGCCCAAGAAGCAGATGATGAGCTAAATGCAATTATACAAGTAATAATAAAAGAAGGGCAATATAAAGACTATTGGATAGATGCAGGTATACTTTATAAAGGAGATCAGAAACAGATAGTAGTTCCAAGAAGTTTAGAAAAGGAAATTTTAAGAAAAGTTCACCAGAAAGGGCATTTTTCAGTTAGAAAGATGAAGGAAGCTATAGACAAAGATTATTATATTCGCAATAGAGATAAACAAATAAATGAAGTGGTAGCAAGCTGTATACCTTGTTTATTAGCAACCCGCAAAGAAGGAAAGCAGGAAGGATATTTGAACCCTATCATCAATGAAGGTACACCGTTGCACACACTACATTTAGATCATGTTGGACCTTTAACGGAGACTAGAAAATTATATAATTATATACTTACCATGATTGATTCTTTCACAAAATTTGTATGGCTATTCCCTACAAAGTCCACATCGAGTGCAGAGACGCTAAGTAAACTCCAACTTCATCAGCAGACATTTGGGAATCCTACTAGGATCATTACGGACCGTGGTACAGCATTTACTAGTAATGATTTTGGTAAATACTGTGAAGACGAGGGCATAGAGCATATTAAGATTACTACTGGAGTGCCAAGGGGTAATGGGCAGGTCGAGAGAGTTCATCGCATTCTGATACCCATGTTAACTAAGCTGTGTATAGCAGACCAGTCATTGTGGTATAAGCATGTAAGTAGAGTCCAGAGGGCTCTAAACAGTACACATCAAAGGAGTATTAATACCACCCCATATGAATTGTTTGTTGGTACTAAAATGAAAAGTAAAGAAGATTTGGAAATAATGAGTATCTTGCAGCAAGAAACAATTAATCAATATAATGATGATAGAGATGAGTTGAGAATCAGAGCTAAGGAACAAATTCAGAAGATACAGGCAGAGAATAAAAGTCAATATGATAAGAAGAGAAAGGCAAGCACTACTTATGTAGATGGTGATATAGTGGCTATAAAGAGAACGCAATTTGGAGTAGGCTTAAAGCTAAAGCCGAAGTATTTTGGGCCTTATAAAGTGATTAAAGTCAAAAGAAATGATCGATATGACGTAGAAAAGTTGTATGGTGGTACAGAAGGACCGTTAAGAACCTCAACTTCAGCCGACTACATGAAGAAATGGCCATCTGAGGATCTGGAGTAAGGGAGGATGAAAGGTGATGAATGCTCAATTTTAATATGTTATTTTAGGGTATATTGTGGTTATGGAAGGTGGAGAAAGAAAGAATATGTCATATCTGGGGACAGATATGAGAGAGCAGGATAGCCGAGTGTAGGATGCGTGTAATGGAGCGTAGTGAGTGATGTATGACAGATGACAGATGGAATGACAGGGATGGAAAGAGATAGAGAATGCGAGAGGGAGAAAGAGGACGACGCATGGAGGAACAAGAGGTGTACACGTGGAAGTAGAAGAATAAAGAAGTTATTAAATAAAAGAAGCAATTGTTTAATTGTTAATAATCCCCACATAAATGCATATGCATAGGTGCTTTTTTGTCGTCAGGTTTGAGAATACTCCTCATCATCACGAACATTTTATTCTCTCTTCATTCGCAGTTCACATAAGTTCCGTGTAGTAGGGTGAGCGAGCTTACCGCCGCTTTTCAGCCACTAAACAGTTAAGCGACTGCCGTATATCCGATATCACAATGGACACTATATTATTACATAAATAATAGTAACCACTTATCTACAACACATACCTTAGGGATATAAGTAAAGGTTTTATGTGTTTTAAATTTATGGTATGGAAAACCTATACCCTTCAAAATGTGCTATAAGATAAGTATGATATAGAATTATAGTAAGATAGCTCGAAAATGCCCGAGTTATAGCACCCATTTCGCTTAAGTGAGTGATTCGCGCTTCATTGTAAAGTTATGAGGAGAGTCAAGCTTTTTATGTCACTTAGCTCAAGCTATCACTTGGGAGATTGAATAAGTTTTGAGGTACATTGTCGGAAATATTTGGGAAGATCATAGAATATGCATGGTGTACAGAGCAACGAATTTATTTACTTATTTTATTTACCAAAATCCACAATGATACAATATAATTTGAGACAATGTTTCTGAATCAAAATAACATGTCCTGACTGATTCATGTACACCGTGTCAAAACGTGATATTTGGACCATGTCCTTCTTTTGTGACGTTAGAGTCCACTAAGAACGGATTTTGCGAAATTTATCTTCTAAAGTGATGAAAACGGGTCTCAACTCAACGTTTGTATATGTCTTTTTGGTTGATTAATTCCTAAAGAAATTGATGATTCGTAACTCACGGTGTTCATGATTATACAATCTTGTAAAATATATAAGCGAGTTCGAATCTCATATCCTGTGGATCGGTTCACTATGGTGGCCCATTTTCATAGCATTTTGTTTAACATACCCCTTTTGTCATACCCTTTATAGATTCTAAGCCTAATTTGTGACGGCGTGTTGTCGACGCTCAACAAATTTGTCCTTCCCGCCCCACTCGTGTTCGACTAGAGACAGTTTTGATTTAAACGCCTAGATGCGTACACGGCTTAGATTGGAAAATTTGAATATGTTTTCAGATTAACCAGTAAGGGTACTCGTATTCTGCTTTACAATTAATTTGGATAATCATTCACGTCTTGTTTCAGTAGCAGTTCTTTTAGTGCCAGACCTGGAAGCAATTCCGCGAAAATTTTCCGCCGGAACAAAGCTGAGAAACGGGACCGTTGTTGTAAATGCTCAGTACGAAACAATAATCACTTTACGGTGACATAATTACACAAATTTCACCACGAGACAGTTATTTTGTCATACTTCCGTCCGCTTTCTGCTAAACTATACCTTGTTACTCAAGCGGTAAATAAATATTGCTTCGCACCTCGTTTCGTTAACGGTTCGATAGTGGTTGGGTTTAGGCTCAATTTTTTTTTTGCGGAATGGCCACTCTGCGAGCTTAGTCAATGATACAATTTTAAGAGAGACAGCGAAGTTATCACACCATTAACTCCAATTAGCGGTTGACATCATCACGTCATTTAAGGAATGCGCTAAATGAAAACTTTCTATTATTAGAGGAAATGGTTCGATAACTTTGCGATCTTTGCCATCGCTTGAAAAGTCTAAGGCCTAGTTTATGTAAAATATCGATAGACTAATAATAACCTCTTGATTCATTATAGCATTAATATATATTAGATATATTTAAATTAATTTCATGGTTAGAGCGAAAGCACGGTTTGCGAGTGGTCGTGAGTTCAAATCTCACTCGGGTGAAGAATTTTTTCATTTTATTATTAATATGTTATAATTAATTTCATTCTATTACGGTTTTTAAATCCACAGCACCACACTAGTGGGCCACGGCTTTACTACTACTTAAATAATAATGTGAAGAACACATATAAATATGTGGATTTAACACATCGGTAATATTGTAAGTACGATCAACTGTGTACTATGATGACGGTGGGGCTGGCTCACCGGCCGGAATCTCGCTAATGGACAAAGCCCGAAACAAGATTATCCGGCAGAAGACCAAAGTGACAGACAAAGTCTCGAAATGTAGCAGACTAAAGTAGCAGTGGGCAGGCCACATCTGTCGTAGAACCGATGGACGGTGGAGTAAACGGGTTCTCGAATGGAGACCACGCCTCGGCAAGCGTAGCGTTAGGCGCCCTCCAGCCAGATGGACCGATGACTTAAAGAGGACGGCTGGTAGTGACTGGATGGCAAAAACGGGAGATCAAGTGGCGTACACTGGGGAGGCCTACGTCCAGCAGTGGACTGCAATAGGCTGACAACAATTATTCTCATAATGTGAAAATACCAAATGGTACCATTAAAACGGTAATTACAAGCGATTACCGGAACAAAAACTTTATAGCAAATAAATCATTCCAATTCTGGAAACGGAACAATATAACAAAGAGCCACAATAAAACATAAAAACAATTGTTATGCTAATTCTATGCAAATGCTGGGAAGAGAAAAATCATTAAAAATGTTTAAACTCCCGAGTTTTGTGACGGGCTTTTACGAGAATTTACGCTCAGAAATTTTGAGTTAAGTGTAAAAGAAATAAACTCTAAAGTACGGCATGACAGCATCAACCAGTTTTTTAACTACTTTAGGCAAAAAATTCCGTATTTTCTCATTACTCAATTTAATATTTCATCATTTATCATTTACAGCCCTGAGAAGTCCACTGTTGGACATAGGCCTCCCCTCAACATAGGCCTCCCCCATTTAATATTTATCTCCTCAATATTTTTTATACGTTGTATACAGAAGTTCATACACAAAATAGGGAAGCCAGATCTGCACGTTCGTAAAAGAGATGCCGCAGCCATGTTGTCTTATAATAATGTCGAATGATGCCCACGGCGATAGCGGCATGTTTTCCTATATCTTTCTAAAGTACTTTTTATACTTTTAGCAAAATCTTTTTCCTATGTATAACGTCTCTTTATATTATATGTAAGTACTTCGGAAATTCGACAAAGCATTGACATTTAGCTCTCTTTTATGTAAAAAATGTATCATTCATTAACCAATTAGTTCGCAGAAGACCTAAATAGGTAACAAAATTCGCATCATTAGTATTCCAGCGGCTAAAGCGCTTTATAACCATTAATTAAATCGGCGCGTATCTGCGCACGTCCCGATACCGACTGATGTATGAAGCGCTGCAGTGCTTGAATATGCAAGCACTAACATTCCCTTGAGAATACTGGGATATCCTCTATAGAGGTCGGTTATCTTGTTCAGGATTTGTGTATTTTCGTGTTAGATTTGCTTTACAAGACGTTTAGCAAGGTCCAACCTAACATTGTTATTGCTAACTGATCGTATATTTATTGCATCGTTCTAAACTTTATTAATATTGGTAAAATTTTAAAGAATCTATTCAATAAAAGATTTCTTGTCAGGTAATTCATCCTCGCACAAAGCAAAGTAGCATGCTTACAAAGCAGACTTTGTGCGCAAAGAAATGTCTATCTATGCGCTTTGGATCTATTGCAACTGAGAGGTATCTGGGAATGTCAGAATTTCTAAATCTAGCTTTTCCTCGCTACCATGTCTTGTAACTAGATAGATATAAATGGAAAAGAAAAAGCCTATTTTGGAATCCTATGTTCGTCTTTAGATATCTTATCTTCATTTCATAATCCTGAGTGGATAAAATTATCTTAAAATAAAAGCAGCTCTTTTTTGTACTTAATAATGGAATGTAGAATGCGCATAGATTTATTCCATGAATTTAATTTGGTTTCAAAATATGGGGTTTTTATTACAGTGTATTTCCTATTTTTCGAGATATCTGTATTTTGTGGGGTAACTATGAAGTCTTAAGACGCTAATTTGACCTAACCTAAAACTTTACGTTTTGTTATTTACTAACACTTGAAAGTAGTGAAAATAACATTCAAGTTTATGCTATAGGGATCTTACCTCCTAATAAACGTGGTATAAATAATAATGGTATAAATAAATAAAGTTTATGAATATTAGAATAATAAAACACAAGTATATACAAATAACTATACGTTTATTCTTGTAAAGGTACATAACGTCAAAATTTTATACAGTCGGCGGCGCCTCGATTGCCGTAGTTTGTACAGTTGACCTCTAATGCAGATGAAGTTAAATTCGTAAAAACCCACACCAACTCCTTAGTCTCCCGCTCCCTGATTACGTAAAAGCATAGAGGAATTCCTCTATGGTAAAAGCAATAGCAAAGCAGAAGTCGCGCGATCGCGATAATTGAGAGTGTGTGTGTGTACGGGGCGAAGTGCGTGCGCGCACACTATCGATTTTCGCGATCGCGCGGCTTCGGCTTTGCTATTGCTTTTACGTAATCAGGGGGCCGAATAATTAAAAATAACGTAAGTATTATTCATCTCAATTAGTTTGGAGCATTCGAGATAAAAATGCTGGCCTCGACTCTCAGGTCTTGGACATTATATCTAAATTCGACATTAATGTTCACACAATATAAAAAAAAGTCGGTATTTGAATAGCTGATATCTATGGTACTTTTGGTTATTTGGTTAGGTATCAACTACCAGAACATATCACATAGATGATTAGATACGAGTATGTCGAGTACAGGTTAAACTATATACAGGTTAATATATTACGTAAGACACAAGACTTTAGGGATCTTAATGTGGGACTAGGTTAATGTGTTGTGTAATGTATGAATATTTATACATACATACATATAATCACGCCTTTATCCCTTACGGTGTAGGCAGAGCACCAAGGGCCGATAGAACCACATGGTGCCACTTATGACCAATAAATCCGTCATTTTGTTTTTTAAATGTATGGACTAATGTCGAGTTAGATAATTATGTCGACTAATATGTCGAGATGCCAAATATTAGGATCTTTTCACCACATTCAAAACTTTACTGCATTAGAGGATTAAAATGTTCTATACGGAATACGGGCTTCATACTAGCGAATTCTCTAGTGATATTACTTTGGTATTGATACTGTACAGCGTCCCACGCCTTGATATAGGGATACTCATTTAAAGAAAGGGTTTAAATATTAGTCTAAACTTCATCGGCTCTGTTATACTTGACCTTAAACTCAAACATTCAATACTAAATGTCACTTTATACCTCGGAATAAAGTTAGTCTATCTCTTTTCCAAAGTTTTAGTGCCTTTCTTTAAACGACCATGTTTTATGTAACTTATGAATATACAAGATTCAAAGTAGTGTTGTCACGTAATCATAATTTCACAAGAAATATAACATAATATGTAGAGAAACAAAAAAGTACAAAACAAGGAATATAAATAAAGCTACTTCGTTTGAAATGCTCGAAGATAAATTTAATGATGCACAATATAATATTTATAAAATAAAATGAATAGTTCAAACAGATACCAAATATAAGTTAAATCGTTCAGTACTCACAAACTTCGTATACAATTAGACTAGATGTATAAGGAATAGTTAGACTTAATAGTAATTGATGGTAACCAAGAATCTTAAATAGTAACAAACATTCAATATTTTATAAAATTATTAATAAAGAAATGGAAATAATTCCTCACCCGAGTGGGAATCGAACCCACCTCTGCATACCGTATTCAATATTTTAAAAATAATACAGGCTGCTTACACCTATTCAATGTAACATCGTTCCTCATCGACGTACGTAACGTCGATCTTCATCATATTTCTGTCCTTGTCCCATTATTTATGGGGCGCAATATGGTTTATTTCGAAACTCACATTGCCAAAGATTAGGCTTTTGTTTTACAGCCAGCTGCCTGCCTGATGCCAACACCCTAGTCGGGTAAAGCTAAATGACATATTTTAGAAAATCCGTTCATGAAATAAATTGTATTATTAAAACGCCCAAAATGAATTATTAAATTTAATTAAATGAATTAAATATTGGAGGAACTATTAATGCAATTGAGAAACGATGTTACATTATCGTGTCGTCTGAGATCGAAGATGAAATCTGACTAGAAGAAAATCTCATAAGTATAAACAAAATGATTTTTGAGATTTGACTTTACCAAAAATAATTAAATATACCATGAACATTTATTTTACTTCACTTTATTGCTGTAGGGCTAATATTTCTTATATAAAACTTTACAGGGATAGAATAATATACATAAGGTAGGCATAAACTTCGTATAAAATGTTATTATATTATTATACTAATGACTAGGGATATTCGCAACGATCGTTGTATAGGTATAAACTTTATACAACACTACTCTTACTATATAAATAGCTCAAAAATATTTACATACATTACAAAATGATATTTCAGTTGATATTTCAAACTATTGTAACGAAAAAAGACAGCAAAATAAATAATAGAAATTCAGTCTTTCTTTATGGAGAACAAAATATCTTAATTCATAAATTTATAACTAATAACATTCTAAAGTTTGTAATATATGAGAAAATATCAGACAAGATACAACCTAGAATAAATCCGTTTTACTGATAATGTGTTCCTTGAGTACACAACACGCAGTTTATATGTATACCTATAATAAAATTATACCCATTTTTATCAAAGTTCAGTTAATAGGAATGGAGTAAAAATCCATCCAATTAAGTAAAACGTATGATAAATTCCGATAGATATGACTATAATTTTTCGTATTAGAGTCCGGTGGCAAACTGACCAGTAAATAATATAAATTTCTAATATAGTTACAGTTTTAAAAAGATAAAAGTTTAAGGTAAATTGGTATAATTGGCAAGATCCTTTCCATTCTTGTACATTGATGTTAAGATGGGATCCAGATTGTGGTATTCTTTGCCCGATCGCGGCCGAAGTGTGTTCGTTGGTTGTCGACTTATTCTGAAAGAAAATAATAATTTTGCATAAAGGCTTTCTCGCTAAGTAAATAGTTTAATTATTTTCGTATATACCGAAAATAATTGTAAAAATATATAATTTGAATTACCTATATAATTTAAGGTACCATTTTGTTTTACACAATTAGCTAGTTTACTACATGGTAAAAAATTACCGAATGGATTGTTTCGTTCATAAAAGTCACCAAGCTTTAATAATCTAACAGTGATATTATACTTACCTCGAACTAGAAGGTGATTCAGAAGATGAATGTGAAGATGACAGAGATAATGTCTCAATATAATCCGACATATCTGATGTACCACTCGATGTACTATGTGTATCCATTACTCCTAAAAATAACAATGATTTGATGAGCGTCATTGATTTAAACATTTATTAAAAAGACATCTAAGAATATCAAAAGTACCTTTGAATTGTTTAGGAGGCAACACAGGAACTTCAGCTTCTGCAGATGATGATTTTGCAGGATAGTTAGCTCTATGAAGCTGCATTGATTTATCTCGCAAAGGATCCGAAGACTTTGATTTTCTTGGCAACGAAGAGTGCAAGCATCCCGATAGATTTCCTCTCATTCTCCTCTGAGCTAAATACTGATAGCGAGAGTGTCCTGATGTTAAAGGCATTTCAAATTCATTAAATTCAGCTGCATGCTTCATTGAACAACTTGATACACCAGAATCATTTGAGCTAGAAGAATCCCTGTTACCACCTTTGCAGGGCACACTAGAAGATCTTTTGATTTGAGCATTATCAATGTGTTTGTTTCTTAAATGAGGCACATCTTTAGATGAGCTCTCCTCGGATATTTTGTTTTCTGAGCCGGAAGATTTGCAACAATCTGTACACTCTCGATTATTATCATCGCAAGGTGATGAGGTTCGTCTATTATCAATAGCCAGGTTTCTAAGAGTCTCTAGGGATGATGAAGTGGCGTGACTGCCTATACTACTATCAAATTCTTTCAAATCTTCTAAAAGTCTAGCTGAATCGACAGAACTTGATCGTTTTTGTAAAGAATCTTTATTAAGATTACTTGGGCTATCGAAACTTTGCGGTGTACTATTACCCACTAAAGCGGGTATACTCATAGATTTTTCAATGTCTACACGGTTGAATTTCTGCGTGGGATATTTTAAACTCTGAGACCAATTGGGATTTGGTAACATAGGAGTGTACCCGGTGTTAGGTCTGATAGTTTGACAAAGGTCTCTCTTGGCAGGCTCCATGACTAAATATTCGTCTGTTTTACGCTTTGTGTCACAATTTTTACTTTGTACATGACCACATTTTTTGCAAAGCGGCGTTTTCTTTGGCAATACAGTGGCAGCAATGTCTAAATTGGTACTCAGAGCATCTAGCTCACTTTGTGTGACTCCAGCTTTTTTCAGTAAATCTTTAGCATTCTCGTAGTATTCAAGAGATAATGCGAATTCAAGATTTTCATAATTCGCATAAGGACCTTCAAAGTCTTTATCATTTTCTGGTTGCACATTTTGGTAATTTGTAAACATCTCACTCTGCCTCTCTGCAAAAGGCAAACTTTTCTCAGACGCAGCACTACTTTGTCTATTAGTTTTTCTTGTTACATCTACAGTCGCATATAACGCCATATCATTAGATTTTTGAGCGGATAGTACTTCAGTTGTAATTTTTTCATTAGCTCTTTTACAATACGGGAGACTTATCAAATTATTTGCCCAATTTGTAACTTTTTGACACGGGCAATCTACAGGCTGTAGATTTTCCTCGCACTCGACAATAACGGGTTTCTTTTTTGAAGCAAATTTTCAATATACAACCGCAATTCTTTTTTAATACTAAAGAGCCTGGAGCAGTAACGTTTGTAACTTGAAATAAATCTTCAGCTAATGCTGCTTTTAATCTCTTTGGAGTATCATAATATTCACCATTATCCACCTGAAATATAAACGGTATTATTGTGATAATTACATACAATTATTTTTTTAATAATATATACAATTTATTATATTGATTGATTGAATTACTATTTATTTACTCGTTACTTATTTACTATTTACTAAAATTAAAATCCATAAATGGCAGTATGTTATGATGATAGAATGCTAAACTCTTTCTAAGTGCTGTGGATTTCTGTTAAGTTTTCTGATGTCATAGCAAAAAATACGGAAGGAAGTAAAATTGCAATACGTCCATGGCACCTACAAGAATTTGCGAGGCAGGCGCTTCACGGATTAATAAAATAAATTAAAAAATCTTACTTCAGCACGTACAGGCTTAGGAACATCGTAGTTTTCATAAGGACCGACTTTAGGGTTATTTAGTAGACTGTTGTCATTGCCGATAAATATTGAATCTTGAGGTAATGTCGCTGGTGGTTTCTTTTGCTCCAAGTGTAAAGGTTTCGGTGGTCTTATTGGAGGACAATCTTTGCAAGAACACACATCAACATTCCTTCTTACTGCTCTAGGTGTAAGGTAGTCTCCACCGCTCGAAGAGTTATCAGAAATGCTTTCCGGCATAGCTTCCATTGTCCAAGCTGGGTTGAACTGAGAAGGGGTAATGTCTACAGTAGAAGAACGGGTAGCAGCTCCTAGTTTTGTGACACAATTACTACATCTTTCTAATATAACATGATCAGCCCCACTCCAAGGTGGATTGGTTCCTACTTCGTTTTCACGTGCACAATCATGCTCATCGAAACCTCGTCTTTCATCTGAAAGCCAATAAGGTGATACTTCTCCAACGTCCTCCCCAAAATAGTTTTCTTCATAAAGACCACTCGCCGTATCTGGTATCGATTGATCAATTGTAATCATGTCTGACATCCGAGTATTGCAACGTGTCTTATTTGATTTATCACCTTCTGCAAATTAAAATTTAATAAAATATTTGATTCCTTTTAAAGATACAGGTTTATTGTTTATTTTTCCTAAGAATGTCAAGTAGAAGTAAAGAAATTTTTACGTTGTGTAATAGGTATTTGAACAAATAAATAATTATATGTATACTGGAATATGGAATTATACCTGTGCCATTCCTAGAACCAGATGACCTCTGCAAAGACAGATTCCCCTGAGCAGCCATACGGAAGGCGTCCGTGATGTCATGAGCCTGGTCTGTAATGAGCATGTGAAGACCCTCGCCCTTCCCGCAGTGCGAACCTCCTTCGAAGCAGAACCGACCTTCTACTACGCCATAACGCCTGGGGACAAAAATATTTATTTAGCTATTGTGCTGTCTCTAAAAGGAGTAAAGTTAATGCATCGCTATCAGTGTATGGTTTAAATAATTTTAATAAAATAAAATGCATAAAATAACCTACAAGTGGTCCAAACGAAAACGGCAAAATTACACAGACGTAAAAAAAAAAGGAAATCCTCAAACCAAATTAACATTTATCCAATGTGATAAATATCTATACAATCCTTAATATACTCCCACTTGCATTTACATCTACAAATTCACACAAAATAGCAGAAACACAAAAAGACCCAGCTACTAAAAAACTTCTAACGACCATAACATTAGCCAACACTCATCAAGTTCAACGTAATAAAGACGCTATCAAGTTATCCGGGATAAAACTGCTATTCTGGCATCCCGCCACTAAGTATTCCCTATTAGTGATTACATCGCGCATGGCTAGATTGATGGCTGAAGGCGACTGGAGAAATGCCAGGGCACGGCCATAATCTTTAATGTCTGCATATTTATTACTCCATCTTGGGAAACTGGAGATTTGGTGAAGTTTCACGGTAAAAATAACAGTTATGTATAACTTGTAACTGCTAATTTTTGAATTAGTTATTAATTTAAATTAAGTTTTTTTTTCAGTATGATGCGACTTTTTTTACGTACAAGCTAATGCTTAGTTTGCAAATGGCCACGTATTGCAATAGAGGCAGCCGCGAGTGAATTCGACACTATTGTGGCGCCAACGTACAAAAACAGTAATCCTATTAGCTGTGAAGGCCCGGCAATAAAATAACTCACGGACGTTTGCTCTGCAAATCAATTGCAAACATCTTAAAATTCATTGGCACAATTGCGTGTGTAGTGTCGGAGGATGTTGGTTGCATGTCATGAACTATTTATGCAAGTTTTTAGTCTCCTTGAACATAATTCATTTAAAACTTTACTATAACACTGTGCATTCAACTACAAAACATCCAGATAGCGTCGACAATGGAGCTCGCGAACAAATCTAAAACATTTTAGCTTTTCACTTACATTGCTAACTTTATCTAACATCGAGCAAGTTATATAGCTGTCTCTGTCTAACAGTTGATACATAGTTTCGAGTTTTGTGGTTTTCTGACTCATATGCAGTTTACCCGTGAATTTGCAGCAATGCTTGCTTGTAGGAGACAAATATGTGATAATATTCTTTAGTTACCCTTAAAATATAACTGTGAATCTGGGTTAAATCTTGACTGAGATTAAGATTTTATGTACTCGTATTTGATTCAGAAAATAAGTTTAATTACTCATAATTAACGGAGCTAACGAATCTAGCTTAAGTCTGTAAATGATGCGTTATATACGTTACGGAGTCAATTTTCAGTTAAGCTTTGATAGTTGAAGCAACCCTGAATCTTCTCTTGAATTGTTAAATACTAAATACACCTTAAATACTATACACCGCATTATTATTTGATACCAAACTATAATACAAATAGATCAAATGCCCCGATGCTGGTAAGAAGACCAAAATATGAATTAAAAGATATATCACTTAACCCAGAATGTGCACACTATGGGCATATGACACACACAGCAAAGTAGATATAGATACTGTTGTTAGCACATTGGTAGACAAATGGGCTAATTAAGGTGTTCTTGCAATGATGTTCGCAACTATCACAAGCCCAAATGAGATACATTTCTCAATGTAGGCCAAGCACTAGGTCTATTTATATCTTTATCCGTGCTCTGAATCGTCTTGCCGCCATAACCGCCGCCATTTCCGTCCGCCATTTTGTAAGCCATTGCAAAGTTCGCGCCAATATTCTGGCGCCATATTGTGTTGTGTTGAGTGGCGTTATATATTGCACTTTGTATGGATAATGCAGTTTGATTTAATTATGAGCCTGTTATTTCTTAATTTTAGTAAAAGAAAACGCTGAAGCTTAGGAAAGCTAGTTTGATTAGGATTCGATCAGGAGATTTTATCATATTATGTTTAGCAACTCACAGTAACTGTTGGTTTTTGCTAACATTCCCTACAAAACCTGTCAACCTGTCAAATTGCGCTTTTCAAAACAAAAATAAAACTAGGTAATAAAAAAAAAATTGTTGATAAAAAACTTTACTTCCCCGATCGCTCAATCACTTTAAAAATAGATGACAAATGGTTATATAACTTTTCTATAAAATAAAAAATTATAATTAAATACTCGTATGGTGTCGTGGGACACCAGGTAAAAACGAAGTTCCTTCGGCTAATGTAGAATCGACACAATTTGCAAAAGAAAAATCGTGCTCAATTTTATTTAGGTTTAAAATGTATCTATAATGTGAGTATTCGCCACGTGCTTGTCCATGAATTCATGAGTATATACTATGCATTGGTGGGGTGGAGTAGTAATAGAGAGAGAAGGGATGAGAGAACGAAAAGAAAGAGGGAGAAAGAGAAAGGTACTCGCTTGTGTATACGACTGTCGCGCCTGCGCACGTCTCATTTACGGTTTTATCCACGCAACGGTTTTTATCACATTTTTTTCAGTTCGGTCGCGCAGCAAAATCCCTATCTCCTCCAAGCCTGCCGTAAGGAACTTCGTTCCAATATTATATCACTTACCTCAAATGCGCCAACTCCCAAAGTCCCAGTAAACGCGGTGGAACCCCACTGGTGAGCGCAAACCGTCTGCCCTGCAGATGTAGCCGTGCAGGTCCTGCTGGCAGTTTCTTGTTGCTCCCGATGATGACCAGGAACTCCTTGGACGTGCCCAGTTGACTTCCCACCTTTACCTACAGAGGTACAAATAAGTTTTTTCGTTGAATAGAATTGTGGGCTAAAAGTAGCCGCCGAGGACCCATCATCCACTTAAAGTTTATTTAGGTTGCAGGCAGGTATTATTAGATTGTTCGCGGAACAATAAATTGGCTATTAATACTTACCTGCCAAGAAATAAGCCTCTCTCTTGTCTCAAAAGCCAGCACCACCGTAACATCCTGGCAGATAATGGCGATAGTATTGGACTCCTTGTCCAGAGTGAACCCGGACTCGAATCCGAGGAAGTGTTGGAGGGACAGCGAGGCCTTCGTCTGGCCCTTCTTGTAGCGGTCTTTGGGGTCCCGGTACAGCTGCAGGTGGAGGCAGTCTGAAACAAAGTGAAATATTTTGATGTAAGAGACTATTGGTTCATCTTGGATCAGAATGGTATCAGGGCTCAGCATACGAAATTTCTAATGTCCAATTGGATGTTGACCCTTAAACTTCATGGTTATAATCTGGAAGATCATGATCATGCGTTATTACATTGAGACAGCTCGTACATAAGTTGAATATTATGAAAGTTTGATTTCATATAAGAGTTAAATTGTTATTTACATATTTTTCGGGAGTTGGGCAGTATCGTTTTGACTATATATAGTCCGAACATCTCACTGATGGCACTAACCTGCCTACCCAGCGTGGTGACTATGGGCAAAAACCCCTATAGCAGTAGCCTTGTGGGAGGCCAACGTCCAGCAGTGAACTGCAATATGCTGATGTGTGTGATTTATATTTATATATTACATACGTAGTTGGCACCCATCCAATGTACGAGTAGCATACTATCAATGTCACTCATATTTATCCATATTGGTAACTTTTATGTTGTTTTTTAGGATTCGTTGTCATCGTTAAACGTGATAGATTTACGTATATTGCCAAAAGCCGGTAAAAGCCGTCCCGTGTTGTCAGGCTTTACGACGAGTCCCAGCGGCGTGCGTAGGCTCTATAACGTTATTTTATTACAGATGCAATAACTTTGAGTGCAGTATTTAATAACTAAATATTAGTAAAGTTTATGTATAGAGTTACAATGGCCTCTTAACCTACTAATTATATCGGTGGTAGTTGAAGTATGAACTTGACTAACCAGGGGGGTTAACGAAACAATATATACTTTCCGCTTGAGTAATAAGGTATATTTTAGCATATATAAGTCGCGAGTATGACAGAATAAAAACAAATATCTGTCTCGTGCTGAAATGTGTCTAATCACGTCGCCGTAAAGTAATTATTGCTTTGTTCTGAGCGTCTACAACGGTTCCGTTTCGGCTTCGTTCCAACTCGAGATTTTTCGAGAATTGCCCCCCAGGACTTTATAAGTACTAAAGATATTATATTAAAGATGTAGAATTAATATAGGTATTTTATGCGCAAAACTTCGGTTCATGTTATTATTTTGGTAAAGTCTTTTTGGAACCTTTATGGCGTGTCAAACCTAATGGGTTGGGCATTAATAAGAACGTCTTTAACAGCTTAATAATCTAGGAGATTTGAATCTTATTGGTGTTTAAAATCATGCCGACATAATATTCTTGATACATCGTAACATGAAAATATTGAATATGAGTATATCAGGAGCACGCTTGTTATTAAGATTATGATTAATACTGGGACACTTTCTGATACGAGTACTCTAGTATGTTAATGTCTCTTTGAGTATACTTAATGGAACTATTAGTTGTTATTGATTTTTAAACTGTCCCAAGTTTTGCTTTGCTTTAAAGTTGTTCATTGAAAAGTTTGAACAGTCCTGACAATGTAAGAATTAAGTCCTTTAAAAGATTCACAATTTATAAGTGTCTTTTATTCTTTATTTACATCTTCATCATAAAATTAACATAGTTACTTACATAAAAACTTGTGGGGATTTCAGTAATATTATGAATAATTATCTGATAGCATAAAAAATATTTTCATATACTTACCTAGGATTTATTTTATTTATCGCTTCCTATTTGGTATTTTTTGTACGAGTACAGTATGGCAGTAGTATTAACCTACAGAAAGTAAAATGATAAATTTTGAATTATAGTGTTTGTCTGGCTATTCCTAAAAGTATAATATATCGTCGTCATCGTCAGCCTATTGCAGTCCACTGCTGGACGTAGGCTTCCCCCAGTATACGCCACATGGCTCGATCTCCCATTTTTGCCTACCATAATACAGGGTGTAACAAAAAGGGTATCGTCAACGTTCCCGAAAACTACGGAAGCCTTTAGAGAACTCATCATCACGATCATTTTTGAGACTCCATGGAAGCATACCTGGGAAGTGTCTGGTTTCCAAAATATTAGGGTCCAAAGTTGAGTAAATAGATTTCTGCATAAATGCACATAGACGCGCGTAGCAGGATTTTTTCACGAAAAATAATTAATATCTGTCTATAAAAAAACTAACATAAACACTAGACACTATAAATTTGTGCACGATCAAGGAATTTAAAATTATCCCAGCATTTTTTTTGGCATAAACTCACATACTTTATTTCATGTATAGAATACGTACCCTTCGTTAAAGGTGGCCACAAAAAAACACCCTGTATATACTTGCACTATTTTAAATTTACCTATACTTTTCAATTTATTCAAGCTAATTTCATCAAAATACTTCCCCTACTACCTACGGTTAGATACTGTACCGAAAGGCTATAGTTTTAGTTTAGTGCTGTAACCGGGATTAATATTTACTTTGGTGTTCAATATTTCAAAGCTTTGGCTTAAAACTTACGCCCGTCGATAAGTTCTTACTATGTACCTCTATGTATAGAAATAAAGCAACCATGTAGCCTGTTGTGGGTAAACTATTTTTATCATACAAATTGTTTTATAGAATATAGGATATGGTTGATCGTTTCATCTTTGAAACATTGTGCTGAGGGATTCAGCTTTGTTTGTCGAGATTTGGCTAGTGTATAGCTATCGGGTTGAAGAATAACGTTGCCAATATGTAATTTAGAAAAGAGATGGTAAAATTCGTCATCCGAGTAATTGACCCGGTGGCATAGTGGTTATAGCGGCTGGCACGGTTTGCAGCGGTCGTGGGTTCGATTCCCACTCGGGTGAAGATTTTTTTCCATTTTCTCTATTAATAATTTTAGAATTTGCTTACTTTGAAAGGTTTATTACTGAATCCGGAATAAGATCACTAAGTACACCTGAATAATGAATACAATACGAGTATGTGTTTGCATGTTCATTTTGTAGTACTTTTGGGCTATATTTAAGTTAGGTTAGTAACCGAATCAAATATAAATAGTACTATGTAGCGTGAGTGGTCTGTTTCTAAGGTGGTCTTTACGTATTTATAGACCACCGAGCTGTTTAGGTATACGAAACAAAGACATCAAAATATAATTCTATTCATAATTTATTTAATAAAATTTTTTTATTCGATTTTAAGCTTGTTACGGAATCAAGTTAAGTTCCTTAAGGAACACCTGCATAGTTTTGCTGAAGCTTGCTTGACCGAAGCATACAAACTTCCTTCCCCCCAGTATTTACCTTAGCCTACAAACTTGACCTGAGGCGAGCCAATACAGGAACAAACAGTGGCCAATACAAATACAATAGAATTACTGAATGCGGCAAGATGGCCGCCTGTATCGGCGCTAGTGTGCTTGTTATTTCAGCGCGTTTTCATACATTTTCTGGTAGTACCACGTTATTTCGCTAGCCATGATTGTGATTAGTTTAGTTCTAGAGAAAATCCCTGTGAGGATAGACGAACAAACATAGAATTACTACAACAAACATTATCGGGTTCAATGCATTTCTCGAAACTAGGTAGGTAACCTATGTCGGATTAATATTAGAAGAGTTATTTCGGTGTTCGATGCAGGACTTTACTAGAATACATCAGCTGCATCTCTTTCCGTACATGTCGTAAGAGTCTACTAAGGAACTCGAACCTATCAGACTATACAGGATTAATTTTAAAACATCAATAACCTCGCAGGACTAGATACCTAGCTAAAATCATAAACAATAACATTTGTCAACAATATCATAACTCAATACATTAATTAAAAATGATTTTCCAAGCTTCTATTGTACTGTCGTGACATTTGTAAGTCTATATTCCATTCGTAGGTATACGAAATGTTTACGCCTGCGATCGCGCGCGCGCCTCAGTATTATTTACAGACTTCAAGAACATTCAGAGGTAATATTAAATTGATATTTATTTTTGTATGAAAGTAAAATGTGGATAAATTATCAAAACTCGTAGAACATGGTATGACGGTAGCTACCTAGTTTTGCGAGGATATTGATGTTTTAAAATTAACCCTGTATATAAGCCTAGCTGATCGATCACAATACAAGGCACTAGTTAACACATAAAATACTGTAGGTTCTTTTTCCGTGAAAACCACCAACATTACGAGTATGTAAAATCTAAATTTACAGGTTATTGGTAATTTATAAAACTGTGAAATCCCACATCAACACAGCACATTTTTTATATTTATTCAGTAGTTTACTTAATTTATTGTATTATATATCTAAGTTAATGGCCACGTGACTGCAGTGTGTTCAAGTTCCTTAAAAAGGGATAAGAAGCATTCCTTTTGGCTCCAAGTTTGGAATCCCTCAGTGGATTAGACGAATCTAACTTAAGACGGATTATTGTTTACTGAACTTTCCTTACCTTCGTGATAAGAATTTCGGAGGAGACGTAATCCACGCATTTACTGGGATTTGAACCTAGGATGCGGCACCTTAAAAAAAGAACTATGATTTTACTATCATTACCACTATTATATTATATTTATTACAATCTATGTAGAGACCTGTATTCATAGAGTGCCCCTCAAATTCGTACCTCCCCGGTGTTCCACTCGATATAATTGGTAAAGAGTATTGATTCGATTGTCTCATTACGACGACGAGAAATTCTCGTTGTTTTTGATCAGGTTGTAGGGTGCATAAATGCAGATGATATACGAATTTAATATTTTAAAATCACCTTATTCAAATTAAAGTTCGAGCTTTATATTTTTACTGGCGGCTACCAACTACTTTGTTCTTGTAAAATTTGAGTTTAGGATGGTTTTTAAGGGGTTATATCCACTTGCGAGGCAGAAAAAACGCGTTTTTTTGTGAATTTTTTCCAAAGAGGCATTTTATTTTATACATTAATGGAAAAAATGTTCTTAAACAGAATTTAATGTACTTTAACAATCAGCGGTTTATTTAAAAAAATATTGGATCCCCTAGCTCCTGTAGATGATCTGCGGAGAGACCTCCAAAAAAAAGTGCTTGGCGGTGAGCAAGATATCTCTGGTCCAAATTATCTGAAAACCAAAAACCAAAAATATTTAGTTTTATAATAAATAAATACAGGTAATGATCGAAGGTCTAGTCAAAATTTTAATTTTTGACAAAATGGCGGCTGTTCAAAAAAAAAATTCAGTTTTTCATGAAAATTTTTCACTTCAAAGTGGCTTAAAAAATCGAAATTATTGTCCAAAACCTTATTCCTTCGATCATTACCTGAAAAATATATCTGAGTAAGTCGTGTGAAAATTTCAAACCGATCGGTTTAGCGGTTTCGGAGAAATTTTCCTCACCGACTCTGAAAACACGGTTTTGAGATAAACGCGTTTAAAGTTTCGGGAACGATTTACACTAAATTAATTTTTTTTTTCAACTTACATCGTGTCATCTATTCCAGCACCATAAGAGGAACCCTCTGCTTCGTCGTTTGCTTCCATTTGTATTATTATCTTAGGGTCCCAAACACAATATAAGTCGAGAACAAAAGGGTAGAAGCTACCAGAAACAGCTGCTACTCCGGCTCGTGCTCCGCCTACTTTCGAACGCTCGGAGACGTTCTTACTAATACGCTCATATCTCCGAAACGAATTGTCGGATCGATTTGAAATTTTCAGAGAATATTCTTGAATATATGTACATTCAAAAAATGAAAAAAAATCAAAATCGATTTTTTGAAAATCACAAGTGGATATAACCCCTTAATGTTCCTGCGAGAATTTCTTTAAAAAAATATCGGATGCCTACGTCATTCAAAGAAAACACTCTGCAAGTTTTAGGTGTCTAAGAGCAGCGGTTAAGCATATGCCTTTCTGTTAGTCATACAGGATATTTATATATTGTACATATAATATGATGATGCTGAGAGGGCACTCATGTAGTTATACAACGGCCACATGGTCGGTTGAATTGAGCCTGTGGATTTTTCTTGTTGTGACTGTCGAGCGGTACACTGGTCCCGATCAGTCGTTTTGTACTTTCCGTGTTTCTACGTCATCCGTTAAAATCTTGGCAATCCTGTGTGTTAATACTGTGCAAGTGTTTGTGAAACCTAATTAAAGTTCTCAACTACACGCTGCATTCTTTATTTTGGATTTCGGACGATTCCTGACACCTAACGGCATCGCCCACCTTCGCCCTATCTTCGTCAAATACAAATATTTGGAACTATGATCTTATTCAAAAATAATGATATTCACAATCATTCACCTTTAAAACTTCACACAAAATCTTAGCCGAGTCGAAAATCACGTGCAATGAAGATATATTTGTCTTTTTAAGCGCTCTCGCGTTCCATCCATCAAATTTGCGTAAACCAATGATGAACAAATACGCGACGGAGCTGCGAGTGATCAATCAATCAGCGCGCAAACACGGCGAACAATCGCGTGTGCAAGTTATTAGGAGCTTATTCTGGCAGTTGCGACTTTATGATGGAGGGAAATGACTATTGGGTTTTTTCCTTTTTGGTAAATACTTTTCTTTATCTGTATGTTAAGGTTATTTATCTGTATAGTATTTATGATTATTGCTATTATACAGAGGTACAGGTACAATTATATACCTAGTTTAGTTTACTAATTAATTAAATCGCGTAAATAAAAATATAATTGATTTGTTAGCAAAAACATTTGTTTCCCTCTTAACTTTGTCCAATTAGAAAAGTACACTATAATGGGTACTGCTTTCTATATAATCATTAAACATGTCAAACAAAGTGTAAAATAATCCTACATTTTAATATAAAAAGCATAATTTACACATAAACAAAGTTACAAAATTTACACGGTGCGTAAACGTGCCAGTCAAACCGTAATCACATAATAGGCACCCAGATACGATACACGGGTGAATAAATAGACATTGCCGTAATCTGCTGGCGGATCTGTTTGAGCCGCTATTTATTTAGCAGCCGATGGTCATGACTATTAATTTGGCTCATCGCGCGCTATAGGGGCGCTAAACATTACGCGCGACGATTTGTACGTTTTAAAGTGGTTTATGTGCTTCAATCTAAAGTACAGGTATAAAGTACAACAAGATAATTCATGCATAAAGCACAGGTATAAGTAGTACAACAAGGTAAATAATCGACTTACTTCGTGTTTCCTATTTGCTTTGCTTTTTCTAGATGTGAGATTGATATTTATTTGTTTGTGATAAAGTTTTTAAGACTGAATTGCTTTTTAAAAATTGTTTTTGTAGTGTTTTACGACGGTTTCCAATATATTATAATGCTCATCATATATCTAGAATAACTAGGGGTTATTTGAAAGGCAATTAAATAAAGTTTATCTTATTTTAACGTTTAAACAAGGTGCTCGAAAGAATCATAAAGGCACTTTTCAAATTTTTTGATAAAAAATCGCCTAGAAATAGGAAATTCCATTGCACTATATATATTTCATTACCAAATTATGAGCATTAATTTATGGCCTATCCGACTCCATACCTCATGAGTATCAATCAATCAATATTAACAAGAGCACATCATGAAACGTTGAGTGACGGAAGTGAGTAAACAAAACAGAACACACACACACAGACAGAGAGAGAGAGAGAGACGGGTGGGGAATTTTTTCCATTTCTTTATTAATAATTTTATTAATAATTTTAGAACACAGATTATATGAAGCTAAATTATATCCACTTGAGAAGAAAAGCACTAAGAGAATTAAATGAAATTTTTTCAACAATTCAATATTCTAGCAACGTCAGCAATCACTAAATTCATTATGTATACCTAGGTATACACACAGCTGTGTTTCTGAAATGGCATAGAGGAATAAGATGTGGACATAGAGTGCTAATGTCATACTAACAGTTTCGCTGCACCATTAAGACTTTTCGGTGCCTCACATTTCCAGTCCTTGACACTTAGATTGCATTACTATACGTTACAATACATTAGTAATGTAGTACATTACTATATGAGTAGAATCTAAGTGTCAAGGACTGGAATTGTGAGGCACCGAAAAGTTTAATGGTGCATCGAAACAGTTAGTATGACATTCCCACTCTTATTCCTCTATGGAAATGGGATAGCCAGAACTGCAGAATGGTAAACATGATCAGAGCATAGCTTATCGGCTAAGTTCCGTTAGCTAGTCGACTGTTACGACGTACACGGAAGGAGATGCAGCTAATGTAGGTGTTCTATTTAGGACCGATTTTGCAAACGTCAGATAGAAGAGTAAAGAAGAAGAATAAAGTTGAAGCTGTCTTTCTCTAAAATTTAATCATAATAGAGACAGCATCAACCTTATTCCTCTAATAGGCTATCCTGATAACCGTCTATAACCTCAACAAACATTTATTTAGAAACAATGGCAAGTTGAATACATAATCTTTCGAAAAACTGGCACGTTAATAAACACCTACCCAGGTCTAATGCATGTGATTAATGGATATCGCATTAACCTATTTACAAATAATATCTATTTTCTACATACCTTAATGCTGATACGGACAAGTGAAATGGGCTAATTATGAAGCCCACCGGTGGGCGTTAAACACCTCATTTCACGTTTTGTTCGTACATATTGACATTATCAATTTCACAAATGCAAATGAACGTGTAATTTGGGCGCGTTTTAAACTTAATTTGAGTGGTGTCAAACGTATTGTGTATGATACATATTTATTAGTTAAACTCGTATTTAGTAAACTAAATGTGTATTTATATTTTTTGTGCAGTAAAATAATAATACTTTTTTTTTTTAAAATTTATTTATTATACAGGGTGTAACAGAAAGGGTATGTTAAGCGAAAAGCTATGTAAATAGCCCACTATAGAGAACCTATTTCCAAAATTTCAGACTCGTAATCACATTTTTATTTTTCAAGATTGTAGGAAAATTCCTGAGTTATTTAAAAATTCTCCATACTATCGGGAAAAATAAACATGTGATTTCCGGGTCTCAAATTTTGTGGATAGGTTTTCTACAGTGGGCTATTTACATAGCTTTTCGCTTAACATACCCTTTTTGTTACACCCTGTATAACTGCGGCGAGCATAGCGAGGTCAGATGTAAAAAGTACAATGACTGAGAGTACGCCCATGAGTTTTTTAATCGACTCTTATGCCATGCTCGGAAAGAGATGCAGCTGATGTACTCGTATTCTAGTGACGCCCCGCATTAGCACGGTACAACTATTAATTTATTCAAATCACAGCCATAGATGATATTCAAACAATATACACTAATATAATAGTATTTTGCGGAACGTTAACAGTCGGCCATGATGGTTTCAACGACTCGCTGGTTTGCCAAACTGAGATAAATGATGCCCTAGAGTCAAGGAGTACCTAAACTTTGGATGTAGATGTCTTTGTTTAATATGAAAGCAGAATACAAGTTTTCAAAGAACATTGGCGATGTAGGTTTCTTAGAAGTAAATGCTTTTGTGTCTTTTTAAATATGTACGATTAAAAACTTTAAGATAGATAATTTGGGTAAACTTTAGCTACGAATATATGGGCGGCGTGCTATGTTTTTATTATTCAAATAATGAAATTGCCTAAATTATTTATAATTTACCTTTTTATTTTTATATAATTAATACTTTAATACAATTTAAAAAGTATTTTATATGTTTGCTAGTCTGTGACTACTTCCGTTTGGTTTAATTTATGTTTATATAAATCAACCAAATAATTAATTGTAAAATATTTATTAATTTTTATAAAGATTTATTTTATTAATGTAATAATTAATAAACTGTTATTTTGAATTATGTAAATGTATTGCTATTTATTTTATAACAAGCTGTTTCCGGTTCCGTTTTATTTAAAAATATGCAAGTTTATATTATTTAAATAAATTGTAAAATCCTCATTTATTTTACTATGAATTAATCAATATTTTTAATTAAAATAGTAATTATTTTGAATATTTAATTATTATAAGTTGGTCGTTTGACTGTCGATAAAGTGTGACAAATAGAGGTGACGGTAGTGGGGTTGTTTATCAAATGTTAGTATTTAAGTTCGCGTGCATTTATTCGAAGACACATTTGTACTTCAATTGTCATAGAAGTTACTCTGCCTGTTAATCTGTTACTCTGCAAGTTACTGTTACTCTGCTCAAATAATAAATAATTAGTGATTTGGATTTTTAATCGTTTCCTTCGAACCTTCAATTATGGACAATAATGAGCGTGACATGGGAACCACGCCGACAAATACATTAGCTGAATCTCTTTCTATGCACATCGTAAAAGTTGCGTAAGGAACTCGAGAGTAGGTACTCTCAGGCGGTGAACTCGCAACTTTGCATTGATCATTTACGTCTGACCTCGCTATGCGTAACTAAGTTCGAGCTACCCCTATATGGAAACCCGTCCGTGTGTGTATAAACGTACCTAAGCAATATCCGATAGACTAAACTTCATAGCTTGTATGACTAAGCAGCCAATAAGCTAAGCTAATATTATTTACAGCATTGTCATTCTCATCCGCCTATTGCAGTCCGCTGCTGGACGTTGGCCTTCCCCAAGGCCCGCCACAATGCGCTGCCATTACCCATAGTCACCACGCTGGGCAGGTGGGTTGGTACCGCAATTTGTATTTTGGACTATGTTGTCAACACGGGAGGCTCTGCTGCCCACCTCCTGGAAACCCTTAATCGCCTTGTACGATACCCATGGGCAGACTTGGGGTGGTACGAATTCTACGCTGCCGGCACTACGCGGCACCTCACATCTTATTTACAGCATAATACATTTCTAATTCTTATTAAATACTAGTGGACGCCCGCGACTCCGTCCGCGTGGACTACAGAAAAAACAAAATTTATTTCACCCCCAAACTGGTAAAAATTTCAAAATGCTAGAACAAACGATTTTTTGTTTCTTATGACGTGATATTTGACGAACTTGCATACTAACTTTCAACCCTTATTTCACCCCTTAGCTGGTCGAAATTTCAAAAATGCTAGAACAAATGTTTAATGATTTCTTATCAAGTGCTTAAATATAAAGTTTCATGGTTTTATCTTTTAAAATTAAGAAATCCCATACAAACTTTCAACCTCTATTTCAACCCCTTCATCCCTTTTTTTCGAAATAAAAAGTAGCCTATGTTCTGTCTCAGGGTCTAAAGATTGTCTGTACCAAATTTCATCAAAATCGGTTGCGAGGTTTAAGCGGGAAAGCGTAACAGACAGACAGAGTTACTTTCGCATTTATAATATTAGTTGGGATACTAGCTTTATATACCACATCCTTCTCTTCATACCTCAATAAGTCGACCCCATAACTGAGTCGAGCGATTTTCCTCACACACGTACATAATAAAAGCGGAACTTCTGATATTTTTTGCCCGACACGAACATTTATACAGGATGATTTTTGGTCATCAACGTTTCCGAAAACTACGGAATCTCCCCATCATCATGATCATTTTTCTCCATGGAAGCATACCTGGGAAGTGTCTGGTTTCCAAAATATTAAGGTCCAAATTTGAGTAAATAGACTGCGTTTTTCGGTATAAATGCACATTGACGCGTGTAGCAAGATTTTTTCACGAGAAATAATTAATATCTGTCTATGAAAAAACAAGCATAAACACTGGATACTATAAATTTCGCCCGATCAAGTAATAAAAAAAAAATCAAAAAAAATTTACATCGTTTACCAGCTTTTTTTTACTTCATTTGATATATAGAGTACGTACATTTCGTTAACGAATTTTATATTCTATATTTATGTCAGTTTCTCCTAATCGACATGTTTCTTGTAGTATGAATAAATAAATAAAAAACTACTACATATTATCTAGGTATTCCGAATAATATCAATCAAGAATAAGGTCGGCCTTAACTTTAAAGTCCCAGAAACCACATGATATCCATTCTATTCAACACTATCTAGGTATCATGAAATAGGTATGTTTTGTACCATTGCTTTCAAGGTCGGATCAATGTTATAGTGAATAATAAATGATTACATAGATACATCACATTATAACACGTTAATGCACAACATTGCTTGCATTCAGTGAGGACATTCTCGTGCGATTAGCTGAATAATCGCCGCATAATCAGGCGTTACTCGATTGTCTTATTATCGACAGGTGACTTGCGTCGTACCTATATTATCCACAAGGGTTTCGCAGGATAAAGCCTCGAGCACACCGGATGCGTATGCGTGCACGTCAGCGTAGACGTCCACGTACCTCTGAGTTTAATATTACTTTCAACGCTTGATGTCTATGCTTACGTCTACGCATACGCATCCGGTCTGCCCGTGCCTATACAGTTCCATACATTACAACTCAGAGATACGTGTACGTCTCCGCTTACGTGCACGCATACGCAACTCAAAACAATGGTACTTGTTCAGTATTTCAGTATTTTCCTGTCTGTCACACACATCCTGTATATTGTCTATTTTTTCCAACAAATCTCTGAAATGATTAAACTTAAACTTACTTTCAGCAAGTAATTTAAAAAAAAAAATTGCAATGACTATTTTACGGATAGATCATTCCAAAATAACCTGAATAAAAGTCTCTATGTAAATAAAATGAACAAAATTATTAATAAAGAAATGGAAAAAATTCCTCACCCGGATGGGAATCGAACCCACGACCTCTGCATTCCGCGTGCCAGCGCTCTCACCACTGAGCCACCGGGTCAATTACTCGGATGACGAATTTTACCATCTCTTTTCTAAATTACATATTGGCAACGTTATTTTTCATCCCGATAGCTAAAATAAACAAAGTTGGGGTATTGAAATAACCTGCTAATAATTTCTGGCCTACGGTTAACTTATTGTACGATTGGAAAGAAGGAATCCAATTATTTTTATCACCGACAATAAAACGCAGTGCAAGGAAATGCAAATTTGCTTTAACGAAGTCAAATCACTTTTTATTTTCGACCTGCGTTTTATTCGGGCGCAACTAGACTGAAATGCCAATTTTTCTTTTCTTTTCCTCGCACCAGAACAGTCTTTAATTTGTTTGAAACAGGAGCTTTTGTGATTGTAAATGTAAATTTGTTTTTTGTGGGCAGAGTTTTCTCTTGCGTTTTGTTATTTGTTTGTCTGGCTTGTGAACAGATAGCTTTCGAACTACCGAATCGTATACAGTTGTTTTCTGTCGTTTGTTTTGTAGAAGCTGCTTTGTGGTAATGTTTTATTTAAAATTGTAGTAGAATACATACATAATACAGAGTGGGGTAAACTATAGCGGGAAAATAAAATAAAATATTATGTTCGAATCTCTGCTCTCTATAGTACAATTTTAATAGCACAGTTCTTAATATCCTGTATATTACATGTAATTATAAAAAACACTTAGGTATTTGTCATAATTTTACGTGGAAATAGAAAGTCAGATCACGATATAACATAGGTATATGTGTGGCCTGTTCGAGGAGGGTCAAGTTCTCTGGAATAGAAATTATTACTATTACATATTAATTAAAAAATGTAGTTAAATAGCTAGTTTATTTTGAAGAAGGTGTGAAGATACTTATATTTTCTGCATAAATTCCCAATTTAAAAAAATGGCATTGGACTTAGGTACGTATACTTTTAAATTTTTTTGTTCACTTAAGTTACCATTTTGTAAATGCCCAATAGTGAACATAAAGTTATGCAAACAATAACTTTCAAAAGACATAACACTAGGTACACCGTGAATTGACCATTAGCTTTGCAATTACCGTAACAATTAACCCTTTGCCTAAACGGCTACTGTTACACAAAACCGGTACACAGTGTAAACATCGAACATCTGAGATAGCGTTCAAATCCTTTACTGATTTCAATGGTATACTCATAAAGGAGTATAATTGCAATAATATGTTCATAGTACGTTACGCTCCCCATATTCTTCTCACCGATGACGACACTCAGACGTAGAGGATGAAAATCCCTTTTGAAAACCAGCGCTGCTTGCAAGGTAGGCTCGCCTATCTTGTCTTAGCAGCATCCAGCTGAAAAGGGACCCGTTTGGCGGTTGCACGTACACAGTTCTACTTACTGTTCTTCGTTTCATGTTACTTCTACCTGTCTACTTACTTCTTTTGTTCTGTATTTCTACCCTATTTCTATTGTCCTTTTCTATGTTACTCGTACTTCTGTCCGTGTATGTGTAATTTTCAAATAAAAATCTATTCTATTCTATTCTATTCTAAAATACAATTCACTCGAAATTGTAAATACTTACACATTATTTTACTTATATTAAAAAATAAATAAGAAAATTGGATACCAGCAATAGCCCGCCCCCTTATTACCTAACTAGCAAAATCAAAGCGAAAGCGAAAATTGTACAAAAATCGCTGTATGTTTGTCAAATTCGTATTACGTAAAATGAATTTCAAAGGAACTTTGACATTTCAAGGCGAATATTGTACAATTTTCGCTATCGCTTTGCTTCGGCTTTGCTATTGCTTTTACGTAAGGCTGGCTTAAACATGCACCTTGTAGTCAATTCACCGCCGAATTTATTTTATTTACGGATTATAATGTTATAAAGCACGCAAAACCTACACCTGATCCGATCGTATCACGTTTGTGCACTAAAATATCTCTATAAACCATTTTGCGCCGATCCCTTAAGTGATGGGTGGGTTATGGGCAAGAAGATGATATTTGACTTAATTTATTTTTACTGTGACTCACCCCGCACCCCGTACTCCGCACCCCGTGTACCTGTTGTATCATATTCCCGAGTTACAATAGTGGCGGAGCAATTACACGGGAACTTTAACTGGGGCTTTAAGTGGAGGTGACGTGTGGTGCAAGTCAGTAGAGAAGGACTTAAAGGAAATTCACGAAATAAATTATTAGTTAGAGCTATAGTTTGGACATATTTATGGTTTTCTAATTTAAAGGTATATACTCGTAATTTACTCCTAAAATTACCATATCCAGTGAGAAATTGCGCTGTGGGGTGATCAACCTCAATCCAAGGCATTTTGAAACGTTCGGACACAGAAGGGTAAAAATTGTACAAACTCTGTCTTTAGTTGACGGATCCCACCTAGACTGCCACTCATTAACTAAGGTATCCTCAATGTTTATATTTTTATCAAATAATCTGTTTATTCTAAGCCTATCACGGAGTTTAGTGGACTGACTATACCTATGTGCAAACATATAAGAATAAATAACCGTGTAATAATTAATAAATAAACACAGAAATTTAACATACTGTGTCAAATAGAACTTTTTTACAAACTGACAGGCGCCCCAATAGTCGTTTCGTTCCAGTGGAAATTTTAAAATCTTTTCTTAGTACTCCCATACTCTTCTGCAGGCCCAGTAGTTTTGGCTGCATGCTATGGGTCAGTTATTCACGGGATGTTTTGCTAGAAAACTTTTAACATAATTATATTGATGGATAGTACTTGTAGGTATATAATTCGCAAGTTCACAACTTGGGCCACAATGTCTAAGCTAGGCCTTTATGTACGCGCTCCCAAAACGTCTATTTAGACAACCGCTCAGAATCAACACGAAGAAAGCACCAACAAGAGATGGCTTAGCAACGTTTGTACGAAACCTGTGTAGACATCGCTAGCGGGGTCTTTCGAAAGGGTAAATTATGGAGAAGATAAAAGAGTCCACATAAAATGCCATCATGTGTTTTTGACATAAAAAGAAAGAGCTGTCATGTATGTAGGCAAAATTCTCGTTTTAAAAAACTACATTTACGAATTTGCAAGTAAACCTAACATCCCTAATATCTTGACTCTTATATCGTTTACAGTTGCATCTTTCCTCACACTTTCTTCATGGAGTCTCCAGTGATTACGGTAAGCGGCAGACGCTAAAAGGGAACGCGACAGACTAGTTAGGTGGAATTATTTTTCGTAATTTGGCGGTCGTTTTTAGTTAGTGCGGATGCTAAAGTCATATACTTATAACATGCTGAGGTGAAGTATTTACTGTCTGGAATTAAAAGTACCTACCTTAAGCAAAATTCTAGCACATTGATTGATTTACGAGCTAGAATTTCAAAATATTTTTCCGATTTGAACATCACTATTAAATGGATATTAAAGGTACTAAGCAATATTCATGATTCATGGATAGATTTTTTTAAGTGTTTGTTTGATTAGGTTGACCTAGAGTCTATCTAGAGCTACAAAATCTTCCATACTGAGTTAGATACTTATTACTAATACCTACTCGTAACATGTCTGTGTTATTACTGTGCGCTTTATTTAGCTTGTCTGCTATTTAAATTTTTTTTTTGACAACTTAAAATTGAAGACATTAACCATACAACCCAAATGTAATTTTTATTATATTTTTTTTTCTGTAAATAGCAGAGATAACTGAAGCGTAATCTCACACCCTTTGGCCAGGTTAAATAAAAAAAAATATATAAATATCATCGCAACTATAAATAAAATATAATATTTTTGAGCTCACAACTCGGAGCCGTCACAATTAATCACTAACAATACATTTCAAACACAGCCTCGGAAAAAAAAACTCAACAATTTATTTAAGTTCCGCGTTGAAAGTGTAAGAAGAATAAGGGTAACTACACTCTTGTTAGTCAGGTACTAAAATCAAAGCTTAAAATGAAGGCATTTAACGAAGATACTTAAATTAACTCATATTAGTAAGTTTAAGATATCCAAATTTAAAAGATGAGTAAAAACAATACCTATAGACCTACGCCTACTTACTGGATTAGTTTTTGTTTGACCCAGGTATCTAAGATACTTTTAAATTATATAACTACATTTTACAGATTTACCTACCTACTAATATTTATTTAGATTTAATGTTTTACTAATATTATTTAGACAAAAAGTTTAGACTAAGTTTTACCTTACCTATTTATGCTGCCAAATTATTAGTTTAAATTAGTTCCGTTACCTATGCTGAACGTGGTTGTAAGATCCTATTGCAATCCTGCACTTCTTTGGTTACACCATAATTATTTGGGAACAGAGCCGTGTAAATATGTATGTACTTATTACTTTAAAAATGCCAGAAAGCGTCATCATTTCTTCGATTCGACTCAATATTTTCATGTTTTCCTTCCTCTCGAAATATTTATGTAATTTTACGTAGTATTTTTAAAAATGTATACATATAAGTAGTATTTATGTTATATTCGTATACCGATACGAACAGTACCCACCTTTTTATAAATTCCCAAGTCAAACCCCTCGTGTGCGCCCGTCTTTACCGCGATATCTCCAGACCCGTGGCGCACCATTAATACCGCTCCAAAACATTGTTTGCAGAGGATCGCCGCGATTTATCGTAAAGGGGGAAAAGGGGGGATGTATGACAGGAGCTGTCATTTTGTGAAGGGTTTTTGCCGCCGCAGTTAGTACCTTTGATGTAGAACTGCTGCCAACTATTCTGTTGACGTTATGTAGTTTTTTACGATGAACTTGAAAACAAATATAATTGGAAGCCAGAACCTATGGCGCGGCAGGATTACTTCACTACCATATTCACCAAGTGTAGTATAAAGTAGCTACCGAGATTGACCCACTACTCATTCCCGCCACTGTATCTCCTATAAGCCAGTATCAACAGAGAACAAGTAAATAGAGCATTGACAATCATTGGAGGATCTAACGAGCGATTATACAAGTATAAAGTTTATAAAGTACAGTGGACATCCGCGACTTCGTTCGCGTGGACTGCAGAAAATAACAAAATGTCGAAATTATCCGGGCTAAAAATATTTTCCCGGGATAAAAAGTAGCCTATGTGTTAATCCATGGTGTCAGCTAACTCCACACCAAATTTTATTAAAATTGCTCCAGCCGTTTTTACGTGAAAGAGTAACAAACATCCATCCATCCATACATCCATCCATACTCACAAACTTTCGCGTTTATAATATTAGTATGATATTAGTAAGATAGTAGCTGATAACCGAAATGTAATAGCTATTTACTAGTTACTATACTCGTATGATTAAAATCCAATCATAGCACGCGCTCGAGCATCACAAAAAAAAATGCCAAAAATCTTATCAAAATCTGTGTACAAAACACGAAAAGATTTACGACGGCCCGAGCCGGCCCAAAGCGGTTCTATCCGGTTGGAAGCGGTTTAATCCAGTCCGAGCTTACTGCCGAGTGCCCAGGGGACTTCCCCGGTAATGGACGCCGGCTTATAATCGCTGTTTGATTGGCGCAGCCAGATTAGGATTTTTGCTGATAAAAATGTGCGTTATTCCGTGTGTAAGATGTGTTTAAATAATCCTACTTAGCTGTGACTGTATTCGGGATGGAGTTTTTTATTTATCTTTTTGTACTTGGAAATTTAAGAACAATATAATTGTAGAGCATTTACAAGAGCTCCTAAAGCAAGATTGCTTTTATCGTGGGATAACAGATTTTATGGTGACCCCCTTTATTTGGAAAATTTGTATTGTGGTTTACTAGATAAAAAGCTTCTTTGAAATACTTGAGATTTACTTGAGTATAGCAAAAGGAGATTTTAAGCATAATACCATGAAAATATCACACTGTAGAACTTAAAACTCAATGGAGAATGGAAAGCTTGCTATCGGCATCGGGCATATGTATTTGTATAATACCTAAAAGATAAATATAATAAATAAATAAATATTCACACACTTCACAACACATTGACCTAGTCCCACACTAAGATCCCTAAGGTCTTGTGTCGTGGGTACTAAGCAACGGTATATAAATACATCAATATCATCAATAGTAATTAAGTAATAGTAGTAGTAATAGATCAATAGTAAGTTCTGTTGCTGGCTTAAAAGCAAAGAAAAAACTTATTATGTTTGTAAAACTATTTATTATTTCAGACATTGATATGGTTACATCACAAATATGTCTAACTACCCTACAACAAACCAACTTTTATAATATAAAAGTTGGGGTAGAATATAAACTACTTGACAGACGTCAAGTTGTACACATAACAAAACTCATTTACGTGGAAATAATTAGTCATATTTCTGATTAAAAATAAACAAAATTATTTTCCTATAAACAATCTGTGATCAAACTCAGAATCTGTGATCCATATTGGCTTAGACTCCCCTTTTTACCCTCAAATCGTCCCTCAGAGGATAACAATCGAAATAAACCTAAATAAATACTGAGATAGCAGACATTTACATTTACAATCAGTATTTGTAATGGCGACGACTCCCATGAGTCGGGTGGTAAAGTCCGTTCTCAAACTACTGTATAAAACTAAAGTCTGGTGGATTTTTAAGGAACTAATTTAAATTCTAAACATGTATGAAGAATTCCTAAATAACTCGGAATGTCCATTAGATTTTAAAAAATATACTCGTATATGTGATTTCAAGGCTCAAATTTTGTGCATGGGTCTTTACGTAGGAGGCCAATAGTGGGCTGCTTTCCTAGCATTTCGTTTTATACACCACTTGTGTTACAACCTGTATGTGTATTTTGGATATAATAGTTCGCCCACTGCTCAAACCTATCTACGAAAAAAACTTTATCTACTAACTACATCAAAGTTTTACGAAACACTACAAATTTTTCTTCAGAAACTTTTCGCGTATAACCGTTGCCTGAGTATTTTAATTAGTGAGACTTGTCCCGTCCGTCTCGAGCCGCCTCGGGCGTTCAATGAAGCAGGTATACGGAGGAGCTTTAAAATCATCATAATATATTTATATCACTGACTAGGTGGCCTATGTCGTATAATTATGAGCCAATGACTAACGCCTATCATTAGTCGTTTTAGACTGTTTCTCCGTCGATGTTCTCACTATACTTGAGAGGCGTGGGCGGGTAACTACGCCAGTTAATGGCGATATTTTAAATTGTCTACGTCTTCAGCCTATTTACAGTCCACTGCTGGACGTAGGCCTCCCCCGAGGCATGCTTGTGGCTACTGCCACAGGGGGGTTTTACCCATAGTCACCATGCTGGGCAGGCAGGTTGGTGAGACACTACTCTGCCGGCACCACGCGGCTATATTTTAAATTATACAGCTATAATTTCAAGCTATAATTTGGATACATACATACATAACCCCATGCCTATGTCCCGAAGTAGAGACCAATTTGAATATCAAAACAGATTTTTGTAATCAAACATTGTTAGAATCCTCCTCATGATTTCTGCTTAACGAGCCGACCCGTCCTGTCTGCAAACTTGTCCGCAAATAAGCCGCAACAAACAAAACTAAATAATAGTAAAGGCTCGGGCACTTCAAGAGCGAAGGCCTGGAATTTAGTGACTATCTTTACTAAATTCCTGTCTTCTATGCTGCTCTGGGAGTAAAAAAATAACGTGTTCTATCTGTAGAACACGCTTCTTTTCCTGGGCATACTGTGCAAGCCAGTAAAGGGACAAGAGGGTCTTGGTGTTTTGTAGGCGATGGGCTGACCACTGTCACTACTAACCGAACTTGTACATCTCAACCCTAAAAATTGGTCAGAAGTGGCACCATGTGGTTCTATCGGCCCTTAGTGCTCTGCCTACCCCGTAAGGGATAAAGGCGTGATTATATGTATGTAATATGTATCTTTACTAAATTTGGTGTTTTTAGGGGTTCCGGACCTTAAATGGAAAAATTTAGGTATAGGCATGTAATGGGGTCCAGAAATGTGGAAGCCAGATGCCAAGGGATGGATCATAAACGGAATCCTACTGCTACATTTGTTTAAGCGGGATAGATGTTAATCGATCAGTAACAAGTTGCTAGCTTATCGCCTAAGGAATCCCGAGTTCCTTAGTCGACATTTACGACAAGCACGGACGAAGATGCAGCTGATGTATTCTAGTGTGGCTTCGCATCGGCACAGAAAAATATATACTTACTTTCGTTTACTGTCAATCTGTTTTGACAACGTTTATAAGGAAGATTAAGTAAAAGATATGTAGTGAAAAAGAATTCAAGAATTCGGGACAATTTATCAAGAGATAAAAAGAAGCCAATATCCTTCATTTTCTATCCCTACTCATGTACCAAATTTTGTCACAATTAAGTCAACAAGGTCCGCAATATTACCCATTGACCCCTACTGACCGAGTGACCCTTTATATAATTCGTAATAAATCAGAAGACGCCATTACATTGTCGGCTGTGGTTAAAGTGCGGGTGTTGCCATTTTTATATCCTACGCAATGGAATGAACATAAAAGCTTGATTTCGAGAATTAGTGGTGTGGTCCATGTTACAAGATATGCAAATTAAAATATATTAGAAAGGTAGGTCGTCGTCTTCAGCCTATTGCAGTCCACTGCTGGACGTAGGCCTCCCTCAGGGCACGCCACAAGATTACTGCCACAGGGGGGTTTTTGCCCATAGTCACCACGCTGAGCAGGCGGGTCGGTGAAAGGTAGGTATAGCATATTATTATGAAACTATTATTTACAATAGAGAATGGTCGTGATTTCGGTTACTGTGTTTTCAAAAATGGGGTAGTCAGTACTGTAGGTTCGCAAAGGAGATCTTACGGCCACGTTAAGTATAGCTGAGTCAGATGTAGGTAAATGATCAGTGATATTTGACTAGCCTGAGAGGACGCACATGCACGGAAGGAGCTGCAAGCTGATGTTTTAACAAAACGCGGGTGCTAAGCAATATTTATTTACCGCTTTATATATCTAGTTAAATACATAGTACGAGTAAGGTATATAGCACGCAGTGGTGGCAAGTATCCTACGAATATTATCAACGCGAAAGTTTGTAAGTATGTATGGATGGAAGGATGGATGGATGTTTGTTACTCTGTCACGTAAAAACGGCTGAGGCGATTTTAATAAAATTTTGTATGGAGTTAGCTGACACCCTGGATTAACACATTGACTACTTTTTATCCCGGGAAAATATTTTTATCCTGGATAATTTCGATATTTTGTTTTTTCTGCAGTCCACGCGGACGAAGTCGCGGGCATCCACTAGTGACAGAATAAAAACAAATGTGTGTCTCGTACTGAAATACATCAAATGATATCCCGTAAATTAATTATTGTTTCATACCGAGCTTCTAAATTATCCCATTACGGCTTGATACCGGCACAAAATGTTTGCGGCATCATCCCTAGGAAACACTACATTGCAGGTACATAGTAAGAAATAACTTTTGTGCCTTGTCAGCCTTAACCACCCCCACCCCATGTTCCTGTTAATGTCATTAAACAGTTAAACACACAGTACCGAGTCATTTTCTACCAATTAAACACAAATCTCGTGACTTCGCCCACAAAGTGCAAAAAGCGAGCGAGAAAAAAGAGTGAGGGTAAAATGGGGATAAAATAATAGGAGAGAGCTCGTTCATTACCCGCCCCTTATTTCGGACCGTGGGGATTTTATTTCGCCCAAACGCTTAAACCAAACTTCCGAGCAGATTATATATAATATTTTTGTTAAATATTTTTTTAGGAAGATATCTTTTTTCAACTACTTCTCTTTAGTTAAAAAAAGACCGATAGAATACGAATAAAAAAGTCTCATTGATATCGTTTTTGAAGGTATCATTAATATTAAAGCTTTGCTATTATGTGATTATGAAATTGTTATTTACATAACTAAATTCATTTTTCAGGACATATTGGTTACGTGAACTTACGTGTATTGTATCTACATAGTAAACAGTAACCTTATACTACTCATTTGTATACGTTAGTCTCCCTCATCATCATTGCCCTTATTACATTAGTTTTGGGGTCGGCGCAATAAGGTTTCTTTTAAAACTATAAATATTTCCAAGAATTTGAGGTTAGTTTTAAGATCGGCTGCCTGCCTGACTCCAACCCTCTTCGGGAATAGCTTCCTTAGCTTTGTTTCTTGTATTTTAGAATGACTCAGTACTTTACAAACAACAAGTTCAAACTACACTTGTGTTTTTTTATATTTTTAACATCATTATACAAAAAGTTGTTTGCAAGTTCGATTTGTTTTTGTTTAAGCTATCTTGTTTGTAAGTTCGAAGTTGTTTCTCATTAAAGACATTTGTTTTGAGGTAGGTGTTGGAATTTTTGGAGTTTTGCGAACTTCATTTGCTTGTTTTACATACAAGTAGTCGATATAAAATGTAATATTATATGTTACCATGTTATATTGTGTCCGTCGTGTAACTATTTATTGATATTTTGTTTGTTATATTGCAAAAATATACATATTTATGTTAAAAAAAATTTACATAACAAGTCAACAATCAGGTTTTTAACGTTAAATCAAAAGATAGATCTCCCCAATGAGAATATAGAAAAACACGACACTTTTGTAACAGGTGTTCAGATTTTTTTATTTTCGATTTATCTCTGTCCATTCATATGTACTTAATAGTATTAATTTTCATTTGAAGTCTTTAAAAGCTTCGCCCGTTTATTGAAAGCTTTATAAAGGTAATTATATCTCAACTGTAGTAATTACGTGGCGCAATAGCGATCGATTACTAATTGCTTTCAAGTCGAGTACAGAACAAAATTGCTATGCGCTATTTCGTGCTATAGAGGTAACGGAGTCTGCTCCGAGCGATTAATTGCTTTAACTAAGCGATAGAACGGCCGGAAATATAACGGACTAAATGTTAATCTTGGGAGGAAACTGTATAATTTTTTTTCCCGACTGCGCAACGCAAAGGAGTGGAATTAGGATCTATATCGATTTAAAGTTGCGTAACAACCATTCTCACATATGTATAAGTTTTTAGACAGTAGTTTACGATGAAAAGACGAGACTTCTTGCTGCCGAGCATGTTGACCATGCTTCTTGAAGCGTAGGTACCTATTAGTATAAAATAATAAAAAAAAACTTAATTTAAAAAACCCAAAAACCCGACTGCGTAAAAAAGAACCAAACTAGGTATATGTACATAATAAAAAAAAGATTGGCTATCGGATAATGGATTATTATTATTAAAAAATATTTTTTTCTCTTCAATAGTATTCATTCAATAATATATCATAGAATTCTAGACCACCGGACATCCAAGTGCTTGTTTTTTTCTTTTCAGTTTTTTTACTATGTACATAGTTTGTTTCTTTTTTACGCAGTCGGGTTTTTGGATTTTTAAAATTAATTAATAGAAATAAACGTAAGATAAGTGTTATATCACAGACTTATTTAGAATGCTAATAAAGTTTATATTGCCACAATCATGATTACGAGTATTTTCACACAGTTTGTTCAGTACATGCAAAGAAACGCAAGTCCTACATTTTAAGATACTGAGGTGGGCCAGTTATAACCACTTACTGCAGAGTCAGTTAATAACTAGGGATACGGTTTGGCTTTGCACAGGTGTAATGCCCTTTCTCAAAATTAATAGGCAACTTTTTAAATTTTCCTCTCCGTCAGAACCTCCTCGTAGTTTAAGGAATAGTCAAAAAAAAGAATTAGCGAAGAGAGAGAGAGAGAGAAAGAGAGATAGACCTGACTAAGTTTACGTTAAGGTTTAAGTGTGACTGCCGGAATCAACCCTAATATCAAAGAAGCTATAATTTGACATAGTAAAAATCAACAAATGTCTTGACAAAAGTGGCTGTTATACAAAACGTAAACCAACATAATAAAGTACACAAGTGTAACAAATACAGATATCAAAAAACCTTTTCGAGTCCCTCGAGAGTCGTTCCAACACGTCAAAGGTAAAGAATCGACAAGCATAACCTATTTACACATACCTACCACTACACATAAGCAGCCAATCTTGAATCTTACCGCGAAAATATTACGGGAGAAATTTTTTCTAGTTGTATAAAAGTTGACGTTCGATAAATATACCGATTTGTTCAATTCGGTAGAAATCGGTTAGGTTTAGGCGCAAGGTAATCCGATGGCAATTTCGCAAGGTATTTGGGAGGTATGATACGAAATGAAACTGTACTCCATGGCGGGTATTGATGGTTGTGCCTGTCGCCATTTTTAGGGTTGATAAACGCACTTTTTTGCGAGTTCCGAGTTCATACCACGGAATTTATATTACACAGGAGGCTTCCTGGCTTATATAATATGAGGAAGATTTCTAGCTTAAGATATTAGGTATTCAAATTGTTATGAGTTACAATAATAAGTATCCATCATTTCGTGGAATCAACACGGGTTGCTAAAAAGTTTCGCAATCCGTTTCTCGTCGGCTACATCATTCAAATTGTCTGTCAAAATCTTAAAATAAAAACACTCGTGCCAATATTTTTTTTATTATTTATCTAGATTTCATTTGGTTCATAAAATAGTGGTAGTTTTGAGGTAATTCACATAGAAAAATCATAACGTAATTGTTAACACCTTTTTTTGAAGTCGGTTAATAAGGAAACAAAAAGAAAACGCAAGTATCAATGAAAATGTGCAATTCGCACCACACAAGCCGACATTAATGGTTACGAACGGTAAAACAATTCAACACTTTCAAAAGCGTTATTGAAGGTAAACTGCGAACCAATATAACGGGATAAATTTTTATATCGGCTTTCCGTCCGACCGTCCGGCATTCGACCGTAGTCCGGCGAAAACGGCTTTTCGTTCCGACTGTATTGGCGGGAATTCGGTGCACATTCGACTTATGCATAATTGGTCTAAGTTAGAAGAGATATTATTATAAAATTTTAAAACGTACAATCGAATACTTCCATGCTGCTCTGGGAGTTAAAAAAAAAACGTATAATACTACAGCTGCTTCTCTTCCCGGGCATACTGTACAAGTCAGTAGAGGGACAAGAGGGTTTTGGGATGGGCTGGTCAGCCCAGGTGGTCACCTGTCACTACTAACCGAACTTGTACATCTCAACTACACACTCAAAATTGGTCAGAAGTGGCACCATGTGGTTTTATCGGCCCTTGGTGCTCTGCCTACCCCCTAAGGCATAAAGGCGTGATTATATGTATGTTATATGATTGTATGTAAAATCGAATTGAAGATTTTCATACCCTTCATATTTTTTAGATTGTCTAATCATACTGATTAACACAAACTTAGTCTATATGTATTCGGTAAAAAAATATTACTGTCTCCCAAGAAATAGTTTGCACTGCCCTGACACTGACTTACTTAACTTGATGAAGAGTATAAATGCAAATACTAAAGCCAATGTATCGCAATGTACTTCTACACAATCAAACTGTTAATAGAATCCTAAATGTACGTACACACTCAACAAACAATGAAGTTACCTATATGAGAGATACTCCTACTTGATTATAAATAATACGATGATACGTCCGTGTACTAGAGATTTATTCGCAGATTGAGAAGCGACAGAACATTTACCTTGAATACGCACCTAATACCCAACATTACACTAAGCATACATTTATATTATATGTGCTTAGTTTTCATTGATAAATCGCTCCCGCTTCTGACTTGTGCCACTCTCTAGTCTCGGTACACTCGTATGAACAAATGTACATTAATTATTCCGTTCATTAGGTGCCGAAAAAAGGTCTTTCCTTTGACGTCCGGAATTGACCGGAACGCAATCGTCTACCTAACTAATTTTTAACGTTGCGGAGTTGCATATATTTCTCTTTTAAAGCTTTTGATGTTCCAAGTTGTTTTAGATTACAATGAAAGAGTTGTTGCATGTCATTCTACTTCAAGATAGAAATATGTTAGTAAGTCTAACAAGGCACATACTTGTAACTACATATAGATATACATAAGTAATATGATATTATAGACTATAAATAATGTTACTTTTGATCTAATATTGCTATGCCAATTATTATCATAACTAAAACTTATGTAATTTTTCGTTAGACCGGTAAAAGGCAAGGTAGACAGGCCAAGATGACTGAAATGGCCAAATTAGAAACTAAGAACGATTTCTTAGCTGAAGTTGAAACAAGATCTTGAGAATGTCAGTTAGATAGAAAAGTTTGTATATAAGCTACAGTGACGGTGACATACGTCATAGCCACCATTATAAACCAGCATGAGATGTAAGGTATTTCTGGCTTATGATACGTCTGCAGATGACAATTTTTCGCAAAGTCCCGCAAAATATCTAGCTTGCCATTTAGCCAACATAAAGTGTATTTCCAAACATCAAATGCTGCAGTATTACAAAGGCGAGCGAATCTGAAATAGCAAACAAACAAACAAATAGAGAGACGCGCGCGCCTGTACCGTGATTAATAAGAGCACGGCCTACTGTTTCGGGTTGCGAGCGTATGGTGCAAGGCAAAAGCGATTGTAGTTTTATAAACGTTGATAGGTTCTACATTATACCTGATGTAACAAATGAGGTATATTAAGAGAAATACTATGAAAAACTTATATATAAAATATGAAACTATAAATCAAATGTCCCTCTTGGCTACAGGACCTTCCTCTGTATAATGCTAGGCAGTTATTAATCAAAGTTATTAATGTCAAATATTAATGATCGGAGAATTGAGAAGTCACAACTTATACTTAGAGATGCAGTATAAAAATCTCTCGACTTTAAGATCCAAGGTCTAATATGTTCAGATAACTCAGATAAATAAGGTTCGAGTTTGTTTGTTCAAATATCGACATGTGCCTCTAAGGAGCTTAAAATATTTTCTATTACAGCCTAATTAGCCATATTATCTCATTGACAATAGTGACATCGCAAATATACATAGTTCGACATGAAAGCATCCTACTGGACAAGTTACAAACACTGCTGTTATCGCTAATGTTTTGGACCAACCCGTGGGAACCCGTGTTTAACCTCGCGCTGTCCGCCTGCCCACCGACCACTAATTACACTCGTGTGTTCTGATAACAATGTTGTTATAAGAAAAAATCAGCGGAAATTGTTATTTAAGTATCTGGGAAAGTAAACTTCGATGTACTCATGTAAATATTAAAAATAATTGTGTGGTTTTGTATAAAACTTAACTAAAATCATCATACAGCTTGCATACTTAGAAGAGGTCGGTTGACCGACGTAACTTTTATGTTTCATGTGCTGATGTGGGCTGCATCTCTTTTTGTGCGAGTTGACTAAGGAACTCGGGCAGTCTCTCAGGCGACAAGATAGCAACTTGTCACTGGCTATAGGATATCTAATATTTATAATTATTATTACTGGCAACTTTTCCAAAAGTACCAATGATTCCTGTAGACAACGATTTGTTACTAGTAATACCTAGTACTTATCTAGTATTGGCCGCGTGGTGCCGGCAGAGTAGAATTCGTACCACCCCATGTCTGTCCGTGGGTAACGTACGAGGCGATCAAGGGTTTCTGGGAGGTGGTCAGCAGTTCCCCCCAACATAGTCCAAAATACAAACTGCGGTCACCAACCCGCCTGCCCAGCGTAGTGACTATGGGCAAATACCCCCATGACAGTCTTGTGGCATGCCCTGGGGGAGGCCTACGTCCAGCAGTGGACTGTAATAGACTAATGATTATGATGATGATGATGATCCAGTGAGAAAGGATATACCAATGTAATAAAATGTATTTCTGTCATTATTAGTGACTGGCATAGAGGAGTAAAAGATCTAATTTCTCTATGTTAGTGGTTATGTGATTTGAACATCAGCAATACCTAGTATAACTATGATTGGTTAATTAATGGTTTAGAAATTATAAACTGAAATCCTTGAGCGCAAACTGAAACGACTTTACAGCCTCATGCTGAAACTTTGCCCCCAACAACCGCTAACAACATAAGTTCAACATAAATTGTAAATAATTTGAGTTTCGCCCAAACTTTCCTAGATATTGCTCCAAATTTTGAGTAATTAATAATTTGATGATGATGATCTCCGAACGTATTTCGGCCAAGGCGACCAATCTCTACGGAGATTGGCCAGGTACGCAGGAGATATTATAGTGCACAAGTGTGTGCGCAAACACAGATGCACTCTCTATTCCGTTAATCTCATATTCCGATGGGACGGAAAGCCGACACGACCGGAGAGAGATCAGGCGCAGGACCAACGGTTTTACGTGCTTTCCGAGGCACGAGCTATGTGACAATTTTGCAACATTAATAATTTACAGATTTATTGAACCCTAAAATTATTGGAAGCACGTTGTACAGTCCCGCTAGGCGAGCTAATAGTTTTATGATAAAGGTTAACCTCCAATATGGTTGGCCAGGAGGGCAATCGCGATAAATGAAAACGTTATGACCTTTCAACAGAGGGGTAAGCACGAACCTCTCGATAGTCCGTAACGCTATCGTCCAACTGTCAAATCACATAGATTTTGCTATCGCTAACGTTACGCCGCTTAAAAAGGATTGTGCTTACCCCACAGTACGTTTTTGATTACGGTTTAGTTTTGGTATGTGCATTTGACAGCGTATCAGACATTACAATGCAGAAGTGTGCATTTATTTTCACCGGTATATAGTTATTATTATAATTCATCCTAAATTGTATGTAAATTTGTTCAATTTTATTTATGTATCTAAAATATACTCTTTTTATTATATCTTTTAGAGGTCGCATGGTGCCGGCAGAGTAGAGTTTGTACCACCCCCGCCTGTCCGTGGGTATCGTACGAGGTGATTAAGGGTTTCCAGGAGACTGACAACATAGTCCGAAAATCGTTTTCAAATTGTCATGTCAAGTTCTGAATACTCGTAAACTGTGATATACTTAAGGATGTCAATAGAAATTCATTATGAAGAGTAAGGTTAGCAAGTTAGTTTGATAATGAGCTACTTTAAAATGTCACTCGGAATTAATTATAAATTGTACGTTTATTACTTGTACTATATTATACAGTACTATATTACTTGTACTATGTTATACAGTTTACCCTCATAGTGTATAGACTATAGACTCTATAGCCTTAGCTGGTTGTGGACATCAGCCCCAACCCGCCGCTTTATGAATATGTTATTAATGTTTGATGTTTCATGTTTAACATTCGGTTTTGGTACTCCAATGTTAAACTTGCAAGTCTCGGGGTTATTAAACAAAGTTTAGTTATTTTTGACTAAAGCGTGTGTGAGTTTTGCAATTTGACTTGTGATTAATGTTTTTAATGGGTGAAACGATTAAGTTGTTTGTTAGGGGTGGAACTATTTTAATTTGGTTTAGTATACCTATGTATCGGGAGATCGAGCCATATGGCGTACTCTGGGGGAGGCCTACGTCCAACAGTGGACTGCAATAGGCTGACGATACGATACCTATATATAGCTACTATATTGCTTTAGTTTTGGGCTACCAGGGAAAACATTTGTATAAGAATAAATTTTAGTTAGTATAAAGAATGGTATGATGATGTATTCTAGAGTAGCCCCGCATCAGTACAGGAAAGAAATATTCATGTTACATAACATGTTAACCGAAAATTTTTCGACTTTCTATTGTAACCCACATAGCTGCTTCACTAGTTTTTTTTATAAATCAAATCCGTTTTAATATTCCGGTCACCTCTCCCCGTTTCCATTGACTGAAAAGCATCAGTATTCAGCCCCGGTGTATTAGAGGTTAGTCGGTATTCAGATGTAAATTCCCGCCAATATTTATAAAATGGCTGCCATATTTGAATTGACAAACACGTGAGGAATTTATTGTGATTGAGGGTAGGTAAGTAAACTACAAACCTAGATGCGAAGTTTTAATATTCTGAGCGAAATAGCTGTTGGTTTATTTTAGTAAAAATTGTGACTATTACTTTACCTGTATACATAAAATTAAACCTCTTTTCCAGAGGTCTAGGCAGAAATCACAGATCCCCACTTGACACGTCCCTGACGCACCTCTATCACTTCATATGCTTTCATGATATTATTCATGAATGCATGTCGGTTTGTATAATTATTTTTAAGGCTAATGTTTTTGAGAAACACAGCATCATAGTGACCACAATCAGGTTATACTAAGTTTTAAAATGTCCTACCACTAAAACACAATCCGTTATATTACAGAGGAATTTTATACAATGTTTTGGCAAAATTTTCTCAATTTTTGTCGTAGGTTTAATACATTTCGCTGTTAAATGTCATTTTTAGATAAAGTCGTAACTTTAGACACTTGGCATTGTAGGAATAGAGAGTATTTTTTTCAGACTTAGAAATAATTTATCTAATTTATTGTCGTTTGTTTACAATGTTTACACATTTACAATAAATTATATATTGTAACGCCTAATACAATTTCATTTATAGATTATAATCTAAAAAAACCACGAGGAAAATGATTTTTTGTAATTCTCGTAAATAAATTGTGCTCTGATGATGACTTACAATAAGTCCTATGCCATACAAAAATAAACGTGTCAAAGTTGAAATTTAATGTACAATAATTTTAGCCGAATTTTATTGCAACTGTAAGATTGAATCGTTTCTTCCGAAGGCAAGCTACGTTAAGGAGATTACCTCACGTGCCCTGAAGCATACGTAACCTAATATAAAGGCATTGTGTACGGAAAAGCTTTGAGTGTCGCCCGGAAAAATGGAGAAATAGATTTACCTAAGAAAGAACACATAACTCTTACTGATCACATATACATCTCGTAGTAAACTAGGTATTTAATTTATGACACGTCAGATGTCTGTAAAAAATACACGCGGCGGGCGTATTCATTACAATTATACCGACTAATGTGGTCGATTGTGACCACCATACCACACCTAAACATAAATTTTGTTAGGTATGTCTGTTCCTCTCCATTCTAAATGTAAATTTATTTTATGAGAAAAAACAGGGTTTACACACAGGTAAAATCACAGCGTAACCACGTAGTAAACCACATATGAAATATTTAGAAATATAACAACCAAATAGAAAGGATATAGCGGCGCCGACCAATCCGGGTCCAATCTCCGTGCGATTGTCTTCAGAACACAAAGAAAGCCGAGATTGGACGCCATGTCCACACTCACCCGCACATAGATAGGATTTGTAGGGAATTTTTATGGGTTACAGGAAAAAAGCAATTCTATTACAATGAAATCAACTAGGATGAGTTTATTTAGGAGCAAAAAAACAAGGCTTCAACTAGATTTCTCATAAGGTTAATAACGAAATATTTTATAGATTATTAAATAATGCCTAAATAAATCTAATAAATATGATGATGATAATCTCCGACCGTATTTCGGCTAAGGCGACCAGTCTCTACGGAGATAGGCCAGGTACGCATATTATAGTGCGCAAACACAGATGCACTCTCTATTCCCTCACTCTCATAGTCCGATGGGACGGAAAGCCGAGACGACCGGAGAGATATCAGGCGCAGGACCAACGTTTTTACATGCTTTCCGAGGTACGAGCTAAGTGACAATTTTGCAACATTAAAATCTGTACATGAAATAAATTCATTGGTACAGGCCCGTGACTGGGATCGAACTTACGCCTCCCGCTTGGAAGGTGCACGTCTTAACCACTGGGCTATCACCGCTAATAAATATAATGTGAATGGTAAACAACTACTGTAATTATCGCTTTGTGCTTATATGGAAAATCAAGCACTTACTTGCAAAACCCTAATTAGTGACATCGGCAAAAGTATTACCAGTGTCACTAACAAAATAAAGGGCAATTGATTTCCAAAGTGTTTTTATATGCATTACTAATTCTAGTAAAAAGCATGTTACCCATTTCCTTGCACTTAATTCCGTGATTAAATTTTATAAACTTTGATGTTTGTATACACCAGTTTATAACCACTCTGTTCCTTCAATTTTAAAATGGAGGTAACGTTATCGCTTCACATAAATTATATCTCCACAATTAGTAAAGTCAACCAGAAAAACTCAAACCTTTAGTCCACTATCTAATTGGCATCTATTCATACTGCTTGTCATGAAAATTGGAATGTCTGTTTCTAATGTAAAATTAACCGCTTCTTACTAAATATAACATGATGTAAATTTTTTTTTTTATTGTTTGTCTATCTGTTTGTTCCGGCTAATCTCTGAAATGACTGAACCGATTTTAACAAGATTCTCACTGGCAGAAAGCTGATGTAATATGCAGTAACATAGGCTACTTTTATTCTCGAAAAGCCTACGGTAACCTGACACAAACACAGACTAAGTCGCAGGGGCCACTAGTCTACCCACATGAACTTACTCAACGCGAAAGTAATCCGAGAAAATTCGTATCTAACACCATCGAATAGTCGACTTGACACCAAGCACAATGCCTCGATTGTGCGGTACCGAATGATTCGCTATCGAGAGAATAATCAGGAATCGAGAACCTTTGTGAGGAACTCGTTAGGGCCGGCTTTATTCGAGCCAAATCTTATTCGAGACGAGCTTTTTTGTAAGGGCTTTGGTACACTTGCGTAGTTTATAAGAGCCATGTAAAAATACCTCTCTTTTTTGCAAAATATGTGATAAAAAGAAACAACTTTTACGATGGGGGACCAATTCTGATATATGAAAAACAACTTGGCAATTCAATTAATTAAAATTCGTCATCCGAGTAATTTACCCGGTGGCTCAGTGGTAAGAGCGCTGGCACGGAATGCAGAGGTCGTGGGTTCGATTCCCACTCGGGTGAGGAATTTTTTCCATTTCTTTATTAATATTTTTTTAATTAAATTAACGTTAAATAACAAACTGAAATAACGTTAACTGATATAAAAACACCTTACCCACTATATATTAGCCAGTTAGTCTATTAATTCCTACATGTGAGTGGTGAGCCTACCGCCTAACTTCGAGCACAAATAGAACAATGATCTAGCAACCGGTTTTACGATAATTTGTATTTAAATTGCCCGTGGTGCCGGCAGAGTAGAATTCATACCACCCCATGTCTGCCCGTGGGTATTGTACGAGGCGATTAAGGGTTTCCGGGAGGTGGGCAGCAGCGCCTTCCGCGTTGACAATATAGTCCAAAATACAAACCAACCCGCCTGCCCAGCGTGGTGACATGGGCAAATACCCCCCATGGCAGTCTTGGGGCGTGCCCTGGGGGAGGCAGCATGGACTGCAATAAGCTGATGATGATGATGATGTATTTAAATAGCCACATACTAAAAAATGGTTTAAGTTAATATCTTTTACGTCTTATCTGTTTTACTCAATTATCTTTTCTCATGTTACAACTTTACAAATATAGCTATATTTGCTATCTAAATACAAATACAACTTCGTATGCCCTTATCCTAATCCCTTAGGATCCCCCCCCGCATGTAAGGCTGCCTGATTGACAGTAAGCCCTACAATAAAGGCTATCTCTTTGATTGACGTGTTAAAGGAGAATGATTTAGCCGAGTGAGACAGCATTTCGTATTTTTCGCGCAAGTCGAGCTTTTTTGATAGTTCTCCATTTATTGCAACTATTTTATTTTACTAAAGATTTTTGTTCATTCTACCGACGGAAACATGAAAATTTATTTACAAATACAGGAATTATTATATTCTGTATTAATAAAAATGCAATGCCGAACATATTGAACAAACCTAAAACTTAGGGATAACTCATTTTACTTTAATTATTTTATAGTTTGCGTAAGCTGAAGGAACGTTTGAAACCAGTCCGGAAAAGCGAATCTGCCCCGGCTCACTAATAAATTTCAATATACTTGTTCAAATACTTACTTACAAATTCTTACTTAATCTATTAAACTAGTAAACACCTTAAAATCCACACTTTAGACGAAAAACTTAAAAAATAAAAACACACAGGTGAAAACTAAACGTCTATTGAGGGGTCGCCCACCACCGGGCCCTACACCCTCCGCTGACTCTCGTATCTGCCGACTCATGATCATGAACACAAGACACTACAGTCGCAACGAGAAGCCAGATCCAAGCACCTAGCATGCAACCATAAATACATAGCTGCTAATCCGAAATCTGGCTTTTCGTTGCTACTGTAGTATCTTGTGTTCGTGATCATGAGTCGGCAGATACGAGGGTCAGCGGAGGGTGTAGGGCCCGGTGGTGGGCGACCCCTCAATAGAGATTTGAACTTCCGAATAGTGACGCCTGATACAATCAAATATTTAACGGAACTAAACGTGTCTAATTCGCGTAATTTGGAGACATAAAGTCCAAATGAGGTCAACAAAATGCACTAAATCGATTCCCATTCTCATTACCGTCGTCGGGGCATCATTCACCAGCGTCAGAAACGTGCGCATTCCAGTTCACAATGAAGACATCTATCTTCCAAATCGGCTGGTGCTCTATCATTGGCGGAATCGTCACGTTCGGTAACAAATGTTCGGTTACGTACCACGGACATCCAGAAAATAGAATGGATATTTTGTAAGGTTGTATTTTAAATTTATTCTATATGTATTTTTTTGGCTACATTACACATACACACATCCGTCTATTGCAGTCCACTGCTGGACATTACAATACCCACGGATAGATATGGGGTGGTGTTATTCTACTCTGTCCACCATACAGTCTAAAATATGCATAGCTGGATCATAAATAAGATACAGATAAATTCCAGTTTAGCCCCGAATCAACACAATGGCAGCTGTGCTATTTAAATGTACTCTATGCGCCTTCCATTAAATCTTTATCTGTGATAGAGAGATGCAACAGAAATCGCATTTGGACGATTGCTATCGATTTTTGATCGAATAAATTAGCTCGTGAAGATCGCTCGGTTTTATCGAGCGTGTTGAGTTCTACTGCATTAAGTGTCGTAGAGTAATCACGTAGATGATTTCAGAACTAATCTTTTTGTATGCAATTACAACGATTATAATCTAAAGGGGTGTAAGTGGGTTCAACAAATACCTTAGTATAAATATTAATAGGAAAATGAAAATAAAAATCACCCGAGTGAGATTTGAACTTACGATCTCTCGCATTCCGTGCATCGCTCTAATCAACTGAGCTATCGGGTCACTTAACTCGGATGACGAATCTTACCATATCTTTAAAAGTATGTTTTTGGCAACGTTATTTTTTCATTCCGATAGCTATACACTAGCCAAATCTCGGTAAAAAACCGTATCCAAAGGCAACCTCACCAGCCCGTGGTGGACCCTGGTATTTAACGGACAAGACCCCTACGCTAATAGCTTATAATATCTAATTAGAATGACTCGGAAAAAATCCAAAACGGCGGTAGGCTCACTCCTTTCCATATATCTAGGTCTTTATAGGCTAACTGGTGAAAAGTAGGTGTACAATTTGCACACTTCTGCCTAACCTATCTGGAGGATAGTGGGCGTGACCTCAACAGGGTGTAACGAAAGAGGAATAATAAGAAATCCGCTTAATTATAGCTCACCATAGATTAAGTTTCAACTTTATAATAGTTTTTTTAGATAACTAGCGAGTATTAAAAAGGGTTAGAGCATTAGGTAATAAATGAAAGTGGGTGGTGCTCAAAAAATATTAGAAATAATATTAAGATTCTGTGATCTTTTTTTTTATTTGTTCGGGTTGGCTGGAAGAGATCTCTTATAGAGATAAGCTCGCCTTTGTACAATATTCATTTTAATTGTGTTATTTTTTATTTATGTGTGTGTACAATAAAGAATATGAATAAGAATAAGAAATTATTTTTTTTTCACCCGAGTGAGACTTGAACTCACGACCTCTCGCATTCCGTGGTTCGCTCTAACCAACTGAGCTACCGGGTCAATTAACTCGAATGACGAATTCGACCATTCTTCAAACAAACTCGTTACAATTTACCATAATAAAACATTATGTTTTACAAAGTGAAACACTGAATATTTACATTCAAAATTTAAATCAAAACTAATTAAAATCTTAATTGAAATTTTCACTTATTTATCCGCCCGCAGTATTCCATTTTAAAAGATACCATTCATCTCAACCAAAATAAAAAATGTTTCAACTCTTCAAAAGTTTCAAATTGATTTTGCCTCATTTCAAGAAGGCTCGGTTCGTTTAACTTTTTTTTAATTAAATCAAGGGGCGCCCTTGGACTGATAAACTTCTGGATGGTAGACAACGTGATATTTTCCTTGTATACAAAGTAGAGATATTTACACTTTTGACTTCATGTAATATAAGTTATATATTATACGACACTGACAGTATTTCGGTGATGGCGGCCAACCTACCTATATTATATATCAACGGAGATTAACTATCGGTCAATTAACACCTATCTTCACGGGATTTTATTGTATCGTACTGAACTAAGTACTTTTGTACGAAATTTTATGTTGACTTGAGGTGTGGCACAATCATGAACAAAAAACGAATTTTAAATTTTTGAAAGAAATAAATTCAGGCTAGTTTTATTATTTGCCATCCCAAATAACAAATTATACCCTCAAAATTGGTCAGAAGTGGCACCATGTGGTTCTATCGGCCCTTAGTGTTCTGCCTACCCCGTAAAGGATACAGGCGTCATTGTATGTATGTATGTATGTAAATAACAAATTAACCTCTAGGTTGACGGCAATTAACAATTTTTTTTACTCCATATTCAAGAACTACCTATTCACAGCTCTTTACTCATTAACAATCACTAAAACCTACCCCGGTGGTATTGCACCGATTTCCGTTATTTCTGCGTTGCTTCGATTCTTAGGGCTGTTATATCCAATAGGTCCTAATCGCAGAGGGGCTCATCCGTCCTCTTTTTATACCCATTGGCTGAATGAGGAATTTTGCCCGCGAATAAAGAAACGATGATGAGATGTCTGTAATGTTACTGGGGATTTAAAAAGCTGCAGGTTTTGATAAAGAAGATCAAAGTTGGATATATTTTTAACATTTAGTGAGATTTTTAAAGTAACATTGTTTATATTTTTGCGTAAATTATATTTGGATTTGAGACTGGAACTGTTATTTCTAGCTAATATCGTAATATTGTTACATAATTTGCAATTTCGTTAATTTAGATAACTGTATTTTAGTTTATTCCATCAAAACAGCTTTTATATTAAATAATTCAGAACTAAAGATAATTTGATTACCAGCCCAGACGTCTGAACTTAACTAAACAAGCCAAATAAATTTAAACTATTGCTAAATAAGTAACCGAATTCTGTGTCAATTAACTAAATGTCCAGGGTGTTTGTGAAAACCAGGGAAATATTGATATGGTGACTTCAGACCATGATTTTGAGTCGAAAACCACAGAATAATTTTCACAGGATAATTTCAAAATTTTCTGACATCATTTTCAGGAAAACATTGTTAAGTTTGTTTAATTAGGCCTTAGATAATGACTTCAATATAACATTTTTACCAAAAGATTATTTAAAAAAAAGGTGCCCTCAAAAAAGTTCAAATCTGATCAACCCTAATGGAGAGTCACAGGTGATCCAAAAAATATGTTATGCAGCAATATGTTACAACATAACCAATAAGCCCATTTAATTAGTCACAGGATCGCCTTATACAATTGGCGCGAAAAGCAAAGTTTACTGATAAACAAATCAAAAATATATTTCCTGCGAGTAACAATACTATCGTATAACTCAACACAATGGTATTTGTTCAGCATTTCAGTATTTGCCTGGCTGTCACACACACCCTGTGTTTAAGTTGAATTAATTAGAATGACTAATATAATGTTTTTTTTTTATGTTTCAACTATTTTTGCTTTGCTTTGCTGGAATGAAACACCTTTTTTTTACTAAAATTATGATAATAAAAAAGAACAAAACTATGTACCTAATAAAACACTAAGGGTTCGCCCACCACCGGGCCCTACACATTCACTACGGGCGAACCCATAGTGAATGTTTGAACTTCCGAATTGTAACGCCTAATACAATTTTATTTATAATAAAAAACTGAAAAGAAAAAAGAAGCACTTAGATGTCCGGTGGTCTAAAATAATATTATGGAATGAATACTATTGAAGAAAAGAAGTTTTAACGACACTAGGTAACAAGTGATTTATTTTATGAGTCTCAAATTCAGTGTACAGATATACCAAGTATGTACTTACACGTTAGAATAACACATAGGCTATAAAGTTTACGCAAAGTAAGTCGCGGGCGGCTGCTAGTTTAAGCCTCGAGCACACCGGATGCGTATGCGTGCACGTAAGCGTAGACGTACACGTACCTCTGAGCTTAATGTATGGAACTGTCACCGCTTGACGTCTATGCTTACATCTATACCTAGGTACAGTTCCATACATTACAACTCAGAGGTATGTGTACGTCTACGCTTACGTGCACGTACTGCTGAGCTGTAAAGTAAAAACAAACTGTATAAGATAGGATACACCGGATGCATGTGCGTAGACGTATGCGTTACCCTACGCAATGCAGCTCCCAAGATATAAAAAGACTGCTTGACTACGTGCGTACCCACGCAGAGCAAAACGAGAATGTCGCGTTGATGACGTTGTATTCTATGGCCCACCATAGTAGATGTCACACCGAAAAAAATTGAGCACGCAGGTATCTATGCTATGCGTGACCCTCTTTGGGTTTGACGGTCTATGAAAGTGTCAAGTCGTAGTCACAAATAACATTGTGATGAGGGATTCAGCTTTGTTTGCCGAGATTTGGCTAGTGTATAGCTATCGGGATGAAGAATAACGTTGACAATATGTAAGTTTGTGCCGCGTGGTGCTTTCAGAGTAGAGTTTGTGCCCATGCTGCCCGTGGGTGATCTCCGAAAAGGGGGCAGCAGCGCCTCCCGTGCTGACAACATAGTCCAAAAATCACACTGCGGTCACCAACCCGCCTGCCCAGCGAGGTGATTATGGGCAAAACCCCCTGTGGCAGTAGCCTTGTGGCGTGCCCTAGGGGAGGCCTACGTCCAGCAGTGGACTGCAATAGGCTGAAGACGAAGACGAAGAATAAGTTTGTGGATGTTCATTGTTAACTCAAAGAGTAACATCGTTATTATACTGTGCATGAATTTGATATGAATAATGTATGTATGGAAGTGGAATCTACATAAATGGATTTGACCAATAGATTATAGTAGAATAGATGTTCCACTCTAACCGATATTTTATAGCAGTGGATCAGAGTAGACTTAAATGTGGAATTTATGGATTAGATGGTCTAGCCCAGTGGATTAAAGTGGAATAGGCCTTCACGCTGCACCTACATAAGTAATTGTGTATAGGTATCTTGAGTATACTGGATCAGATACCAAGATAATATATTACCATTATAAGTAATTGTGTATAGGTATCTTGAGTATACTGGATCAGATACCAAGATAATATATTACCATTCGTACCCCTGGACATTATGTTAGATGATTTATTTATTTATTATAGAGAGAGAATTAATATTATTTTTCTACATTTTCCTTTTTACTTATTCTTCCTCAGTAGATGGATATTTGCGTATTCCCTATGTACCTAAGTAAAATTTTGTTGGTAAGAAATTGCTGTTTGGAGACATCGTGCAAAACGCAACGAAAAGTTATGGCTGCCGCAACCGGGCAGGGACAGCCTCCGTTGCGTACCCAGCTAACTGCGTATGCGTGAGCGTGTGCTATCGGGGTACGCCGTAACCACGCGCGTGACTACGACGTGGTTACGTTACGCATCCGGTGTGCTCAAGCCTTAGTAAATACTGCGTCCCTCAGGCGGTCACTCAACGCACACAAACTCACTGTTAGAAAGGTCCCAAAGCATTATTATAACCCCTTCAGGGGAATTATTAAATTTCTCTGCCAGCTTATCCCGGGCATTTTATATATTTCGCAAAAATATGGATTCGGGTTGTATTAACCTTTTTATAAGTATATTAGGGTAAAAATATCGTTATTGTAGTAGATTTTTATTATAAAACGAATTTGTGGGTAAACTATAATAGGGTTGGAAAGTTTTTATCTTACTAGCTCATGCCCGTATCTTCATTTGTTAATTAACCGACGTCAAGTAATGCAAAATGTTAAGAAATTATACATTGCAGTACGTAAGAGCGTAAGTACATAAGGAAGTAAGTACAATATCGTTGAAAAGCATATTATATTAGGGTTTTCCCAGGACATGTCCTGCTTTTTGGGGTGTCCTGGGCTGTCTTGGATAGTTTTTGAGCATCGTTCTGAGTTTTAAAGTCCTGACACATTCACTGTCGGCACATTTTCTAAGAGTGCCGACATCGGGAAAATAAGCGTTAGCGGCAACTCTAGAAAACCTAAAAGAAGCAAATACGTAGTCACCGGCACTGAATGTGTTAAAGACCTGTTTTGAAATTCGCACGCCACTAAACTCCCTCTAACCGTATTGTCACTGGGCTCGCACATGTATAGTTATGGGTTTTAATCGAAATGTCTTGGTATTTCTTCCTCAAATCCTGGTTTTCAAAGTTTGAGATGGCAACCCTATATTATATAGCATTTGCATTATTCTAAGGTATATGATTACCATGTTTTATCGAAATCCATTCATTAGTGTTTGCGAGAAAGAGCAATAAACGTCCAAGTATCAAATAATCTTTATATCCCAACAAATATTTACATTTATAATATTAAAATTATTAGAATTTTTTTTTGACATAAAAACCTATATTTACTAATAAATATAATAAACATAGGCTAGTAAATAAATTGACAATATTGGTTCGAACGAATTTTATTGTTAATTTAGATTTATGGCCGCAAGTTCCTAGTAACAAATGCCCATGGGTAAGTTTGTAGGATTTGACATGGATTTTACCTATTGAATATCAATGTTTGCTTCCCTATAATATCCTATTTTAATCTGGGAAACTGTTTTTGAGTATATGATTACACTGTGGAGTATTGCAGTAATTACAACGAATATCTCTTAGCTTCGTGGCATTCGTAGTCGAAAGCGTAGTAGCTGTATCGGTCACTCTTCTCTTTGCAAATTAATGATAAAATATTTAATTGTAACAGGCGTCACTATGACGAACTCGATGGAAATTAATGATTAACTTACAGATATTTACATCAGCCTATTAAAATCTACTGATAAGCGTAGGACTCCCCCAAGGCATACCACAAGGCTTCTGCCATAGGGGGGTTTTTGTCCATAGTTACTACGCTCGCGCTGGTGGGTTGGTAACCGCAGTAGAATTTTCGGAATTTGTTGTCAACACGGGAGGCGCTAGTGCCCACCTCCCGGAAATACTTAACCGCTCCTTACGGGCACGTAAGATACGATAACTACGGGCAGACTTGAGGTGGTGCTATTCTGCTCTGCCAACACAATACGGTACCATGAAAAAAAATTAAAGATTATATGTAAAATCTAAACACCATATAGTACATAGAATGATATCTTTTTGAAAGAACGAAATTAAGGCTTGAAAATTAATATAATTTAGTTTTTACTTCTCGCTAAAAGTATCTTAGAGCTGGCCACTTTTTTCTTAAAAAAAAGAAATACGAATATCCAAGACAAGTAAAATGAAAGCAATTTATTCGGTTCGTGATTTTCGGTTACTCTGTCCATTTCTGTAAACCAGGGTACCGCAAATTATTTGAAATAGACTTGTGGCATATACCTATATAATAGTAGTAATTTGTGAGTGATTTTACCTATTTATTACAAGCAAAATTTTATTAATATTGGATAAACAAGTTGTTAGACTAGTTTAAAAAAAATCATAGCTGCGAACTCTTGAATTCAAGATAAATAAAAAAATACATATATTTCGTGTTTTTTTTTAATGACTTTATTTCTTTTAAATCATGGGCGGAACCCACCTAAGTGACCTATTTCTTATTATCCCCGACTCTGTATATCACGTATTTCTCTAGATTTACTCAAACGCTGTAATGACTGCGATTTTCTCAAAGAACGTTTCAATCGCGACGTTCAGAGGAACTACGTGTTTTTACTTTGCTTTAGTACTGAAGTCGTCTAAGTTAGTGCTAAAAATTGACTCAATTTCATACATTTTATTTACTTCTATAAAAATCCATGGACTATTATAACAGACTGTGTTATAAATTGTGGGAAGAAAACCCTATTTCATCGATCTCATTATGGTTTATTGTAAATGTTCGCCGAAGGTGTTAATTTGTAGTTTATTTTTATTGAGAAAATGTTTTAATTATACTGCCATTTTCCTTGAGTTAAGATTTTTGTAGTCTGTAGTCCACATTAGTTAATGTCAAAGATGTGCGTGCATGGCATGTTGAAATTACTTTACCATAAAGTAATCAGTCTATGATTAGGTATATAAGTGCATAAGTTATAATTGTAATGCGTAATGAGCAACCTAGTTAAAAATTCACAAACCAGTATTAAAACACTGCCTACAAAACTTATTTTTATTACTAAGATTATTATAAAACCCGCTCCATTCTATCGAACGAATGTAATAAAAGTTTTACACTCGCCTCTATAAAACTCCCTGCATAATAATGTTCTAGAAGTACAACTACGGGAATATTGGTTAAAGCAATCGCAACAACAATGCAAAGTACATCTTAATTTTAAATAATTCTGTAATAATCACTAACTAGTTCTAATTCTAAATTAGTTATGTCATAGTTAGGTCATAGGTTTTATGTATAAATCATTACCAGAGGTCGGAATTAGGTAGTCATTTATGTACTTGCATCGAAATGTTGATATGAATGTGGACCTTCCCAGGATTTCTAATGGACAATCCCGTGTGCCCAACAATATTACAAATAAATAATAATAAAACCCTCAGAGATAGACAAATAAAACAAAGATAATTAACATAAAATTTCTGCTCTTTAAAATTAATACCGGAATTTGAGGCATATCCACTTTATTCTTTCGCTGTATGAAATCAGTGCAAGTACATAAATGACTCTACCTAATTCCGACCTCTGATCATTACTTACGAAGGATATATAATATGGAAGTACAAAAAAGAGTTACTTAAATTTCCACTGACTAACAATATAATTATAATTATTACACAGTTACTCATGAAATAAATTTTGTACCAGTAGTAGAATAATTGATCGCTTTTTCAACTTATTTGTTACAAAGCATAATAACAGATTATTAAAATAAAATGTTTACTTATATATTTTATATACCTGGATAACTTAATATTATAATTCGTAACATAGCTCTCGTGTTAATTAAAAAATAAAACTTGTCAATAATATTAAATTCATAAATATAATAAAGTTATAAATTGGATTTAAATTACGATTTCTCTACAGAATAAGTAGCTTGAAGTCATAAACGAGTTTTGTAGAAATATCTGCAGTAAACTATGACTTAGGAGTGACATCCTCATACTTTATTCACCGTTTCCGAGTCGTGAATGCGATGCATAATGCACTAAGGTCATATACTGACGAGCTACTATTTTAAACTATATCTGTGTTATAACAAAATAATTTAAACATTGTCTAAATTTGATGTAAAACGTATTATTGAAATCTATTCGAAAGTTTATGTTTGAACTAAATGACAAACACACAAATAAAGGGTGTAGCAAAAGGGATATGTTAAGCGAAAAGCTATGAAAATAGCCCACTATAGTAACTAAAGAGGTGTTCTTCGTGTGAGCTGTAGGGAGCCAGTAGTTCTATTGCATAAGTAAATTTTCTACTAGTTGACATTGATACGGCCATAAGGTTGCCCGTTCTTATTATGTACCCATATTTATGTGCACCATATTGTGCCTACGGATCAGATGTTGTAAAGCACGCTCTCTAACTTATGTGTACTCTATAATGGCTACACAAAAAGTAGCAAGTCTGCTAACTCGCACTGCACTTGCAATAGTTTTCGCTGCGATTTTTTGTCCTTATTCCGCTCGCTCTACAACGAATGCTGTGTCTCGTCGACGGCAAATTGAGATTTTTGGTCGGCCATTTTTTATTCGCATTGCCTTTTATGGGCTTTTCTAGGTTTTTGGAATAGTGCTTTGAAACGGAAAATTGGTAGGAATAGGTGTAAAAGCAAAACAACTGAAAGACTATGCGTACCTACACAATAGGGACCTATGGGCTGAAAATGTAATTTTTCAGAGTCAATATTAGTAGGTATACCAAAGCAGTCATTTACTCACTGAATTAGATACCTAGTTCAAAGATTTTTTTAACGAAGGAAGAGACTTTATTTTTGTGCTTAATTATGTAAAAAAATATTTCCTAGATGAGGCGTAGTAAAATCTGATTAATTATTATCTCTATTCTGTTTTCATTTAGCAAACTATTAAATTAAATTTAAAGACTTAATTATAAATAACTATCTTCTAAAATAAAACGCAAACAAGCTTAACTAAATAATGAATGCTGTCACCCGACTTCAGAGCCACAGCTATAAAATTAAAGCTCATCTCCCTAACACCGAGTTTACGCCGAAATATTCGTAACCTAAACTGTAGTAAGCCGAAACCGTCCGTCAACTGCAGCGCCGTGCATCCGAAACTCCGTGCAAACCTTTAAAACTACATCCTACATGCTATAGCCGTAGGTGGGTGATGGTGCAAGAGGCGAGGGTAAAGCGTGTATATTATCATTATCCTTTTAAAAATATATCGATAGTTGATAGGAAAAAACCCGAAATCGCCAGTGTTCAAAATTCGTAAGTGTGGTAAACAATCGATGCGACGTGCGACGACGCAGAGATAAGAGTAAAACTGAGGTCAGTTTATGCCTTTTCACTATCGATACAGTTTCTCATCGCAACTGTAGATGCCTGTGATCGCAAGCAGGGCAAAAGGGTCCTTAGAATCGAGAGTCAACGGAAAGTAGAGTCCGTCCGTGTTCACGCAGGTGAACACCAGTAGAATGTTTTCAAATAGTAATGCCTAAATATGATAAGATTCTGATAAGATGACTGCCTCATATAAGATTTAATATTACTACGTTGACTTCTTTACACTTATGATAAGAATCCGAAGGCTGTAATACGGCGTATTTTACAATTTGCCTTCGGCAACATAACAAGGTAAAGTTTACTTTGTAAATTCAGTTTTTTTTAAATGTTACTTTATTTTAGTTTTTTATTTATTTATCATTAATACATATTTTACAAAGAATAAAGTACAGTGTCTCATAAACATTATGCAAGTTTTTCCGTAGTAGTTCGTAAATGTCTTAGGTAATTTATAACTACGTACATTTATAATTTGTATTGGCTAGTTTTTTTTATTATTAAACAATCATGGGGGTTGGCGTTGAATATTTAGAAACATTACAAATGTGGTGCTAGAACTGTAGGATCATGAAGTAGAGTAGTAACATAGCGATGCCGAATGCAATTTTTGTTTTAACATCGCATACATACAGCCAGAGATGTCCAAACTCATATTTAAATGTCTTGCGATCATTTTGAATAGCAGCCGTACAATTTCAATTCAGTTCTAGCTAGAACACAATATAAGTGAGGTCTGTGGCAGCGCTAAGCCGGCGTTAAATTGTCAGCTACAGCCGAGCGCGGTCGGTGTGACCGACCGTCTTGCCGGATTTGTTGGGAGACTGTATTGTTTTGTATACTGTGGAAAAATCTTACGACCTTACTGTATACTACTGAAAATAATCTTACATTACTGTACACTATTGAAAATAAAAAAGATAATTTTATCTGAAATATTGTACAATAAACCTTTTGTTTAGATCAGGGAAACTAAGGCATTATTTTGACGAGCACAGAAAATGTTAAGGTACTTATACTTTAAATTCATTTTTATCTCCGAAATCAGGTAAGTTTGTATTAAGACACAATATGTAACCTAAATTATTAATATTCACTTTAAAATTGCAAGGATTCAAAGAAATTCGCTAGGCCGGCGTTAAATTGTCAGCTGCAGCCGGGCGCGGTCGGTCTGACGGACCGTCTTGCCGGATTTATTGGGACACTGTATTGTTTTGTATACTGTAGCATTAGAAGTCTTACAATCTAAGAGTATATAAGTATATATTTAAAAAAAAATTAGAAATGATGTTATTTACCCAAAATAAAGTACAATAAACCTATTATTAGATCAGTGATAAAAGGTTTTCGAATAAAATATAATATATATATATATACCTTCCTAACAACAAAAAATAAATAAAACGTATGTATTACAATAACTTAATTCCGTTATTCAATTTGGTTGGATTTAAAAAACATAAAAGCTAATAACATAATAATTATACAATATTTTCTCCAAGCCCCAAATTAGGCCCGACATTTTGCCTAATGCACATCAACTGACAGGGCCGGACGGCCGGAGCCCAGGTCTCTGGACAGTGACGGACTCAGGTGGATCAGGGATTACACTGAAGTCTATGCACTTACCCGCCTCTACCCGTGAGGTAAGCTTTGTTGATTGCTGCGTATTAGGTGGGGTAAATTTCTAAAATTTTCCAAGTATACAAAATAATTATAATTTTCAATTTGTTTAGTCTAATATTTTTGGTTGCACCAATTTTACTTACTGCTACTTATGTAAATGATGTTCAAATTACCTGAAAGAAGAAATAAATATAGTATTTAAAATTATAATGTGTTAGTTTCGATGATGAATACTAGAATATTTGTTACTCTTAACTCTTATTTTTATAAAACTTAGCAGTAAGCTTATGTATCAAAATTGTTTGCTCTTGAATTCACGTAAAGCCGCTAGTAGCAAATAAAAAAGACTTAAGGCGCTCCAATAGACGAATTTTAGGTATTTGAGGGGGTTGAGGTAGACGTAACTGCGGGGCGCCCCCCGCAACCAGCGCAATCTGCCGCGGACGTCCTTATTCTGTCGCCATCCGTATTCTGGTTGATTTCGGGATTAATTGCCGGGATTTTAATTTCTTTCCTGTATAATCAATTTTGTAACTGGGTTGCTTACTGCGTAAATAGTAAATATAATTAAAAAAATTTACAGGGTGTAGGTGACAGCCAGGCAAATACTGGAATGCTGAACAAGTACTATAGGGTTGAGTTACACGACAATATTATAACTCGCAGGAAATGCATTTTTATTTTGATTATCCGTACCTAATGATTATTTTCCGCGCCAATTGTATCGGGCGATATCGACTAGTTAAATGGGCTTATTGGTTATTGTGTGATACATAGCTGTTTTTTGGATCACTTGTGACTCTCTATTAGGATTGATCAGGTTTTTGAACTTTTTGAGCGTAACTGGTTTTTTTTAAATCGTCTATTGGTAAAATTTTTGTTTTTAAGCCATTTTCTAAGGCCGAATTCAATAAACAAAACATAACATAATGAGTGAAATCAACACTAAAATATCGTTTCATCAATTCGATTCTGAAACTTCGCCGGCAGCTGCCGCGGCACGCTCGTTCCGCTCGCTCGGCTCGAGCGTTGCTTGTCATACTCTAACCTAACCTAACTTATTATTTTTATCATTGTATGATAAGGGAACTGTCACACCGACAAAACGTCATTCGCCTTATACTAGTTGTGCGCTAAAGTTAATTTGATGTGCAGTCAGTATTTATGATGAGATTGTAGTATTTTTGCACCAAAAGGTATTAATTTGTCTTGCATTCGAGGAAAACAGTTTATGTTGGGCTTATATTATGTATTTTCGAATTATCTGCTGTAGTTGTTTTGTAAAACATTGAGTTTATTTGTACTAAAATAATTTAATTGCTGTAATAAAGTATATAAAGGGCATACTGTACAAGTCAGTAGAGGAACAAGAGGGTCTTGATGTTTTGTAGGCGATGGGCTGACCATCTGTCACTACTAACCGAACTTGTATATCTCAACTATACCCTCAAAATTGGTCAGAAGTGGCACCATGTGGTTCTATCGGCCCTTGGTACTCTGCCTATCCCGTAAGGGATAAAGGCGTGATTACATGTATGTATGTATGTAATAAAGTATATAAAAGATGAGATTTAATTGATGCCTAAACTACTGAATCGATTTAAATGAAATTTGGTACAGAGATAGTCTAGAGCCTGAGAAAGGACATAGGCTACTTTTTAATGCAAAAAATAGATGTAAGGGGTTGAAATAGTGGATGAAAGTTTGTATGGAAATTACGTCATTTTTTAAGCTACAAGCTTAAAACTTATTTTTTAGGCTTTTCATTAGATATAAATAAATACGACATTCAAAGTTTGTAAAAGAATACCCTAAAGGGACTAAAAATAGGGGGTGAAAAATTTTGTGTGATGACATCGGAAAAAAGCTTAGGGCTCAGAAAATAAAAATATAGAACAGAACAATACAGAGAATTAAGTAAGAAACTTGCCAAGCACTGCGCGCCAAAAAGGGATGTAAGGGGTTGAAATAGGGGATGAAAGTTAGTATGGAAATTACGTCATTTTTTAAAGTTTTGTCTCACTACAAATATGCGAGTACAACTTCATAATGATTATTAATCAGGACAATATGCAACAAACAGCTCTTTTAAAAATCGTACTAAAAACGTCGCATATAAAACTGTACTTAAATAAGCTTAATAACTTATTTTAATGTACATGTGTTTTACTTGAAAATTAATTAGCCTAAAAAAATTTAAAATGCTGCCGAACTATTTCACGCGGACGAAGTCGCGGGACAGCTAGGGATTCGCGGGCAACTTAGGGATTTATGTTCGAAACAATTTGAAATCATATACATATATACATAATAGTCACGCCCATTATCCCCCAAAGTGGTGTATACAGGGTGTAACAAAAAGGGTATGTTAAGCGAGAAGCTATGTAAATAGCCCACTATAGAGAACCTATCCACAAAATTTGAGATCCGAAATCACATGTTTATTTTTCCCGATAGTATGGAGAATTTTTTAAATATCTCAGGAATTTTCATACAATCTTGAAAAATAAAAATGTGATTTCGAGTCTCAAATTTTGGAAATAGGTTCTCTATAGTGGGCTATTTATACAGCTTTTCGCTTAACATACCCTTTCTGTTACACCCTGTATACAGGGTGTAACAAAAGGGGTATGTTAACCGAAAAGCTATGAATATAACCCACTATAAAGAACCTATCACCAAAATTTGAGACTAAAAAATCACATATTTATTTCTCCAGATAGTATGGAGAACACCTAACCCACTCAGGAATATTATGAACATACAATCTTGAAAAATAAACATGCGATTACTAGTCTAAAAATTTCGGGATATGTTATCTAGAGTGGGTTGTTTTTATAGTATTTCGTTTACCATACCCTTTTTGTTACACCCTGTATATACTGCTACTTGTAATATTTGCTATTGATACTAAGTTATTTGCAGTGTAATGTCATAAAGAGGACTATACTAACACACGCAAACTTTTGCACAAAATGTTCGGAAAAATCCCGGATTTTTCCCCCGGGATTTTGTGGATCTAAAAAAAACTAAGTAGATATATAAAATTATACTAGGTCATAGAAATGGTAAAATAGACACGTAACATAATTACCTACTTATGAATATCATTTTTAAATACGAAATCACTACATATTATAAAACAAAGTGGCTTTCTGATGTCTGTCCCTATCTATTATATGCTTAGATCTTTCAAACTAGGAAACGGATTTTTTTGATGCGGTTTTTTTAATAGATAGAGTGATTCACAAGGAAGGTTTATAATAATGTAACTAGGGACCCGCCTCGGCTTCGCACGGGAGTAATGCACTCTCACGCGGGCAAAGCCGTGGGCGGGCGCTAGTACAATCTAAAACATACTATAAAGTATCTATGTAGGTAAGTACTTAACGTTTTCTACGTAAGTCTTTTTTACGTAAGGTCTCTCTTTTTTTAACTTTTGTTATACTACGATTTCCCAAGTCTACTTATTAAATAAATATAGTATTTTATATTATGTATTTGCGCGCGAAAAAACAAGCACAGAACCGGCGTTGACAGTGGTCACGGCGGTACTGAATGTTCCGAGCGAGACTGGCCAGTGCAAGGATTAGAACACAGCGTAGTTGTAGATGTGTTTTTTATTAATTGTTAATTATCTACAAAATTTACAAAAAATGTACTTTGGCCATAAACTAGATCTGATAAAGCGCTATACAACTATGCAAGTTTCGTGTTGATATTCACAATAGTTTTCAAGATATTTCGCTTATAAAAACGTAAAAAAGGTAATTTTCAAATCGAAATTCTATCGAGAATTTTTTAAGTAATTACGTTTCCACGTTGGCCACAAACTTGATAAAGATTTAAATAATAACATATAAAAAAATTAGAGCTGTGGTAATCGGACAAGTATTAAAAAAATCGATTCTAAAATGCCTCTTTTGTCTGATCACACCGCCTTAATATCGAATAATTTCAAACGCAAACATTTTTAATCCTCAAAGAACAAAAAAAGAAAACGTAGCATGTATAAAAAAAATCCGTTAATAAAATTCAATTCGACGTACATTGCCGGTAGTCCTGGCAAATGAAGTAAAGCTCCAACACAATTGCCGCAACTAATCGCGCGTCCACTTCCTTACGGCTAATGGTAGGCGCATACATCACTTGAAAGACCACCTATTTATTTCAGCAGATAGATAAAGAGTGCAGTGGTTTAACTTTTACGTTGTTATTATTTACTAACGGTCAATTTCAATGCTAGAGATCATAAAAATCTCAAATTGTTTTTAATTTTGTTTAAAAACAATGGAACATTTAATCTGAAATATGCAAAAAATCTCTCGAGATCGGTTATTAAAATTGGCTGTTATATGCTCCATTTGATACAAAGAATTGACTAGCAGAAGTAGGCACTTTTTGTTTATACATGTATTCAGGTCTCTCATATAATAGTGATCATAGGTCACTTAAGGTTAGCTTCTTTGATATTTCTATTACTTACATTATTATGTAAAGATTACCTAAATGTTACCATAGTTACTATGAAAATAAATTTGAGAAATCAATTTAAACTGTCTTATAAACAAAGTATCAATCAAACTAAGATTGGAAAAGGTTTTGTAGTAATATAAGATCAGAATACATTAATTTGATATTATTGGGCTGATCTGATGATGAAGCCCGAATATAGCGTATTATTAAACGCTTAGCTAATAAAACTTATGAAATGGCAGATTGAGATAGATCCCCAGATCATTTGGCTCAAATTTTTATAAAATTAGGATTAATCTGCGAATTTGATTTTGATCTCTAGTAAGCTATTGGCCATTAGTAAGTACCTTAATTTTTTAACTACTGCCTCAAAACTACACTGTGTCATCTCCCCTCACAAAGGGTTCCGTGCCGTGTCCGTCCGCTAATAGTGCGACAAATGAAGCGCAGACAATTAGCAGCGAGCCATCATCGGTGGGATTGCGGGAAAGATGGATATCTTTTTTTCTTATGGCTCGTCCCGCCTTCGTAGTTCTTTGTGTTTCCCATAAACCACCATCATTTTCGTTCGGTCAAAATAATTGCATCCTTGTATTTCTTTATACATACTAGGAATCCGTAGTGAATCCTTTCACGTGGATAAAGACTTAGGCGACTACTATTAGAAATGTGTTGTTTTTAAACTTTTTCAGGCCATTATTAAATTTTTACCTCCGTATAAACCATTCTCGTACTTCAAGGAATATTCTAAAAAAATAATTAGCAAAATAAGTTCAGCTGTTCTCGAGATTTGCGCTTAGCAACACATTTTTATATTATAGAAGATACATACAATATACATATACGAGTAGGTAGACATGCATGTGTTCCCGTAATGGGGTAGTCCGAACTGCAGGATCACGAAGGAGATCTCACAGCCATGTTTAACATAGCAGCGACAGTTGTAAATGGCATTTCTATGTCTATGAATTTAGTTTACCGTTTTTTGTACCAACAGTAGAAGTTTATTTTCCATTATAAATGAAAAATAGGTTAGACAGTGTGCAAATTATTTTGAGCATTTATTTAAGAGAATTTTTTTCTTTTCCAATAATATGAGTCTTTATTTTTTACACGGATCATTCATCTAAGGATAAAGTCGATACAATTTTGTAGTTCCACGAATATTCTTCAAACTGTTTTATACATTCTTCGTTCAAATATATTTTATTACATTCGGCTCTTTGAAAATAGCAACAAATTCTACACCCCAAATGTTTGCAGCGGTTCATAGAAAATGTATACAAACTAGAATCCGTTTCACGGAATAACTCCTACGCTTGATTTCGGAACTAACATTTTTTGTATGCAGTGACACAGATAATGTAGTCATGCACATAGTAACTAGCGCCATAGTCCAAAGAAACTATTCGATGAAATGCATTGGTGTTCGACATGTCCAATGTTTTTTTTACCAGGAATTCGGATTCGGACGACAGAAGTATTCCACGAACTGCGCTTTGGAATCTGGATGAAGTGTTGCTGTGAACATTTTACGCGAATTATTCGGTATTTTACAGCAATGTGAATTTAAATGATTGAATACATACATGCTTCTCTTCCCGAGCATACTGTACAAGTCAGTAGAGGGACAAGAGGGTCTTGGTGTTTTGTAGGCGATGGGCTGACCACCTGTCACTAACAACCGAACTTGTACATCTCAACTATACCCTCAAAATTGGTCAGAAGTGGCACCATGTGGTTCTATCGGCCCTTGGTGCTCTGCCTACCCCGTAAGGGATAAAGGCGTGATTATATGTGTGAATACATATATACAAAATACGGCTGTGTTTCCGAAATGGGATAACCAGAATGGCAGGATCATATTGTAGAGCCTACAGCCGCGTCTAGCATAGCTAAGATGGATGTTAATGATCAGGGCAAAGTTACTGGCTGATGGCCTGAGAGAATATACCCGAAATCTTTAGTCGACTCCTATGAAATGCACGGAAGTATATGCACCTGATGTATTCTAGTGAAGGCCCGCATCAGCACAAGAAAGCCCTGCATCGTAGGAATGAAATAGTTAAAAATCATCTAAAATTCTCGTCTTGTATGTTTCAGACATGAATAATATACATACATACATACATATAATCACGCCTTTATCCCTTACGGGGTAGGCAGAGCATCAAGGGCCGATAGAACCACATGGTGCCACTTCTGACCAATTTTGAGGTTATAGTTGAGATGTACAAGTTCGGTTGTTAGTGACAGGTGGTCAGCCCATCGCCTACAAAACACCAAGTCCCTCTTGTCCCTCTACTGACTTGTACAGTATGCCCGGGAAGAGAAGCAGCTGTAGTGTTATACGCTTTTTTTCACTCCCAGAGCAGCATAGAAGAATAATATAGATCCTCAAATTGCAAGTGAGAGTTGAAAAAGTAAAAAAGGATTAATAAAAAAAATGTTTTTGTAATATTTACATAAAGTACATAACCTATACAATAAATTATTTTTAATACAAGTAATTTGTTCTGCAATATAATTGAAACATCTTTCAGCACCGCCTTTTCGAATTGCTCTCTAGCCTTCAGGAAACCACAAAGCCGGAGCGAAATCAAATCTAACATCTCAGCTCATTATAGCAGCAAAGGAAAAATCCTGAAATACCTGAAAAATGTCGTGAAGTCGTGAAATTGCTTTGTGTACTCGGGAAATTTGATTTGTCCGCCTCCAAACTAAATAAACTAACAGGCTAACCGCACGTACATGGAATAAGTTTTGTCGCCATTTTGTTTTAGCTCGAACTTGGGTGTCGATTGATTGCTTTTTATTTTTAACTCGTCCTTAATCATCATAGTTAATGCTGTAGGACGGCCACTGCTGAAGTAATAGCAATTAATATATAAGACCAAAATGACATTAAACTAACAGGCCTTTTTTATATGCTTCTCTAGGAGTGAAAAAAAAACGTATAATATTACAGCTGCTTCTCTTCCCGGGCATACTGTACAAGTCAGTAGAGGGACAAGAGGGTTTTGGTGTTTTGTAGGCGATTGGCTGACTACCTGTTACTAATAACCGAACTTGTACATCTCAACTATACCCTTAAAATTGGTCAGAAGTGGCACCATGTGGTTCTATCGGCCTTTGGTGTTCTGCCTACCTCGTAAGGGATAAAGGCGTGATTATATGTATGTATGTACGCCTTTGCTGATGCGGGGCTTCACTAGAATACTTCAGCTGCATTTCCCTCTTGCAGTTCAAACTGCTCTATTTCAGAATCGGAAGGACGGTTTATGATCAATCGACATCACTTTCTTAATTAAGTTTTTCTGCAATCTAGAATATGTATCTATCGGCCCTTGGTGCTCTGCCTACCCCGTAAGAGATAAAGGCGTGATTATATATATGTATATAGAATATGTACAAAAATCTAATGTACGTTAACTTAATTAATATTAATTATATATAAATCGTCTTTTTAAAAGTCCTAACCAATGGACTAAACTCTTAATCGGTTGGACTATAGTCATAAAATAAACTATAATAATACGCTCAATTACAACCGAAACGTCAAAAATAGAGTCACGTTATTCCTGATGCACCATTTTTGTTAGTATGTGTCAGTTGGTAGGCGGCCATGTTTTGTGGGCAGTTTTCTCTATTATTCAGTAGGTACAGACAGTCGGTAGCAAAATAAAAGTTACAGCGCATAGTAGATAACACAAAAGTTATATTGAAATCTAGTTTAAAATTGTATGAAAAAAAGAGGTTTATTTTCATCTCCACAAACTTAGCGGCTGAATGTATACTTATTTAACAAATAGGGCACATAGAAACTTAGCTAACAAAAAATTTTATACAGAGGAATCACTAAAATGTTATTCCAGGGAAAATACTTGACGTTGTCTTTTTAAATAGTGTACATATAGCGCCCATATGCATGCAAAACCACGCCCTTCATACTGTGCCGACATATAAAATGTTAGGAGACCATAGCTTTACGAAGAGCATTAAAACAACTATTCCAACTACGAGCACAATGTTCGTTACCTCTGAACACTTTATTTATTTAACCAATCTCCTTAAAATTTAGCATCCTCATAATTTTAAGGAGATTATGTTCTATAAGTAGTTCACGCGGACAAAGAGTCTACCTTCCTTGTTACCTACCTATATAATAAATAAAATAGTTTTCTCACTAACATTTATAACTAAGAACCGAAGGAATCTTAAAAGGATTATCATGACAATATCAATTTGCTCGAACATTTCCTAGGATCCACTCAGATATTACTGATACCACATAATAGGGGCCTCGGTGCCAAGAAATAAGCAAACCTAACCTTTGAAACTTAAGCATAAAGTTTCAAACCGCGTGTAACTAATACAATCTTACAATATTAACCAGTGCACATTAATAGAACCTTATGGATTGGTAATAAAAGGTGAATTCGCTAGTTTTAAAGGTCATGTATGTTGGGATTGTGCAGCAAAAGGTGGTAATCCAAGGCTAGGTCACAATTGCGATGTTCAATTGAATCTATCTGGGAGATTGTAGCCGTCGGAATGAAAAGACGCCATTTTCTTTTAACGAATCAAAGACACGGGAATATAAATTATTCAAATAGAAAATTTACAGTTTTCAATCATAATTTTTGTAGCCTTTTTAAAGTGTCGAAATGCTATTAATTTGAAACTGTTGCAGATGTAAGTTTAATTAGACATGAAATCTAATAAGTTTTTGAATAAAAAAACACATTATCCATCTGACACTGCACTAAAACTTGTTAAATATTTTTCTATTTAATATTCGATAAAACTCGCCGACACTCACCCTTATCTTATTATTTTATTAAGGGGCCGTCCATTAATCACGTGATCTTTTTTTAGGCATTTTTTAACCCCTGGTGATACATGGTGAGGTTTCAGACTACTAAAAATACACGGGATGTTGGGTGGAGGCCACACCCACCAGGTGAGAAGGTTCTGCGTTCGCTGCCTAGCCTTTATGATTTAAAAATCGCGCGTTTGAAAAAATTAAGAAAAAATAAATACACGTGATATCTTACTACATCCCCCTCCCCTTGTGACATTTCATGATTTTTATCAAACCCCTCCCCCCCTCTTTCAAGCCTCACGTGATTAATGGACGGCCCCTAAGGTCTTACTTTGGAAACTCATATTGACAAACGTTTTACAGTCGGCCGCCTGTTTGATGTGAACTCTCTTTGATAACAAGTGATAAGTGACAGTTACTTCACATCCGTGTAGCTGTGACTTCCGCGTGCAAGGTTCCAGATACTGACAGCTTATAATTATGCCCTTCTCAAATGTATGCAAAATTTTAAGAAGAATCTATACATATAACGGCCGAAGGTAGTGACCCTGCCTACGACGCCATAGGTCCTGGGTTCGAATCCCGGTAGGTGCAAACATTGATATGATGAATATTGATGTTTGTTTCCGAGTCATGGATGTTTCTATACTTATCTATGTATTTATATACCATTGCTTAGTACCCACGACACAAGACCTTAGGGATCTTAGTGTGTGACTAGGTTAATATGTTGTGTAGTGTGTGAATATTTATTTATTTATTTATAATAAAAATGTAACGGATCGCTGTCTGTAGATGGAAGATATATGAAAAAAAAATATTATAGGAGACCTTTTTCAAAGCAATAGTACCCAAAAGAATGATTTTTGAAATTTTTGTCTGTTTGTCTGTGCGTTTGTGCACGCTAATCTCAGAAACGGCTGAACCGATTTCGATGCAATTTTAAGTAATATATTGTGACAGGTCCCACTTAACATATAGGCTACTTTTTAACCCGGGAAAATGTTTTTATCCCGGATAATTTCGACATTTTATTTTTTCTGTGGTCCACGTGGACGGAGTCGCGGGCGTCCACTAGTTAGTAAATAAAGCGTAAAGAGGTAACAATCTTTCGCATTTATAATATTGGTTGAGAGACATTAACTAATTTTGATATATACGAGTAGGTAGATCCGTATTATCCTACATCGAAATTTAAACCTGACTTAAGATACTCGTAGATATTTTCTACACCATACTACCTTATATTAATAATGCATCCAATATCGACGGGTCATCGCCCTCGCAAATAAGGAAATCACAATAGATCCCTAAAATGTGGGATTCCTTACGCGAAGTAGGAAAAAGATGAATTTAATTTGAGTAAAAGGTGTGGCTTTATATAGAAATGTTTGAATAGAGGGTTCCCCAAATAAACTTTTTGACTCCTGCGCTTTGAATTTTAACACACTACTGAGGGGATTATTGAAGGTTGGTAGGTATTAAAGATTTTAGAAGCTAATTTGATTTGTTTTTATGTGACACCTTTATGTTTATTTACCTATGGCTTAGATGCTACACCTATTGAAGAAATCTATCAGCAAAATAGATAAATCACTACAATTTCTCAAAAGCCTGTCAAGGTTAATAATGAAGTTTATATAAACTTCTATGGTATAAAAATGTATCCTTGAATGTGTTGCTGAGCGCATATCTCGAGAACAGCTGAACCGATTTCGGTAAATTAAAAAAATAAAAATAAAAAACTTTTTTTTATAGCGGCCCACGCCTTTGTCCATGTGAAAGGGCATTATACCCGTGCAAAGCCGGGGCGGTTCCCTAGTGTAATATAAAAAGTAATATGTCGTAACTCATTCATCAACGCCGAGGTAAAACGCCAAGGTTACTGAAAGCTAGAAACATGATATCTGGACCGTGGCGCGTGGCTTTCTATTGTGACGTATATGTTCACAAAAAAGGGATTTATCGAAATTCCCATAGTAACGGAAAATAAAAGAAATGCTAAAGTGTACGCAGACAAAATCGTAGGCGGCTCCTAGTACCCAAATTATAAAATAACTCTTAATACAGAGTCATCAATTAGTAAACGTTCTAAAAACAGCGGATAAGAGCAGATTAGGCGTAAGATGAACTGTTTGTTTGCTATACGGGAATATTTCATACAGCTATTTACCACGGGAATATTTCATACAGCTATTTACCACAATTATGTGGCCACAGTATAAATCAAAGCTTAATTGGCAATAAATAAATAGTCATCCATCACTATTGTCCCATATTATAATCCCACCAAATTGAAATGCCACTAAAACACAACTCAACAGCAGTCGCCGATTGTAATTTCAAATCACCGCTTCAAGAATACGCTTTCCGTTCGCATCGATTCATCGATTGTCGCATCCGAGGCTGCAATTATTCGGAACACAATGCGAGATGTATTCGAGCAATAATCGATCTCGAGCGAGAATAGAGAGATCTCGAGTTATCGAGCCGTCGCGAGCAAGACTGGAGAAAATTGTTCGACTCTGAAAGGAGGGACTGATCTAGAAGGTAGGTACCTACTATATTTTTTGTGTTGACGTGTACTTTTGAAATGTTGGAAATATATGAAATTATTTAACAGATTGGTTTGATAGTTTTGTTTTGTTGGAAGCGATGAAGATGTTTACGTGTAATTTAGTTTTTCCTATAAATTTTCTCAGTGTCAAAAGTCTGATTCAATAGTTTTATACTAGGCAAACCGACGTCGTCAGTATGTAGAATATGTACACATAATTTTAATTTATTAATAGGCATTTTTATATTATTAAACATAAAACATATGTAGGTTTACAGTATGGAACTATTGAATTACACTTTTAGCATTGGAAAATTTTATTTGTACACATTAGTGTACATTAGAGTATTTTTTATTCATCAAAACCATTTAATCAAGAAATAATACCTCATTAACTCCAATGGGTACAAATAATCAATTGGGTCACAAAGTTCTTGAATGCCCATCATAATTACAAAATGAATATGATAAATAACCAAAATAAACAATAAATCAAGACGGAATCTGAATAGAAACGGCTTTCCCTAACAATTAACAACTTGGTCTCAGAATTTATAACTCAAATAGATTCTGGAACAGACAAATTGGTGTTAGGTCGAAGGGAAGCAGGTCGGCCTAATTGTTAAAGCGATGTCGTACTGAATCCGATCTGGATCCGAACCTGGTCCGTGAAAATACGGATCCGCAGATGTTGACCACAAATAAATTCTACCATGACCTTTCAAAAAGCTGTGATTATTCAATGGACCTCTTTCTAAATAGAAGTCAGGCTATTTTTGCTGGTATTGTGTTTCATCGATTACATTATCACATTTAATATGTCGGCTTCTCTTATACAGGGTGTGTGTGACAGCCAGGCAAATACTGAAATACTGAACAAGTACCATTTTAAGTTATACGATAGTGTTATTACTCACAGGAAATGCATTTTTAATTTGATTATCCGCAATGTTTGCTCTCCGCGCCAATTGTATCAGGCGATTCTGTAACTAGTTAAATGGGCTTATTGGTTATTGTGTGATACATTACTGTTTTTGGACCACTTGTGACTCTCCATTGGGATTGATCAGTTTTTTAAACTTTTTTTTGAAAATCACCCGAATCTTAAAATTTTGTTTTTAAGTCATTATCTAAGGCCTACTTAAATGAACTACACATTTTTTTCCCTTAAAAAATAACAAAAATGTCGAAAAATTTTGGAATTTTCCTGCGAAAATTTTCAGTCGTTTTCGCCTCAGAATCATGGTCTGAAGTCGCCATATCAATATTCGCCTGGCTGTCACTTCCACCCTGTATATATTTAGGTACTTTCTATAAGTTATTTCAATTAATATTTCTATATCGCAAATATTTTATTTATTTACTACAAGATCATAACAAATTTAGAATCTCTATAGCTACCTTAACACTACATAGGGCTATGGCGTACCTATGGGAGGTCGGTTGACCATCCAAATTTTTACAGGATGGTCAGCCGATCTACCATTATCAGGTAGCGTGTCCAAAATGCTGGCTGCATTGCCGCGCTGAATGGCTATGGTTATTCTTTGGCCTAAGTAGCAGCCAGCATTTTGGTCACGTGTGGACTCCACGAGACGCCCTATTTCTATATTATAACGTAAAATCACGCATTTTTGTTATCAATGATTGACTCGAAATAATTTTGCCAATCAATAACAACTATATTCACACTAAAATAACCATTACTGATAATATTTACTTTCAAAGAAATTCTTATTCTTCTAGAATTATTTTTTTCGATAAAACACATTGATTTAAAAAATGCTAAAAACGATTCGTGGTATTGATTTTCTACCAAAAGCCGCTATAAATGAGTATAAGTGACTTTCTAAAAGACATCAATCAGACCATTATCACTCTACAGTGCTCTCTTTACAAATCGTGGGTGTTTTTACACGATACGATTTTATTTGGTGTCATGTGACTTTCCGTGATCTCTGCCTACCCCTCCGGGAAAGAGGCGTGATTTTCATGTATGTGTATGTATGTGACTTTCGGTCACAGATTTACGTTAGTACTACGAGTATTTGTACGTTTTGTATTCTGTACGGTTTTTTCCGTATATTTTGTGATGACATAAAAATGCACAAAAAAAATTATAACAGAAACCTTAGTCCCGAATATCAGGTATATTGATTTCATAATCAATTTTAAACATATGGCATAGTATACTGCGTTTTTAAGGATAATAACAGATGAAAATAGGAGGAAAATCGCCTCTGGGCCGAGTATAGCCGAGTACATAATATATTAATATACAAGGCTGTGTTTTCGAAATGGGATAGATTGCAGGATGACGTTAAGTATACAGATGAACAACAAACTTAAATATCAAGGTGTCCACGTTTCTATTCCTTTTATGTTTTACTACCTTCCACCCGCGATTTCGTTCGCGTGTCTTGTTGCCTATTTAAAGATGCCTAATTGATAACTTTCGGTACATACTTTTTGCATGAAAGACTAACAGACATCCAATCTAAAAAACTTACATTTATAAATAGGATATGGTCTGTTGGACACCCTACGACTTATATCGTATCGATAGATCGAAATACGATCCAACACATAACTTATACCGAGTTAGTGAGTTAGGGCCGCGACAAATGGCCTATAAAGATAGTGTCCTGGATCGTTCCGGGAAGGGTCGGTTATCCCGGATAGAGGGCAGGTGAAGGAAGGACAAAGAGGAGATGCTGTGATCAATATAGACCTGCCACTGTCTATGTAGACAGGTGCGCGGCGCGCCTTTTAGTCAGATAGGCTAGCACAATATTAATAAGCACAAAATTTTAAGATTGTCACATATACTCAAGGGGGATAGGGTTAGCATCATAGTTAGCCGTAAAACAAAATAATATGAGCTTCGAAAAAAAAATTGCCCTTACCCCAGAAATAAATGGAAGAATGGCAGAGAGGTAATACTGACTCCCAATATAGACAACAAAGCGCAGTATGAACCAATCATGGCTTACATTAGGTAGGTCCACATTATCCCATTATTCCATTAGAAATGGTTTCTTTCGAAACTCATATTGGCAAAGATTTGGCGATTGTTCTACAACCGGCTCCACCGTAGGTAGGTATTCCATAGTTTTCGCGATGAAGTCATGAGCGTCATTCTATAGTACAACTAGCGGATATATACATATATATATATATATATATATATATATATATATATATATATATATCTTAATATATATAAATCTCGTGTCACAATGTTTGTCCTCAATGGACTCCTAAACCACTTAACCGATTATAATAAAATTCGCACACCATGTGCAGTTCGATCCAACTTGAGAGATAGGATAGTTTAAATCTCAAATTATAGTCGCAATTTTAATTTATTGCTAATTATTTGTCTGTTATACCTTTCGACTTAGTTGAGTAAGTAATCAATAGATGGCGCTGCTTTGGTAAACCGACAAACGTGTCATATAAGCTACAATTCAATTTCCACGCGGACGAAGTCGCGGGCGTCCACTAGTATATATATATATATGAATTGATATTATATTTGCAATAGCTAGTTTAAGTTTCCGTCTCCTTCATATACTTCGTTCATATCATCCTGAGATAAAGGGGACGAATTTGTGAGCATTATTACCTCGGTTGGTGACAATGGCGTATTGTTGTGAGCTATTAGTTCGTTTTGGGAAACTAGATAATGTTTTAATGAAACGCTTTGGTTTTCACTGAAGATAACTAATGATTTTATGTCTTTGTTCGCGGTTTACTGTTTCTATATCTATTTTACAAAATAAAGTTAGAGATCTTAATATAACTGAAGATTAATAAACAAAGAAATTAGAAAATTTTATGCTTATATGCCTGTTATTTCTCTGACTAGTATTTATCTACCTTGTATTATATTTACATTACGTCAAACAAATATCAAGAAAGGGCTAACTTAGATCTTAGGCATATATTTTGCTTTAAATATAAAAATACTATTGTCTTTAATGAAATAAATAACTGATACATCAATTTTAGTTTTAATAAGCTTAATACAATAAAAGAGAGAGCTAAATATTCAATTCTAACAACATCCACTCGCACACCCAAAATGGCTAAAAACCAAATGCCGGAAAAACCACAACAGAAATCCTCGGTAATAAAAACCTACATGACCAGCTGGTTCCGAGGGTTCGGAATAACCGTCTATTTTTACCCAGATCACAGGAATAAACTATCCGAACAACAAACGGATAAAAAATCCCGGCGACCTAAACTAAACTGATTTAATAGATTCGGAAATGTTCACGAGTGTATTTCAGTGAGTGAATTATTTACCTATTAATCTCCATTGAATAGAGGAATGGATAAAAGATTCTTCAATTCCAATACGACAGTACATACTCGTACATATACAGGGTGTGGATGACAGCCAGGCAAATGATGATCTCCGACCGTATTTCGGCCAAGGCGACCAATCATTACGGAGATTGGCCAGGTACTTACGCAGGAGATATTATAGTGCACAAGTGTGCGCGCAAATACAGATGCACCCTCTATTTCGTTACTTACATAGTCCGATGGGACGGAAAGCCGACACGACTGGAGAGAGATCAGGCGCAGGACCAACGATTTTACGTGCTTTCCGAGGCACGAGCTAAGTGACAATAGTGCAACATTAAAATCTGTACATGAAATAAATTCATTAGTACAGGCCCGTGACTAGGATCGAACTTACGCCTCCCGCTTGGAAGGTGCTCGTCTTAACCACTGGGCTATCACCGCCAGGTAAATACCGAAATGCTGAACACGTACCATTGTGTTAAGTTATACATTTTGATTGGAATTGATTATCAGTAATCTTTGCTTTCCGCTTAAATGAGCTTATTGGTAATTGTGTGAGAATTTGCTGTTTTTTGGATCACTTGTAACTATCCATTAGGGTTGATGCCTTATTTGAACTATTTTGAGGGCAATCATCTTTTGGTTAAAATTTTATTTTTAAGTCATTATCTAAGGCCTATTTAAACGGACTAAGTTATTTACCTCTGAAAATATGAAAAAAAATTGTCGGAAAATTTGGAATTTTCCTGCGAAAATTTTCAGTGTTTTCCGTCTCAGAATCATGGTCTGAAGTCGTGGTAGCAATATTTGCCTGCCTGTTACAAACACCCTGTATAAACACACAGCTGTGTTCTCGAATGAGATCCTATAGTCACGTTTAGCCTAGCGGGGTCAGATGTAATCACCAATCATCAGGCATCGTTTGAAAATGACCTCAGGTTCATGAGACGTTTCTTACGACATGCACGAAAGGAGATGCAGCTAATGTATTCCAGTAAAGATCCGCATCAGCACAATATGATCACTATTCTAATCATCATCATCATCAGCCTATTGCTGTCCACTGCTGGACGTAGGCCTCCCCCAGGGCACGCCACAAGACTGCCATAATTTGCCCATAGTCACCACGCTGGGCAGACGGGTTGGTGACCACTATTATTGTTGACTATTCTAATAATAAAGAACAATCTAGAAATAATTTTATACCTAACATAGCCACCATTTGAGTTTCATTCACAAAACAACAACATGCAATAAAAACACAAAACACACCGTAAACATTGTACGCTCATCCCAGCCTAGGCCACGATATTAAACTGCGCTCCACGCAAATGGATTAAAATATCCCAGGAACCTATCCCGGGGTAGCGGGATTCTTTGATTTAATAACGTAGCTCCGGGATTTATTAAACCCACCGCATCGCAACTCTTTGACGATATTAAAATAGAGTTTGGGCTATTCTTACGGAATACTTCGAGGTTGCTTCGTTATAATTAAATTTGGTCCAAATTGTTTACAGTTAAATTAGGTATGGTAAGTATGATATACCTATATATTTTTGGATTGAGATTAGCTTGTCATAATAATATGTGACTTTATGAAACCAAACTGAAGAGCGATTGTTTTCTCTAATACTTATTTGTCACTTTAAAAATAAATTTTAGATATACATCGATATATCGGCTATGTTCCAAAATAGGGTAGCTAGAACTGCAGGATCATAGTGGAGATCCCACAGGGACAGATTTCAATGATCGATAGCCTCGCGAGCCATTGCCTCGGTCGGTGTGGACGTGGCTCGGGCTTCCTCGGGCGCACGTTGCCTCGGCCTAGCATGCCTTGCGGTCGAGCCATCTGCTGTCGGTAACAAAAAGTCAACATCAGCTTATTGCAGTCCACTACCGGACGTAGGCGTCCCCCAGGGCACGCTGCTGGAGGGTTATGCCCATAGTCACCACGCTGGGCTGGCGGGTATGTTGTCAGCACGGAAGGCGCTGCTGCCCACCACCCGGAAACCCTTAATCGCCTCGTATGATACCCACGAGCAGGCATAGATAGGGTGGTGCAAACTCTTCTCTGCCGGCATGACGCGGTTAACATAAAAATCTGACCATTCGAAAATTAAAAAGTTATCCGTCAACCCGGCGAAATGTCGCGGACATTGAATCCTCTTTCATTCGAGCCAATTTGTCGGGTCGAGAGCCCTCAATGTTGGTACAGTATTCAATCAATTACCCGGCTTATACTAGTTTTTGCCAGATTTTAGGGTTCTGTAGCTAGGCAGCATTAGTTAAATTAAAGGTTAAAGGTTTAACCTAATTCTTAACTTCACTATGGGTGCGCCCACCACCGGGCCCTAGAGAATGTTTGAACTTCCGAATTGTAAAGCCTAATACAATTTAATTTAATTCTTAACTGTAATTTGATACAGTAACCCCACCAAGGTCTCTAAAGCCCTGTGTCGAAGGTTTGATATCCACTGAATCTTCATGAAGCAGTCATCATCATCTTCTTGCCCATATCCCATTATTTGTGGCGGTCAGCGCAATATAAGTTTCTTTTGAAACTTACATTGCCAAAGATTTGGCATTTGTTTTAATCTTCATATAGCAGTGTAAAGCCTCGAGCACACCGGATGCGTATACAGATATACATATAACCACACCTTTATCCCTTACGGGGTAGGCAGAGCACCAATGTTACGATATGAAAGTAGATTCATATTGCTTGAAAAGACTAAAGCCTCGAGCACACCGGATGCGTATGCGTGCACGTAAGCGTAAATGTACACGTACCTCTGAGTTGTAATGTATGGAACTGTATAGGCACGGGCAGATCGGATGCGTATGCGTAGACGTCAAGCGGTGACAGTTTCTATGGCAAGTAGGTTGAACTATTTATTTATTTGACACTAACCTACCAAATGGCGATAAGCCCACAACTTCCGACTACTAATATCGAGGTCAAACAACAAATATCCCCGATTTGTTTTAATACTGAACCCTGTTTGTTATTCCACTTCGCTCTTCGCCGATAATTCTAGATCATTCGACGCGCCCGATTTTTCATTCGATCAAATCTGAAACTATTGAACCGCTGAATTTCTGTGACAATGAATATATATTTTATTGAGTTGATTGGAACTTTGTCGACTTGTAATTGATTTGTATTTTTGGTTCAGAAAATATTTCTTAATATATTTTTTTATTGATAATTATGATTTAAAAGATGAAAGAGGTCTTAAATGTTGTCTACGAAGCACACTCCGAAACTTATTGCTTTTTTTTTTGTATTGTTATGTCATTATCATCTTCCTACCCTTATCACATTTATAGAGTCGGCGTAATATGATTTTTTTTTTCGAAACTCACATTTCTAAAGTTTTGGCATTTGTTTTACGGCCGGCTGCTTGCCTGATGCCAACCCTCCTCGGGCATAGCTAAGTGACAATTTAAGGAAATTGTATTTTTATTTAATACAACAAATATAAAGTTACAACCAGTAATACTACCTATATATAGGTACCTCATCATCATCATCATTTACAACACTGAGAAGTCCACTATATACCTACTACATGTAGAGAAATAGTATGCATCCTAAATTTTTATAAAAATGTGCACCTTATGCAAAAATGTGTCGAAAAATTTAAAAGAATTAATGATTTTCTAGAGTTACATAAACCTACGTGAATGATAAAGGCAATATAAAACAGTATATATTAAGCAAAATGTTACTCATATATACAGGGTGTAACAAAAAGGCTATGTTAAGCGAAAATCTGTGTAAATAGCCCTCTGTAGAGAACCTATCCACGAAATTTGAGACTCGAAATCATATGTTTATTTTTACCGATAGTATGAAGATTTTTTAAATCTCTCGTGAATTTTCATACAATCTTGAAAAATTAATTTTTTATTTCGAGTCTCAAATTCTGTAGATAGGTTCTCTATAGTAGGCTATTTCCATTGCTTTTCGCTTAACATAACCTTTTTGTTACACCTATCTATATGGGATTTAAATAAAAACCAGTCTGATTTCATATTTTACAGAAAAATTAATATATCCAGCAGTGAAAATCTCGAAAGCAATTATATATAACTAACCGGTACGAGTTACAAAAAACTGGCTCCAAATCCGTGTAGTTACTGTAATCGTTAAAATAACGGTATATTTGTAAACGGTGTTAAAAATAAAACAAATTTGGAAATAGAAGCATTAAGTTAATATAAGTAGGAGTTGTATATAATATTATGATCAATTAAGTCATGCAACCGCCAATATTTACTATGAACCAATCGATATTTTCTTCCAAACAAACATAGATACGTCACTCACTGCTGTAAATCTAAGAACGGTAATGATATTGAGTTCTAGTTTTAAAAGATTCGTGATTGTTCTCTGGCAGACATAGGTATCTTTTTTGTTACACAGAGCGTTGAGTTACAGTTTTATTTTAAATCTAGATAGGTAATCTAGGTCATCTCCACCTTGTAGCTGCTTTACTCTTGCGAAATACAATGTTTTTTTACTTTAGTTATTTATGTGTTTATTCAGTATCTGTGTTCACGGCTGCACGAGCAACGTAACTATTTTCTCGCATCACTAAATTGCTTCTGTCTGCAATTTTTTCTTTATTTTAAGAGTGTTGTTTCGGTCTGGTTTATAGTCAAAAGTAAAACTATTATTCTATTTATATTAATCTATGTCTTTGAAGCAAATTATGGCAATACAATCTAAAAATAATTAGATTTAGTCTATACCTTAAAATTTATCAATTTTCATTTTTTTTTATCAGGTACAAAACTGAGGTCATAAAGTTACTGACAAAGGTATTCTCTTCTAGTACCTACTTTCTACTCTTCATCCAATACTTAATGATCTTACTAAAACGTTATAGTTTGTGTGAATACAAATTAAAGTGGTTTGTTTCTGTTTCAAGCAAAAACAGCCAATTTCAATAACCAATCTCGACAGATTTTTTGCATATTTTAGATTAAATGTTCAATTGTTTTCATACAAAATTTCAAATATGGAATAAAAATTCCGACTTTCTTTAAGATCTCTATAATTGAAATTGGCCGTAAATGGTTTTTAATAACATTTACCTATTGAGTTTTTGGCCGCGTGGTGCCGGCAGAGTAGAATTCGCACCACCCCATGTCTGCCCGTGGGTATCGTACGAGGCGATTAAGGGTGTAGCGGACTCATATGATCGCTACGTTCATCTTCATCAACTTTTCGTTCACCATACATATTTTAGGCAAGCAAACCCGCGTGATTGCTACGCCGTCTGTGTGTCTAACTGTACATTTTCATTCAACATTTTTCATCACTCACTGTACCTCACACGACCACAGGCGGCGCACGCAAGCGCGCTACGGTTCAATCTGAGCCAGTCAGATTTTGTCACCCGTAGAGTGCACATGCATTTTTGCCTAAGCTATTTTGTATTTTACCTTCCTGTACATAGTTCACTAATTCTCTCCTTTTTTACAATATATACATTTCTACATTTTGTTGGGACTTATAATTTACCACCTAACCTGTTAGGAGGCACGACCATTCAAGAGGAACTGCCGACTATTCCTCCTACAAGGGTTCCCGGAAGGTGGGCAGTGTGACTATGTTGTCCCGTGTTGACAACATAGTCTAAAATACAAACTGCGGTCACCAATCCGCCTGCCCAGCGTGCTGACTATGGGCAAATACCCCCCATTGCAGTCGTGTGGCGTGCCAGCATTGGACTACAATAGACTGATGATGATGATTGAGTCATTAAAATAAACATACTAACCTAAACTCAAACTATATTAGCACGCGTATGATGAATTTTGTGAGACCGAGATGTCTCACTTTTAAACATCAAATCCACAGAGCTAAGTAATAACTAGACAAAGCAAGTGTTTCTACTTGGTGTGTAAAAAGGGGTTGCATACCACTTCTATCAGCCCTAATTCACTCAGTCTGGCTTGAGAACGAGGTGTCTATTCTAATTCTTAAGTCTATTTTTACATGAAAAGTACATACCTACACTTAGTTTATCTAGGTATTAATAGCTCTGTGAGTTTGACGTTTAAAAGTGAGACATCTCGCTCTCAACAAATTCATCATACGCGTGCAGAATTGTATATTAAATGTACGAAACAAACAGTGTTTATTTATCACTATTAGCCTAACACTAACAGCACATTATCGACCCGCGGGGACTCCCCGACACGGAACAGAATAACTCTGCATATTATTAAACAGCTCCCGATCGCTCATGCAAAATCCATTACGCTGTCACATTTTAATACACCAGATGTACGCTTTGATACAGAGTACGTGTGATGCAGTATTCAAGTAGAATATTAATTTATTCTTTTCTAGTATCCCTTGGTTGATTATCGTAACCCGATTGTAACACTATTTATTAAGTCTAATTACATTTTTAAACCTTCCCTAGCTCTGAACCAATACATAATATATTTTATATATTCAGTCAAGTACATTTTGATTGAAAAATTGGATTAATAATAATGTATTAAGCAATCATCAATATTAAATTATATAATTTGAATTGAATTACTACGAGTGGTTTAAAAATGAACCTGACATGCTGTATCCAAATCACCTACGCTATGTACAATACATATACTTGCATTTAATTAATATATCTGTCGGAAGAGCCTGGGATTCAAATTTCCGTTGTGAGTGCAGACTGTATGTGCTATATAAGTATATATACATTACATTTGGCCTAAGTGTGGGGATGGGGGTTGGGACAAACACTTGTCCAATTTAATGTATATGTTTAGAAAGCATACGCGTAAGTAATTTATTATGACTCATGAATAACATACATACATACATATAATCACGGCTTTATCCCTTACGGGGTAGGCAGAGCACCAAGGGCCGATAGAAACACATGGTGCCACTTCTGACCACTATTGAGGGTATAGTTGAGATGTACAAGTTCGGATAGTAGTGACAGGAGGTCAGCCCATCGCCTACAAAACACCAAGACCCTCTTGTCCCTCTACTGAATTGTACAGTATGCCCGGGAAGAGAAGCAGCTGTAGTATTATACGTTTTTTTTTTACTCTCATAGCAGCATAGAAGAACATGAATAACAAATATAAAATTTACTATGGGCGAGTTGGTAAATACATATTTATATATTACAGTATTACTTTAGGATTCCCATTTTTCTCGTTCGGAAAATCCTCTTATCGGATGGATAGGTCATACAAAGAATACTCCATCGAAGTGTCAGGTCTCTAGATTAGCGGTATAGATAGTGCGTAGATTCTTATTCCGGGAAAAGCATTTTATAGTATAGAGTATAAGATTATATGTCTAGTATTCATCATCATCATCATCATAACTATAGCAGTCCACTTCTGGACGTAGGCCTCCCCCAGGGCACGCTACGAGACTGCCATGGGGGGTATTTGCCCATAGTCACCACGCTGGGCAGGCGGGTTGGTGACCGCAGTTTGTATTTTGGACTATGTTGTCAACACGGGAGGCGCTGCTGCCCACCTCTGGGAAACCCTTATTCGCGTCGTACGATACCCACGGGCAGACATGGGGTGGTACGAATTCAACTCTGCCGGCACCACGCAGCCAATGTCTAGTATTAGTAGCTAGTATTTTATATACGAGTATCATAACTTATATAAGACATATTTAATCCAGTAAATATTATAATATACCGGGATGAAAAATAACGTTACCAATATGTAATTTAGAAAAAGATCGTAAGATTCGTCATCCGAGTAATTGACCCGGTAGCTCAGTGATTAGAGCACTAGTACGGTATGCAGAGGTCGTGGGTTCGATTTCCACTCGGGTGAAGAATTTTTTCCATTTCTTTATTAATATTTTTTTATAAATCACGTCACGGGTCGTAAATATGTATTAGGTACATTTATTTTTTAACGGTGCCAGTCCAAAGTAACTTCCTAAAATATCCCCTACGACAACGTTATTATATAACGTAACGAAGTATTGGAAAAATGTAATTTCCTGAGGACCTCACTGCGAGGAATGTCACTCACTCTGATATTTCAGATTGCTCTCAGAGTCAACTCAATATAATTAAGATGAGGTTTGTATTATGTGATTTTATAAGATACCTTTTGCGACCTTGTCCTTCAGATTACAAATTATTTAATTATACAGAACATAATTCTCAATTCTCGTCTTGTATTCATTCATCATTCATTCATTCATCATGACTTCGTGCCTCGTTATGACTATACTACTGAAATACGCAAATAGTGTCGGCGACATTAAAACTACAAATTAATGTTCTAGTTCTAGAAAAAAGATGTAAGAAAATCAGGATAGTAGTTTGTAGTGTTTCAGATTGTACATCTAAAGAGTTCACTATGGGTGCGTCCACCACCGGGCCCTACACCCTCCACTGACCCTCGGATCTGATAACTTATAACTGCGAAAACAGGCACTTGCACTGACTACAGTTGCCACGAGAAACCAGACCCGAGCACCTAGCATGCAAGACAATACATTGCACTATTCCGAAATCAAAAACTAGATAAATAATCTACATATGTTTCGCCAACAACCGTGGCATCCTCAGGATTATAGAAATTAGTAAACCACAAATTATTATGATTATTATATCTAAAGCGTATAATTACTAGAAAAAATTGCAAGTAAACACCATCCTCGCGATGATAGCTGGCAGACTGGACAGTCGCTATACTCAGCACTGGACCAGGCTGCATCTTAGTGTTTGTACTAACATAGTCATGTAAGTCATTTGTGTATTACTAACATTATATGGATCATCATTGTCTGAAGTAAATGTATTTTATTTATTTATTTATAAATCTTATTTATCTTATGAGAGAAAAGTAAAAAACCTTGATAACTAATGTAGAGTGTGGACTGTATAATTGAATGAAACGATGGAATGTAGTGGCAAAACGTATTATTTGGGATAATTATAATCTTACAAAGTATAATATATACAGACCAGATCAATGGACAAAAGCAACTGACTTGAAGAGTCAGTGCCAAAAAGACAGTATCAAAAAATATAATATAACGGTATCAAAAAGGTCGCACTTCCAGCCAGTCGCCAACAAACCGTATTTATTAGCCAAAATCAATATCAACAGTTGCATAGTATCTTTTAACTAATAACTATATACATACTATAATCGTATACTTAGTGATATATTTCCCTTTGAGGGCACTCGGTTAAGTATGGTAACTCACATATTCTTTGACATACGAATTATTTTTCCATTGTTGTGATTGCAGTTTGAGTTAACGGTTAATGATATCGGTTTCAATATACCCTCAAAACACATTCTAACTCCATTTTATCAGAGTATACAGCTCTTGGCTCTAAAGCCGTAGCTTTCGACGGCAATATGCGTCACAAATACTTTTCAGGTATTCCCGAAATCCTTCAGGGATGCCCAATAACTTCGGCTGCCCAATGTGGCTAGATCATGAAGAAAGGACAATGGAGAGGTGGCCTAGTAATGTTTCGTCATAGAAACCTGTTCTTTCTTGGAGAAAAATTTTTACACGAAAATTTTATGCTGATTTATTAATTATTAAAAAAACAGAAAAAAATAGTTCACTAATAACTATAGTTAGTTAATAGTTTACTAATACTTATACAGGATGATTTTTGGTCGTCAACGTTCCCGAAAACTACGGAATCTCCTCATCATCACGATCATTTTTCTCCATGGAAGCATACCTGGGAAGTGTCTGGTTTCCAAAATATTAGGGTCCAAAGTTGAGTAAATAGACTGCGTTTTTCTGCATAAATGCACATAGACGCGCGTAGCAGGATTTTTTCACGAAAAATAATTAATATCTGTCTATAAAAAAACTAACATAAACACTAGACACTATAAATTTCGCACGATCAAGGAATTTAAAAAAAAAATTCAAAAAAAAATTTTTTTTTCCCAGCATTTTTTTTGGCATAAACTTACTTTATTTCATGTATAGAATACGTACCCTTCGTTAAAGGTGGCCACAAAAAAACACCCTGTATGTACCTTAGCTTTTCTCGAAAAGTCTTTAGTTGGAATGGAGCCGAAATGGAACCGTTGTAGACGCTCAGAACAAAGAAATAATTACTATATGGTGACGTAATTAGACACGTTTCAGCACGAGACAGATATTTGTTTTTATTCTGTCATACTCGCGACCGATGCGTGCTAAAATATACCTTATTATTCAAGCGGTAAAAGTATATATTGCTTCGCACCGCGTTTCGTTAACGGTTCGTTAATGGTTGCGTTTCAAGTCAAAAATTTTCAAGAATTGCTCCCCAGTTCTATGTTAACAATCGCTTCTCCTCTTTATTCTTACGTTATGTATCCGAAATGTGGCTTTTATATGCTCCTGATGTGTGGCCGCTTTTATAACGGGATATATGGGAGAGTTCGACTTAATATCAACTGATTTATGAAAGCGAAAATACTTTTTGGGAGACATATTGGATTTTTATAGACATTAGTTACTGACCATTTATGGAATTGGAGCTGTGTACGGTAAGAGTCCTATCCCAACGAATATGATAAATGCGACAGTAAGTTTGTTTCATCGTGCTTTATTCACTCAATATTCTTGACATTTTGTATAGGCAAACATGTAGGCCGCATCTTGCTTAACATTAGGCACGATGGCGGTCAAATGTTTGCCTGTTTGTAAAAAAACGGTACATGATATGTGGTTGGGAGTTAGGAGGAGGACATAGGCTGCATTCTGTAGTTCAAGGTAAAGGAGAGAGTATTTCAAAATTTAATCTATCTATATACATATATATAGCTTGCCATTGTACATGCATCTCTTCTTTAATGTTGTATGCCATATTTCTTTTGTGTATGTGCAATAAAGAATAAGAATATCTCACCTAATTCGGCCCCCTGATTACGTAAAAGCAATAGCAAAGCCGAAGCCGCGCGATCACGATAATTGAGAGTGGGTGAGTGCGCGGGGCGAGGTGCAGAGCGCGGGAGGACGCCGAGCGCTCGCTGCGCGCACGCACACAATCTCAATTATTGCTATTGCTTTTACATAATCAGGGGGCCGGTTAGGTTCATGTAGCACCTTAGCAATATATTTAGCCGCATTTATACACTTCAATTATGTAAAAAAAATCAAGCGTCCATCCAGGGATTTTACATGACGAATGCAATCTAGTTTTCTACTAAATTTAACTATTCACTTGAAAATGTAGCACAGTTTTAACTTTCAAACGGTAGTCGGTAGTAATATCCTTCCGTTTTTCGGATTTTAAACATATGAATTTAAAACGGAGCTTACATAGAATTTCATCTCAAAGGAGAATTTATGTGAGGATGAGGTTGGTCAACCTGTTGCAAGATGCATACGCTTTTTAAATCCTTCTGAAAATTGAGGTAAAATAATTCCTAACTATGTAAAGTAAGTAAAAAATTTGTAATTTTTTCATAGGTCTTGTTTTTTTTATTATTAAAATAATGATTTTTGGACTGATTGTATACGATTCGTCAAATTGTGTTTAGTTTTTGCTTCTTCACATGATGATAATATTTATGATTACCTACCTATCTATCCGGTGTCAAACTGAGTGAATGCGCGAGTTCCGTAGTTGATTCTTACGACATGCATATAAAGAGATGCAGCTGATGTATTCTAGTGAAGCCCCGCATTAGTACAGTCAGTTCTGGCGCATTTGGTTAAAAAATTCAAATGAAATTGTATTAGGCGTTACAATTCGGAAGTTCAAACATTCACTATGGGTGCGCCCACCACCGGGCCCTACACCCTCCACTGACCCTCGGATCTGATAACTCATAATTGCGACAACAGGCAATTGAACTAACTACAATCGCCATGAGAAACCAGACTAGTAGTAGTAGTAGTTAGTTCAATTGCCTGTTGTCGCAATTATGAGTTATCAGATCCGAGGGTCAGTGGAGGGTGTAGGGCCCGGTGGTGGGCGCACCCATAGTGAATAAAAAATTCAACCAAGGCAAACTTGTGCGAATTCTTCACCCAAATTCAACAAACAATAAATATAGTGTTATATGTATTCCCGCCGTCAGTCACTCAATTATTTACTAACATACAATAATGCCCGCGTGTGTTTGTGTTGCTCTCGAGTGCGGGATAATGATCCCGACTAACGATATTTGTGGAACTTACCCAAACCCCACGTTTAGGTTGGGGTATTCTAAGGGACGGTATTAAGACAATAACATGATTTTTAGCCTTCATTATGGAATGAAAAACATTGAGTTTGGTCATCAGAGTTCATGAATGACCATCATTACAAACTTAAAGATAATTTTATTATGTATCAAGCAACACTACAGATGGACCATAATGTACAAAGTGTACAACAAAAATTTTAACAATCATTAATATTATCTCCTCCTCTCTCCTATGCTCTGGGAGTGAAAAAAAACACCGTAAAATACTACAGCTGCTTCTCTTCCCGGGCCTAGGTACTGTACAAGTCAGTAGAGGGACAAGAGGGTGTTTTGTAGAATCGAACTTGTACATCTTAACTATACCCTCAAAATTGGTCAGAAGTGGCACCATGTGGTTCTATTGGCCCTTGGTGCTCTGCCTACCCCGTAAGGGATAAAGACGTGATTATATGTATGTATGTATTCATATAATAATTAGTTGACTGCTTGTCCGTATAGGTAAATCATCATCATCAGGCCTCCCCCAGGGCACGCTTCAAGACTGCCATGGGGGGTATTTTCCCAGTCACCATGCTGGGCAGGCGGGTTTTAGACCGCAGTTTGTATTTTGGACTATGTTATCAACGCTGATCAACGGGAGGCACTGCTGCCCACCTCCCGAAAACCCTTAATCGCCTCGTACGATACCCACGGGTAGACATCGAATGGTACGAATTTTACTCTGCCGGCACCACGCGGCCGTATAGGTAAATAAATTAGGCTAATTAACAACCAAAATAAACAGCAGTATCCAATCAATGTAATAACCGTGATAGTTCTGTTAAAGTTACGTAAATAGAAAGATATTTGAATGCTTGTTTCTTTTACGAAAACACTGCCGATCAAATTTTGATAATACTTCGTCTTGACGAAGTTGGGGTTGTCCAATGCACATGCAAAAAATCTGTATTAAAGTCATGAATTACCCACAAGAAACGTATAAGATAACGAAAAATATACAAATACGATTCCTAATCTCATCATATCGGCAACGTATACGAGCAATAAATTGTATATTATAAGTATAGTTTACATATATACATTATGCATACACACGCCAGAACTGCAAGGATATGTTTTAATTTCGAATAAATGATTTAGATGTTTTCGAATTTTATTATCGTTTCAATATCGTCCCTCAAAACAGCACCATCTTAACCTCTTCACCTGCGCGTGGACTTTTACTTGGAGTGTACTCGACTCGATCCCTCTATCGGGCTGTCAGAGCCACGTTTGTGCTGTTTATGCCGCCCTAGTTACTTGCTTAAAGGTTAAAGGTAGTTTTAACTATTTTTAGGTTTTTCTGTAAAGGTCAGAAGGTTTGAGTGGAGAGCTTGCTGACTAATTATTACTCAAAGCTGAAATCAAGTAACAAATATATTTCAAACACTAGCTTTTACCAGCTTTTACTACACAATGTAGCCTTAATCCTTCTCCCTAATTTTAAGAGTAAATAAAACGTGAAGAAGAAACTTTCGCAATTTCAGTATTAAATTGGGATGATAATCGACAAGTAAGTATACCTATGCTTACATGTTGAATAAATTATAAAATTTTTACAGTTTGACAATATTTATTAGCGTGTAAAACCATTAAAATAATTACTTTTAAGAAACAGCGCTAAATTTTAATTATTTAATTTTGTTACCTCTTGTTGTGAGTGTCGTAGTCGACTACGGCGTAGTAACGTTACGAAAAATTCGTAGTACTACATACTACAACATAGTAAAACTAGGTACTACTCATAAAGTATTTGTGCTCGAAAAGCGGCGGTAGCCTCACTCCTTACCCCGTGCGCCTTAATAGGGTAACTGGTGAGAGGCATTTCCCGCACTTACGTACGCAACCTCTCTAGAAATAATTGAGAACGGAACTGTTCTAAAATAAATACATATTTACATAGATAACATACACAGGGCTGTGTTATCAAGATTGTAGTAGCCAGGTTGCAGGATTACAAGCAATATCCCATAGCCACGCATAACGAAAGGAACAATATTATTTGATATATTTATACGTATTTTTTATTTATTTAGTTACAAAATTATTAATAAAGAAAATGGAAAAAATTCTTCACCCGAGTGGGAATCGAACCCATGACCACTGCAAACCGTGCCAGCCGCTCTAACCAGTAAGCCACCGGGTCAATTAGTCGGATGACGAATTTTACCATCTCTTTTCTAAATTACATATTGGCAACGTTATTTTTCATCCCGATAGCTATACACTAGCCAAATCTCGGCAAACAAAGCTGAAATTATTTATTTACGTTTAAAATAAAACAAACAGGTTTAAAACCAACTAACTCATTTAGAATGAGTAAACAGCTTATAGCGGTCAGTAATCAGTTAATCACGCTTGACCGCTATACTAACATGTTGTTTGGCATTTAGATTAAAAATACTATGGAAACTATACAGGATGATTTTTGGTCGTCAACGTTCCCGAAAACTACGGAATCTCCTCATCATCACGATCATTTTTCTCCATGGAAGCATACCTGGGAAGTGTCTGGTTTCCAAAATATTAGGGTCCAAAGTTGAGTAAATAGACTGCGTTTTTCTGCATAAATGCACATAGACGCGCGTAGCAAGATTTTTTCACGAGAAATAATTAATATCTGTCTATAAAAAAACTAACATAAACACTAGACACTATAAATTTCGCACGACCAAGGAATTTAAAAATTAAAAAAAAAATAAAAATTCCCAGCATTTTTTTTGGCATAAACTTACTTTATTTCATGTATAGAATACGTACCCTTCGTTAAAGGTGGCCACAAAAATACATCCTGTATTATCTAAATATCCACTATTAATATCTACTATTATAATTTTTAGTACCTAGTTCATTAAATTGAAAAGACGTGTTTTTACGATATTTAATTTCTTAAATCATCATCATCATCATTATTTACAGCCCTGAGAAGTCCACTGTTGGACATAGGCCTCCCCCAACAACCTTTACTCCGACCGGTCGGAAGCAGCCTGCATCCAACCGACGCCCGCAACCTTGGCCAGGTCGCCCGTCCACCTCGCGGGTGGCCTTCCCACTGCGCTTGCCGATACGTGGTATCCACTCTAGAACTTTCCGACTCCATCGGCCATCAGTTCTTCGAGCTCTGCCCATTGCCACTTCTGCTTGCTGGACCGTTGATCTATGTCGGTGATCTTTGTACGTCTGCTAATTTTTAAAATACTTTATTTATACTCTCAAAAAATGTGATATAAATGAATATGAATATTTTTTTAAATTCAATACTTCTATCGGCCCTTGGTGCTCTGCCTACCCCGTAAGGGATAAAGGCGTGATTATATGTATGTATGTATGCAATACTTATTCATCAACGTGAATTTAATATAGGTACAAGTGTACAACATACCTTTTACTCTAAAAATGTCATCATCATCAGCTATTGCAGCCCACTGCTGGACGTAGGCCTCCCCCAGGACACGCCACAAGACTGCCATGGGGGGTATTTGCTCATAGTCACCACGCTGGCAGGCGGTTTGGTGACCACAGTTTGTATTTTGGATTTTGTTGTCAACACGGGAGGCGCTGTTGCCCGCCTCCCGGAAACCCTTAATTATAAATAAATAAATAATAAATAAATATTCACACACTTCACAACACATTGACCTAGTCCCACACTAAGATCCCTAAGGTCTTGTGTCGTGGGTACTAAGCAACGGTATATAAATACATAGATAAGTATACAAACATCCATGACTCGGAAACAAACATCGATATTCATCACATCAATGTTTGCACCTACCGGGATTCGAACCCAGGACCTATGGCGTCGCAGGCAAGGCCACTACCAACTACACCAATCGGCCGTCAAAATTAATTGCCTCGTACGATACCCACGGACATACATGGGGTGGTACGAAATCTACTCTGCAGGTACCACGCGGCCAAAAGTCTAAAAATACGCGGTGTAAAAAAAAGTTTTATTTTTATTTCAGCTATGTAGTTACAACTTTAAATTAAATATGTTTAATATGTTATGCTAACTCGTTTGTAATGAGAATGCACTTCCTGCCGATGTATTTCCCGAGCACTACAACATTGGTCTCTTCAAAGCTAGAGTGAATAGGCACTTTCTAGGCAAATACATCTTGCTTAACATTAGGCATGATGGCGGTCAAATGTTAGCCTAGCTAATTGTAAAAAAAATGCTTGTAACAAAAACATATAAAACTTATATTTTTTTTTATGATAATGATAATTTTAATTATTTAATTTTAATTATTATGGAATATGTATGAAAATTGGTATGTATAGTATTTGTTTATTCTTTGTTATCTGTCTTTTTTTTCTCCCTCTGTGCTCATGTGTTTTACCTATTCTGTGATATGTCTTTTTTTTATTTGTTCGGGTTAGCTGGAAGAGATCTCTTATAGAGATAAGCCCGCCTTTTTACAATATTTATTTTAATTGTGTTATTTTTTATCTATGTGTGTGTACAATAAAGAATATGAATAAGAATAAGATAATATTTTTTTATGAATATAGTACATTTGCGCTATTTTACTAAAGGATTACATTTTTTTATATCGGGCTCATAAAACTTTATTCCATAATATGTACGCGCATAAATAATGCATTTCATATTTGTAGCTATAAATGTGAAAGATTGTGGGAATATGTTTAAATGTTTGTTTACGCAAAAACTACTGCATAAATTTGAATGATATACAGGTGTGTGTGACAGCCAGGCAAATACAGAGAACAGCATCGACTTTACTCTTGACTTTAATATTATTTAAAACGGTAATGTCGGTAAAAGTTGTGTACCTACAGGGTGTAACAGAAAGGGTATGTTAAGCAAAAAGCTATGTAAATAGCCCACTATAGAGATCCTATTATTATCAATAGAGATTTTATTTTTCAAGATTGTATGGACATTTCTGAGTTGTTTCGGAATTCTTCATACTGTTACATCCTGTATATGCTTTTATGTCAAATTTCATATTCAAATATGATTACTTAATTATTATAATTAATATTATTATATTACATTTTTTCACATGGACGAAGTCGCTGGCGTACGCTATAGTATACTAAAATAGCATAGTTTTCTATATGTAGTAAGTACCTACGTTAGAGATTGTTCGCTCACAAAGCCCGCTCTCGTGACCACAATACGATGGTTATATTATTTTGTGTGCATTGTAAATCATTTAAATACAATAATTTATTTTACATTATTTGTACTCTCCACCTGTCACTACTAACCGAACTTGTACATCTCAACTATACCCTCAAAATTGGTCAGAAGTGGCACCATGTGGTCCTGTCGGCCCTTGGTGCTCTGCCTACCTCGTTAGGGATAAAGGCGTGATTATACAGAATGTTTTTTCGTGGCCACCCTTAACTAAGGGTACGTACTCTATACATCAAATAAAGTAAGTTTATGCCAAAAAAATTCTGGGAAAAAATTTTTTTTTTGAAATTACTTCATTGGTCGAAATTTATAGTGTCTAGTGTTTAGGTTAGTTTTTTTTATAAATGAAATTGTATTAGGCGTTACAATTCGGAAGTTCAAACATGGCCCGGTGGTGGGCGCACCCATAGTGAAAGTTTTTTTTATAGATAGATATTAATTATTTTTCGTGAAAAAATCTCACGCGTCTATGTGCATTTATGCAGAAAAACGCAGTCTATTTACTCAACTTTGGATCCTATATTTTGGAAACCAGACAATTCCCATGCTTGTATGCTTCCATGGAGAAAATTGATCGTGATTATAAGGAGATTCCGTAGTTTTCGGGAACGTTGACGATCAAAAATCACCCTGTATGTATTTCATTGACGATTTAATATATATAATATTACATGCCACATAATATTTCTCGGAAGTATTCTAATTTGGGTATTCAGCATCAGATATTAATACGTCCAGCGGAAACTGTGTATGTGAACCGTAACACTAGCCTGTCGGAGTTAACTGCTGCACATGACAAGACTACTTGCCCATCGGGAGTTTTTGTCTATAATTGACATTTCAGTCCATGTAAAGAAAATATGCATGAAGGTAATATAAATTAAATGCACCAAAAATATATTTAATGAGCCAAATTCGATCACCAAGCGAACACTAGTCTTCATAAGTCATCACAAAATAATCTTCATAGCTCGGAAATAATACTTACCACATAGAATCTGAAATCTCGCTTCCACAATGGAAACAATCCTGCTTTAAGAGCTTATGCTCCAGTTCTACATTCAAATACCTAGAGTAGTATTCTAAACCAATCGTATGTCCATTGAGCACGCACTAATCAAGCCTTCAATGCGACCGTAGAGAAATTATTAAGAGGAGAAGCAATAACCAATACACAGACAAACAATTAACAGACAAACTTGAGTTACAGATCTTTTCTAATTTTGTATTATATTATATCTATGAATGATATTTGCCTACTTTTTTGTTTAAAAATAAGGCCTGATTTTGGACGAATTTGCAAGTGGTCGAACTAAGTATTAGAGCTCCTGTTGGAACTCACTTAATGACTGCGGCTCTCTGTTAACCCATCGAGGCCCGAATGCCAGTCATGCGAGGCCCAGCAGCGAAGAGGCCTCACTAGAATTTCAAAAATTCAACGCCCCAATAGATACGTGAGTGCATGGATTAGACTTGGTAGGGTTGTCGGAGTTGCACAAATATGTAAAATAGAGAAAATGGTATTTACTTTAAGGAATTGATACATTGATATGGTGGGCTTCATTTATTTATTTACTGCAAGATCATAAAAAATTAGAATATCTATAGCTAACTTAAAACTACTTTAAATTTTCGACGGCCGTTTGGTCTAGTAGGAAGTGACCTTGCCTGCGACGCCATAGGTCCTGGGTTCGAATCCCGGTAGGTGCAAACATTGATATGATGAATATCAATGTTTGTTTCAGAGTCATGGATGTTTCTATACTTAACTATGTATTTGTATACCGTTGCTTAGTACCCACGACACAAGACCTTAGGGATCTTAATGTGGGACTAGGTTAATGTGTTGTGTAGTGTGTAAATATTTATTTATTTATTTAAGGAATTTAAATATTGCACTGATAAAGTAAAATGTTTTTGGAAATTTTACTCATGAAATATTTTATTTGATATATTGACTATCACACAATTTTTTATAAATGTTCATGCCTAAAGCTACAATTATTTTTGTACCATGTAGTTGAAGATTATGCAAAATTATTAATAAAGAAATGGAAAAAAAAAATCACCCTAGTGGGAATCGAACCCACGACCACTGCATACAGTGTCGCTCTAACCACTGAGCTACCGGGTCAATTACTCGGTTGACGAATTTTACCATCTCTTTTCTAAATTACATATTGGCAACATAATCCCCGATAGCTATACTAGTCAAATCTCGGCAAACAAAGCTTGACGGCTCTTAGTGTCTTAGGGATCTTAGTGTGGGACTAGGTCAATGTGTTGTGAAGTGTGTAAAAAAAAAAAAAAAAGCTTATGCAGTTAACATTATAATTTTTACAGAGTTAGTATAAAACATCCATTTGTCCACTACAATTACCTACATAGTTAGTCAAAATTTAACAAATAATGTTATGGGTGAATTTCCCAGGTACGTTTTTAGCGCGGCGTTGATGAAAATCGTAGTGGAAAGTGCAAAATGCACATTTATTAATTTTTTTTCATTAAGTTCAGACAGTGATCTAGACTAACGTTTAAAACTTAAGACCAAAATCTATTTGTTTACGCATTAAAAAAATTATCAAAGGCTCTAAATCTAATTGCGGTGCTATGTCCCCACTTCACTTGCAAAAATAAATTTGGCTATTTAAATTTTCGGGTGAATTAATTTAACACAATACATACATATTTTAAAAATACATTAAATGACACTATTATTTACACCATGAGCAGTAATTTAACTTAACCCGGTAGTACCTGTAACAGCTTTTTAAAAATGTCCCGCGGAAAAAGTCAATAACGCTGGCGCATTTTGAACATTACACTATTTCATCATAATGAATGAGATAGATGCTAAGCTATCTTTCCCTGCACTGCTCTGTCAAGCCATCGTATACCAAGTACAAGGATGTTTGATACACTAAACAGTTTACCCGCCAAAAACGTAAGTATATCCTGCGGTGGCGCAGGAATACAAATTTATCATATAACGGTGTCATGTGTATTTAAAAAACTAAAAGGCTGTTTAAAAAGAAATTTTATAGATGATTGAAGATTAGATATATCGACGTAATTGCAAACGAATTATTACATTTAAAATAATAGTGTCCGTTATAATTTGTACTTTATTACTTAATTCTAAGTACGGTGTCGCAACTCCAGTGGCTCCGGTGGCAAAAAAGAGGGCCACCGTAATTTAATAATGTCACCGTAATTGATATTTTGTCTTTTTGTATACAGGTTGACAGGAAAACGGGTATTATTACTATTGAGATGTAAAAGTACAGCCCATTTTCTACCTTTATGGGTAGGAAGACCCATTAAAAAAATTACGGCTTCAGGGTTATGCCCCATTTTATAATGTTTTTAAAATCACCATATTATTAAATGGAAATGCATAAAAAAACTAAAATACGTGTATATTTCAGTGATTCAACTAGATAAATAAATAATCATTTGAGACAAAACAACAGACATCAACTTGGCATTGTCAAAGTATAATTACTAAAAGGTTTTTTTTTTTTCCTGATTCTTTCCTATTCATTCAAAATATTCACGTAATGCGCACACTTCATTAAACTAAATTCAACAGGTATAATTATGAAAAAGCTTACCAACAGCTGACTAATTAGAATTTTAAAAGGCTATCCTATGGCGCGACAACCTTTTTTAACAAGTAACCTAAGTTTGTAGTCAAATTTAAAAAATACAAAGGTGATGGACTGACATTATAATATATAGCATAGGAATCTTACTGCTATCCAAAGGCCTTTTCATGATGCAGTTCAACTCAAATCGAGATCATACCGCCACCTACATCTCGTCTTACTCCTATCCCAGGCAGCCGCTCCGTAGCATTCAGCCAGTTGCACTGTTCGTCTATCTTTCGGTGTCTAAACGACTAACATGGCCGGCACTTTTCTATCCAGTTCCTTTTTAGTAGGCGATTAACATACCTGATGGTGTTCCTGATGCAGTCTGAGCACTGTACTACTGTTACGAATAAACCCGAGTAACTTTGCGATAAACCCGAGTAGCTTGAACAAGTACGCCTGATAACATGATAACAGAAGAGTTCGATATTCTACTTGCCTCAATATAACACTGCTATAGGCTGTAGCGCCACGGAATGTATTTTTAGAAACCTTTATTGGTCAGCTGCTGGTAAGCTTTCTCATAATAAGTTACACCTTTTTGGGTAGCTTATTAAATAAGGAATTTAGTTTGATAAAGGGTACGCATGACGCAGTATATTATTTTAAAAGAGTAGGGGCTTAATTTGCAAAAACATTTAACAAATTTTGCTTGACCATTCCATGTTGATAGATTTTTGGGATGTCAAAGTATAAAATGAGATTCATTTCTTATATGCCATTCTACTCATCTAAAAGGAGATTTTAAAAAATCATATCTCCGACACCATGAATTTTTGGATGGGGTGTTCCTTATATATAAAGGTAGCTAACGAGGTGCACTTTCACAAGTGAAAAGAAATGATCCTTATTTCTGGTTTTCGAAGATTTTTACGTACATATAAATAAATACAGCTAGGTTTCCGAAATGGTGTAGTCAGAACTCGCATCTTATAGGAGATACCATGGCCACTACGTTTTATGCTAAGAAAAAACTCACTAGCATTTTAAAGCATTTTAAAGTATGTAATAAAATATTTCTGTAACTGTTAACGTGTTCCTTAAATTTGTTATCATAGTTTCTAAGCTATAATCATGATGATAAACATTATTACCAAGTAATAAACGAAAAATCTAAAGTTTTCAAGTTCTTATAAAATAAATTAATATGTCATTCATATGATGTTCTCCTGTATTTATAATTCCGCTGGTTGTAATCAATTTCAGTGGAGAGATTTACAATTTCGGTGGTTTGATAATAATATCGGTGGCGATTGAAATTTTTAAATGCAGATATCTCAAGAAATAATACGTTTTTAAAAATGTGTACCATATGACTGAATATTATTTATTTTTGGCTATTACTTCACATACAAAAAAGTTATAGAAAGTTGATATAAAATTTCGCCAGCGTAATTAGTAAAAAATCGAGGTTGTTGAAATTCACCCTTATCTGTGTTTCTATTCTCTTTATTGTGTTTATTGTGTTTATTTATTATTCCTGGTTTTATACACCCTAAAACTTTTTTCTGGAGAATGAAGTTTTATCTTATTTCTCTGATTATTTCTACAATGGTTCATACTATTTGTCAGTCTATTTTACATAAATAACCTGACAACCCTGATGCAAGAATGTACACAGGAGAGCGCGCCTGCAAGCTGACTGAACGAAGCCTGCGCACCTGCAACACAAAGTCAACCCTATCTTTTACACGCAAAGTTTCAAAATTATATACCACCTCCCATCAAACTACGGCTACCATCTCTACAGCTGCAATCAGCGATGTAAATTCAGCTTTCAATTGTAGTCATAAAGTTGTAAATGCTTTAACGATAGTCTATGTGTGTATAGACAAAAATGCGCTTGAAAAATGTTCTGTCGATCGATTTTCAGTCTTTTATGTTCGTTATAAGAATAATATTTGGGTATAACCTGGATAGGTATGGCAATATTTTTTTATATTGGTGAAGGGGTGAAGGCATAAATGGGGGCGGTCTATTTGGTAGAAACTTGATACTCCGAAACCTATTTGGGATAACTGACTTCGCAGAAACTTCTTTAGTCGATCATTTATTAGGCATAAAAAATATTTGACATAAATATTTTTAGGTATAATGTGCTTATGACCGAATTTAGAATGGCATACATTTAAGATAGTAGAATTTTTATTGGCATATTTACCTTTGGCATAGTTATAATTTTGTATAATATCATTTAGCATAACGTTCATTTAGAGTACAGATTATTTGGCATAATTTAACTAGGCATACTATGAAGATCATAGAATTTCAATTAGAATAATATAGATTGGGTTACTTTCTTCTTTAAAAATGCGTAGGTTAGGTTAGGTTAGAACTGTGACCTCTTATGCACGAGCCGAGCGAGCGAAGCGAGCGTGCCGCGGCAGCGGCCGGCGAGTGCCAGAAACGAACATGCTCTCATGGGCAAGGATATAAAAACCAAATAATTATCATTAAATCAACTTTTATTTATTACAATTATTAGAAAAAAAAACAATTAAATTAATCAGAAAATAAAATTATACTAATCTTATATTAGCTCCTATTGCTTTAAGGTACCCACATTCTGTGTAATCAGACTGATTATTAAGAAATATATGCCAAAAGATGAATCTGGTTTTGAACTTTCTGCGATGTGATGATTATACATTGTGATTATTATGGATACCAAAATTATGCGTACAGATAATTCTGACTTACAGAAATATGGGTTTCAATGTATGCTAAATGAGTTAATGCCAAACGATATTCTGCGAAAAGAGGTTTATGCTATTAGTTGTTATGCAATATAAAATTATTACTTAAAAAGTTCTACTATAATAGGTATACCCGGCATAAATTAGTTAGTCGACGCTTCTCCATGGTCGAGGCTTGTGCTTGCCCCACTGAACCCCGCATGACGTAGATATACGATCTTCTTCATGAATCTGCAGTTTTGGCTATCCCAGGATTTTGAACACAACCGTGTGGATTATGTACCTATTGAGCTACGATATTCCAGCGTGAATTCAATGACAATTTTAAATAAGATCTTTCTCAATTTGTGAAAGTAGTTTTCAATAAAATCCATGACTATATTTTATTTAACTACCTATATAGTTATTTTGAGATTTTATCTACCACTTTTGCGTAATTGATTAATTACTCGCAACCAACGATGCGTAAGTATGAGCGGAGCGATCCCGTGCCCATACCAGTTCAGCGATGTGTAAACACCGGTATTTGTTTACAATCACACCCTATTCATGGTACCTTGCAATTAAAAATAGTGGAGTAGGTAGAGTGCGTTTAATAGAATAATTCCTATGCCTGATTTTGGAACTAACATTTTTTGTATGCAGTGAAACAGAAAATGTGATCATATACACAGTAACTAGCGCCATCATCCATCGGAACTATACGGTGAGACGCACAATACAAATTATATCCAAATCCTAACTAATATTATAAATGCAAAAGTAAGTTTGTTTGTTACCTCTTTACACTTAATTTACTCATCAGTTCTATTTCACTTTCATAGTAATAGTCACGCACATGGAAACCTACATGGTCTTTGACGCACATTATCTTCAAAGCGGGCTAAACCTGAACTGTAGTAAGATGTAAGCCTACCACCTCTATCATCCAAAAAATCCAATTGAATCCTAATCTACGGCCATAAAAGAAATCAGCGCCGCTCATAGCCGCCATTTGGCGAAATTAATCTGGCCGGTGTTTGACGGCCGAAATAATCTGGCGGTCATTTGCCGACGAAAATGTTCGCCGATTTGAATAAAGTTCGTATTTGTCGTGAGCGAGTGCGATTACGCCCGGAATAGGGTACCTACCTTGGAAACTCGAAACGTTATAGCTTTTTACAAAGATATATTATAATAATATACATGTCGCAGGCGTATTGTAGAATACGCCGTATTACAAAACGGATACGCAATTTGACACTACCGCGACACGCTCGCTACGCTCGCTCGGCTCGATAACCTAACCTAATTAATTAAGCAGACAAATTGCTAGAAGCCAAATTGTCTCGCTCTAAAACCCATACAATTTTTGTATTACTGCATAATCATTATTATTATTATCTTAATTATGCAGTCATTTAGTATTTTTTTCATACTTTTTTTCATATTTAAATACATATATGAAATAAAACTAGGTATATATCTCCATGTAAAAATATAACAAGTAGTACCGCGCCTTATTATTATCCTTATTGATGATGATGATCTCCGACCGTAATTCGGTCAAGGCGACCGATCTACTGAGATTGGCCAGGTACGCAGGCAAGGGCGGATCCAGCTTTGGCGCCAGGAGGGGGTCACATAATCGTGGTCAAGTCAAGAACTTATAATTTAATTTTGATAACAATAGATACAAGTAAAAAGTAGGTATTTTATTAATGTACGTAAGTACTGTACTCAAAAATATTTATTCTATATTGTACACTTGATAAACTTAACTGCAGAAAAACAGCCTATGTGTTAAGGGTGTCAGCTAACTCTATACAAAATTTTATTAAAATCGCTCCATCCGTTTGTAGACGTGAAGAAGTAAGAAACATACACACTCAAAAATTTTCGCCTTTAAAATAGTGTAATAAGTAGTCGCCGGCACTGAATGTGTAAAAATATACAAAGAAAATATTATAGCGCGAGCGTAGCGAGCGCAATATTTTTAGGGTTTTTTTTGCACACTGTTGCCATTAGTGTAATAAGTAGTCGCCGGCACTGAATGTGTAAAAAAATGTACAAAGAAAATATTATAGCGCGAGCGTAGCGAGCGTTTTTTTTGCGAGGGTTTTTTTTGTACACTGTTGCCATTTACGAGTATTTCTCGAAAATGCAGGCTCTATCGAGAATTTGTGACGATCGCTAATGCATCATGGTAATGCTGATGCAGGTGAAGCGAACGACAAATTATTAGCCATTTTCTACTATCAAAACTTCGATTATTTCTTTGTAAAAAATAGCATTTTTACTATTATATTTTATTATTCTCACACAAGAATTTTGTGTTAGGCCAGAGGCCCCGTATTATTGTGAGGTAGGTACGACTGATGCGGCGCAGCCACGTCCCTAATACATAGAGCAGGATGCGCGGAGTGTGGGGGTGGTGAAAAGGGCAGCGCTTCCGGCCCCACCGGGCCACTAGTCGTTATATGGCCCATGTATATATTCCAATAATTGTAAGAAACTTCGATATCGCGTTCTAGGATGTTGCATTAGATTGTGGTTCTCTCCTGTATCCGATAGATGGCTCCGCTACATTAGCGTGTATTCTCACAAGTATGCATTCGGGTCAGTGAGTCGACCGAAAAGTGTTGCGACGAGCGTGCAGGCGAGATGCGTTCTGGTCGGTAAGTCGACTGGGAACGTGTTGCGGCGATGCGTTCTGGTCTTTGAGGCGACTGGGAACGTAATGCGGCTGATGTGTTCTGGTCTGCGCGTGGAATGGGAACATGTTGTTCCGTGATGCCGATGCGTGCGTGCGTTGCTAACAGGTCCAGGAAGCTGTCATGGCCGCTTCTTATAAATCTGCTGGCTTCTGGCGTGCTGCTGCTGCTGTCGTGGAAGAAGAGGAGAGGTGATGCTGTTGTGTGATACCTTTGCTGCGGAGTGCTGCGATGATGGTGAAGTTCCTGAAGACTGAAGGTTGCGTATGTCCAGTTCACAGGGGTCACCAATGTGGGGTTGGTGAAAAGGGAAGCGCTTCCGGCCCCACCGGGCCACTAGTCGTTGTTTGGCCCATGTATATATTCCAAACATTGTAAGAAACTTCGATATCGCGTTCTAGGATTTTGCATTCGATTGTGGTTCTCTCTACATTTGGTCCACCAAATTTTTTAACTATAAAATGGCGTAATTGCAAAACTTTAACTTTAAAAAAATTTATGGATGGCAGCCTTCTGCGGGCGTCACATCTAAGTTTATCCTACTAGAGTGAGCGAACAACTTCGAGAAAAGCAAGAGACGAACTCACGTTCCATTTCATGGCGTATGCGTTTGTATCGTATTATACGAAATGATCGAGGATACAATACACTGTCTGATTATACATATTTTATATTCAATTATACGATCTGGCAGCCCTGTGCTAGACGTTACGTAGCCGACGCAAGTGTGGCGCGGTAAAATTAAAATTTTCGATATGCTCGTTCCCAAACGTTTGCCATCATACAAAGTTATTATACTACATATATTAAATTAATTAAATATTAAAGGTATGTAGTTACATAAAATCTGTATGGTGACAGAATATATAAATAAAATCATTATGTTCAATTAGTCGTCCACCAGCTCAGGGGGGGGTCATGACCCCCATGACCCCCCCCCTGGATCCGCCGTTGTACGCAGGAGATATTATAGTGCACAAGTGTGTGCGCAAACACAGATGCACTCTCTATTCCATCACTCTCATAGTCCGATGGGACGGAAAGCCGACACGACCGGAGAGAGATCAGGCGCAGGAACAACGGTTTTACGTGCTTTCCGAGGCACGAGCTAAGTGATAATTATTATACTATCTATGTATGTATATGGTGGGGGTGTAAGAGGGTTCGACTAATACCTTGGGACCCAAAGTCAACCTCACCTGCTCGTGGTGCACCCTGCTATTTAACGGACGAGGCTCTGACGCTAAATGGCTTATAATACCTATTTTGCACGGAAACATTTTCTATTGGGTTGGTTACCGGTCGCTAGATTGTTGTACCTATTTGTGCCCGAAAAGCGGCGATAGGCTCACCACTTACCACGTGGGACTTAATAGGCTAACTGGTGAAAAGTGGGTGAATAATTTGCACACTTATGCCCAACCTCCTTGGGCGATAATGAGCGTGACCTGCACCCTGATTACCTAATTTTCAATAGCAAAGCCGAAGCAAAGCGATAGCGAAAATTGTACAATATTTGAAATGTCAAAGTTACTTTGAAATTCATTTTACGTAATACGAATTTGACAAGCAATCAGCGATTATTGTACAATTTTCGCTATCGCTTTGCTTTTGCTAGTTAGGTAATAAGGGGCCTGATGTATGTATATGTATGTATGTATGTATATATGTTATACTTTAACAAAAAAGCTTGAAATAACATAGGCACATACAAACGGCTGTGTTTCCAAAATAAGGTAGCCAGTACTTCAGGATCATGAAGGAAATCATTTAGTCACTCATGCTTACTCGTAGCATATAATAAAATAACCTAAAACAATAAAAATATCAGGTTTCGGAAATAAACAATACAATAAATTAGTCATTATAGGTTTACGACTCTTAACTAATTTAACTCGAGCCTAATTCAATGGTTCGAGATACCACAGTAGCATATTCACGGTAATTTTCCCCGCGAAATCTTAAAAAAAAGAATTCCGTCCAAAGAAACTATATTTATACTTGTAAGTGCAGCAAAAAAGATATAACGTCTGCGATGATGAGGTTTTAATGATAGTTGCGATGGCTTCTCGTTGTTTTTGCGAGAAAAACAAAGTTTCTTTAGTAAGTATTAGGCTTTAGTGATTTTCTTTATGCTTTGACGATGTCTCATAATATTTTCTTACAGGAATTGCTATTTTATCATAAAAGATCTTCTATAGATTCAGTGCTGATCTAGTGTCGAGGCCATCGAGGCAATTTATTTATTGTAACTCAAGTCAAAACTTAAGAGAAAAACATTGAGCAACGATACTTGTAACGCAATCTATGTTTACAATACTGAACTAGGAACAGCGCAATCTGTGTGTTGATAGTTGAATCAAATCTACCACCGACTACAACCACCCTCCGACACATGGCAACGCAAAGCAACTGAATATAACGTATAATAGATGGCGCTAAAAGCGTCTCATGGACGGATAGGTTGGGGCTGCTGCCAATAGATGGTATTCATAATTAAAATTATAAAAACAATCTTTTGATAACGAGATGGTTATTACTTTATAGAATGAGTATGAGTGTAATACATATATATACGTTAGATAATGACAAGTTACCACGTTAAACATGTTATTACCTAAATACTTTACAATATACCTATGAACGTACGTAAAGTGCGATCATAACGGCGCGGCGTGGTCCAAGCCGCAGTTTCTTAAGTAATATAGCTTAGATTCTGTAGCAGCATAGCATTTTATATAGCATAGCCCTGCAGTCAATCATAAGACGACGACAAAGACGAATAAAGATGATACTTCCCACATCCTGCATACATAACAAACTTGTATAATCGTGGTACCTTGCAATATCATTTAGTGCGGAGAGCAATGTAACGAGAAACCTATATATCTAATAATAATAATAATATTATTTTATTATAAAATTATTTTATTGTCTGTTTGTCGGTTTGTCTGTGCGTTTGTGCACGCTAATCTCAGAAACGGCTAAACCGATGGCGATGCAGTTTTAAAGAATATATTGTGACATATCATACCTTACATATAGGCTACTTTTTATCTCGGGAAAATGTTTTTATCCCGGGTAATTTCGATATTTTATTTTTTCTGTAGTCCACGCGGGCGTCCACTAGTAATAAATAAATAAGTAAGAATAGAACGCCATAAAAAGGTCATAAGAACCTAAATACATAAGCACGTAAGTACACAATATAATAATGATGAACGTAATATAATATGAACGTTTGTACATTACGGGTATTATTTTAATAATTAATGTCACATGATTGATGCTTTCGTTGTTTTGTAAAAATATAAGAGTTTGCGAGTTATTTATTTAATTCATAATTATTTTCGGTAACATGGCTAAGAAATGAAGTTAAAAAGTTTAGAGCATAAAATTAGGTAAGTCCGTTCCGAGTGAGCAGACAGGACCAAGTTTCAGCAATTCTGTCTATCTACTCAGAAATAACTTCGCAACTTGCAGGCTTCAGGCAAGATAATTTTAATTAAATTCGTCGGTTTGAGAAACTGTTAGCTTAAATGTTTTCCGAAAAAAAAATCCCTTTCGGTAAATTATATGAGTAGATACTTAACTTAGTATAACTCCTTATATTTTAGGTAAGTAAGTACATAAATTCCTGATTATTTAGGTTGCTAGGAGAAGACTCTTCTGTATTCATTGCTTATCATACAGAAGTATTTTTTACCGATGAATAAAAATAATTTTATTTATTTATATAACAAAAGTGAGCAAAATAATGTTCAAGATAAAACGAAAAACAAACAGCGACATCTTGTTATACGCAATGAAAACCAAACTTGCGTATTCATGCACAACCCCCATCTAGATGGCGCTTTGAAAAGGTTTGTTAAGTAAGTACTGAATATTGTCACTAGATGGCGCTTACAAAAAGAACAAAATATTAACATTATGCACTGAATTGTATGTAAATAATTAATAAACTTTAGTTATTAAATTGATCATTCCTTAAAAATTAACCGGTCTTGTATTCTATTTAAGCCAAATGAGCTCACCAAATTTAACCTCCGTACATTACCTGAAAGAAAAATAAATTACTTTTAATTCGCATTATCTAAACAGTAAATAATTTAATTTATAATATAATAAAATTCACGTAGGTGAGTGTACTTAAAAGTGTTGTATATAAGTCACTTAGGTACTCACTTATCATGAAATCTATTAGACTAATGAACGAAGACGTTTAGAAGACTTTATGGGCGTTCACCAAAGGTATATTTTTAGAAAATTATTAAAAGATGTAGGGAAACAGCTGGTTTTATTCAACCTAAGTTTTTAACAGCTATGGCCGTTTCAGTCTTTGAAAATATTTAATACATAAATACACGACTGTGTTTCCGAAATGGAGAAGCCAGAACTGCAGTATCATAAAAGAGATCCCTCAGCGACATTTAGCATTTCGGGGTCAGATGTCATTGATCAGTGACAAGTTGCTAGCCCCTGAGAGAATAGCCGACTCTCATAGTTGACTCTTGACTTGCTCGGAAGGAGATGCAGATGATCTAATTCTAGTGAAGCCAAACGTTTTATTTAAATAAATAATTTAACTTTGTTCAATTTTCTAAAATAAACATATGAGTGCTGGCAACACTGCAATAAAAAGACAACTAAAAGCGTCACCACACCCGATCACAATATTTATGAGGTGCGCTCTATCGGCACTCGCGATTGGATTCCTTTGCCAGCTTTTTTCTTTTCGACTTTCATTAGTGGGCCATTGACTGGGGGATTTAGGTGTTGGAAAGATATTTTTGCGAGATATTTTGGAAACTTGGAAATGATTTTACAACGTGTTCTTATAAGAATTGTTTGACAGGTATATATACATAACCAGGCGTAGATTCGATTCTAGTCACGGGCATGGATTTATCTCATTTACGGATCGTAAAATTCTAAAATTATCACTTAGCTGTAGCTAACCAAGAAGGGTTGGCGTCATGAGTTTCGAAAGAAACCATATTGCGCTGACGCCATAATAATGGGACAATGGCAGGTATTATATCAATTTCATTGACATATGTCAATATTTTAGGCAACGTACCTACCCAGGGAGTGGAATTTGATATGAAAAATGATTAAAATTGTAGGTTCGGTTTTTAACGTAGGAGAATGAACGATCAACAAAATCTAATCAGATGTATTTGAGACTTTAACTACTTATAATTGGGAAACATTTTTAGAATCCCTTGGGCTAAACCTGCCTGCCCCTTCGTGACCCCCTTTTACATTGAAGATTGTATCTCCTCCGTCGTTTCTTCCTGAATATGACCCAGTTAATTCAAATTTTACACAATCATGACTCCTGTCATACAAGAAGATATTATTATTGTACAGGGAAGGGAGATACCTTGGGGCGATGTTATACAATATCTTTCTTGCTGCTAAGACAAAACTTGTCAAAGCTAGTGTTATGAAGTGTAAGGAGCTTTTGACTAGCATTCCATTCATACGCTATTTGTTTGATAACAAAATGTATGGAATATTTGTCAATACATATGCTAATATATTTAGCTTAAAGAGTTATGGTAATATTTTGGTAATCATATTGTGATTTCTTCTATGCTGCTCTGGGAGTGAAAAAAAAAGCGGGTGGGGCTGTGTCGGGGCACACGGCCGTTGGTTTTAACGTGAAACGTCTATGTTAGCGAATCGCTTTTAAAGTAAAAGATTGAAATGAAAACAAGATGGACGCTGTTTTAAGTATTTTAATAAAAAAAGAACAGGTACGTAATAGAAACATAAAATACATAGCAAATGTTTATATATTTATTGTCACTTTCTGGTTATTTTAAATAGCAGCCGCCCACGACTTCGTCCGCGTGAGGGGGCGTTGTACCCGTGCGAAACCGGGCAGGTTGTTGTATAGACTGTAGCCTTCCTTGGTAAATGGGCTATCTAACACTGAAAGAATTTTTCAAATCAGACCAGTAGTTCCTGAGATTAGCGCGTTCAAACAAACAAACAAACAAACTCTTCAGCTTTATAATATTAGTATAGATATAAATACTGTCCAAATTACACTTATTTTTGTATAAATCAATCGGTTCAAATAAACTTGACAAACACACGAAAGAATCACCACGCTATAAAATCGGAGTCACGAGTTACACTGAATAGAAACAAGCGCGAGCGCCGGTTTCGCACAGTTATCGCAGTATCCCTCCCCCGCCCCCCCGCTTGACCCCGACACGAACTCAATGTCATAACAGCGAGCTGACTATATAAGTGAAATATTTACACCACATTTTTGTTTCTAAGACCAATAGTTTTTTAATTATTAAGGTACGATGATATAGACCTTTTCGTTACGGTCCAGTTTTTAAACCTGGTACCCGTATGTGTCGGCGCGATTTTAAAGACGTTTCACGTCAAAAAGTATAATACTACAGCTGCTTCTCTTCCCGAGCATACTGTACAAGTCAGTAGAGGGACAAGAGGGTCTTGGTGTTTTGTAGGCGATGGGCTGACCATCTGTCACTACTAACAGAACTTGTACATCTCAACTATACCCTCAAAATTGGTCAGAAGTGGCACCATGTGGTTCTATCGGCCCTTGGTGCTCTGCCTACCCCGTAAGGGATAAAGGCGTGATTATATGTATGTATGTATATTGTGAATAAACCTATTTTTTAAAAATTTAATTTGTAAAGTAAAAAAAAATATATATGTTCTTTCAATGATACATAAAGTCTTGCCAATTATTTTTAAAGAGGCAGCCATAAGTATGCATAACTACAGGTTATAACATACAACTTATTACCAGATTCTCGTAATAAGTGTATGAGCCTACCACAGCTTTTGGTGCACAATCACAGCAATCTATTGGTATTAAATCCAATCGAAAATTAATCAATTAATTAGATATAAATTGATATTTTTGTTTAATAACATCAAGAATAAATATAATCTTCATTTACATAATTTATGTACCTTCTTTATGTTAAAAAGGGTATTTCCTGAATATAAAAACATTGACCAAAACTCCACATAGTTAAATAAAACTAGTAGCTTATCTTGATAAAATGTGCCAGTTCATACAATACAGTTAACGTGACATTTTCACAAGGTGCTACTATTAATATTAAGCGATTTTAATATTAACTGTGGGACTGATAAGATGGAAGGAGGAATTTAAAGTAGTCGCGGTGGGGTTTTGCAGTTCGGAAACGCGTCAGGATACCTCCATATCTTAAGACGATATGGCTAACTAATGGTAAACAAACATACACATTGCAGAAATGCAGTATCACAAAGGAGATCCCAGAGCCACTTTTATCATAGCGGGGTCAGGTTAAAGTTCAATGACAAGTCGCTTGCTACGAGTACTCAGATCGCCTAGGAGAATGCACGAGTTTCTTAGTCGACTCTTACGACATGCACGGAAGGAGATGCAGCTGATGTATTCTAGTGAAGCCCCGCATCAGCACTGAATAATATTGTAACAGCAAGATACGCCGCGTATAAATTATTTGTACTGGCCATTTTCATACATTGATTGTACTTACCTAATTTACATATACATGTATAATCACGCCTTTATCCCTTACGGGTTAGACAGAGCACCAAGGGCCGATAAAACCACATGGTGCAACTTCTGACCAATTAAGAGGGTGTAGTTGAGATGTACAAGTTCGGTTAGTAGTGACAGGTGGTCAGCCCATCGCCTACAAAACACCAAGACCCTCTTGTCCCTCTACTGACTTGTACAGTGTGCCCGGGAAGAGAAGCAGCTGTAGTATTAAACTTTTTTTTTCACTTCCAGACAGGAGCAGAATTTATCTGCAAAGAGACGTTTTATGTTAAACTACTAATTTAATTTAACCGTAACAAAAGCTAGCCCGGAGTTTACCCTCTCGATTGAAACTTCAACTATTTAGGGATACATTCTTGCTTATCCCTAGGATATTTATAGGAATTTTAAATGTTTCTATATTGACTTGCGAGTTGTTGGTAGGTATTGGCAAATGTTTTGTTTACGTTCATGTTATAGTATGGAGAATTTTTAAATATCTCAGAAATTTTCATACAATCTTGAAAAATAAACATGTGATTTCGAGTGTCAAATTTTGTGGATAGGTTCTCTACAGTGGGCTATTAACGTAGCTTTTCGCTTAACATACCCTTTTTGTTACACCCTATATACCAAAACTAAACCCTCGGACTTTAAGTAAGTCGCACAACAGATACATTAATATAGTAACCGTTAAAACTATAATTTTGTTTCTCCCTCTTTAATCGTCCTATCTTTTTTCCTCGCCGCGGACGCTGGCCACGTGTGTTTTCCCCTGCCCTGCATCTGTCAATGTGTCTGTTACCCAACCACCGCGGTACTGACCTCTCGCTTGACAAGTGAATTTTTGTGTGTGACAAATTGACGTACCCAAAGGAGTACCCTTCGTTTAAAAGTGAAGTAACAGTGAAAAATACCTAAAAGTAGATTGAAGTGATAAACCCCAAAACCCTACGAGAGATTCCGCGCGGAAAAAAAGGAACACGGAGCCTACAAATGTACTTTGACCTACCTATTTTTACCTCGCGGTCCCCCCTACCTAATCATAAACATTCCTCTAGGCTCCTACAATCATCGTTGTCACAGTATTCACTTCACTGGTCAAGTATGTAAGGTCTACACTTAAGTCGCGGTCGGGAGTAGTGGCGCGAAAGAAGCGTACCTACACAGCGCGGCGGTCGATTTGTGAGTGCGCTGGCGCCAGTCGGCGCAGCCGATTCAAGAGAGTACGGGTAGTATTAGAAAATGTACACCGCCAATATCGAAGTACCTACATGTTTGTACGAAAATAAATAAATTACAGCGTACGTTGATAGACATTATCAAATAATAGCAATTGTTATTATGGAATTTAAATATGATACTTGCGATTTTCCTGTGCTCAGGCGGAGCTTCACTAGATAAAATCAGATGCATCGCAAGAGTCGACTCAGAAGTTCAGGCATTCTCTCAGGCGATAAGCTAGCAACTTGTCACTGATCTTTAACATCTGTTACCGTGATTATAGGATGTCATTTGCAGCTCTCGCTATTTCGGGGAACACAGTCGCGCGTACAGTATGCAATGTATGTATGTATTTGCGATTTCATTTAATATGAAAAATTATAAATTGAACGCAGATGTTCGTGTGATTCCAATATCCTGTGAGATTGATTGCAATTTTCTCACCCCCCCCCTCTCTTCCTCGAACCCTCTGACGAAACAAAGCCGCATCCTTTTCGGATTGTTTCCTCGTAAATCATGCTTCCAATCGATTGGTCGATTGTAGTGCGGGAGCGAATGGCATGTTTTTCAAAATGTGATATTTTTTATTAAGCTTTGTGATCAGTAGTCAGTGATTATACAAGAACAACAAATATACCCGTTTTCGTGTTACGATTTTTTAAATTGCCATTTTGATAAAGGAAAGTAATTATTTATTAATAATGACAGATTTTTGTAGAATACGCAATGTAATTTTCATAAGTGATTAATGTGACTATTTAAATTATAAACTTATATTTTACTATACTTATTTTAAAGTTGATTAAATGGTTCATATGACGTATTATATTAATATAACGTAGTAATAAATAAACATAGTATACTCTTATTAGTAAATAAGTACTCAAAATATAAGCAAGTACAAATTTCTTACTAATAGAAAAAATATAAAAATTAAAAAATGAAATTAAAGGATGAAAAATAACGTTGCCAATATGTAATTTAGAAAAGAGATGGTAAAATTCGTCATCCGCGTTATTGACCCGGTGGCTCAGTGGTTAGAGCACTGACACGCGGAATGCAGAGGTCGTGGGTTCGATTCCCATCCGGGTGAGGATTTTTTTCCATTTCTTTATTAATAATTTTATAAAAATTAAAGAAAATCATGAAATTAAATATCATCATGATCATGATCAAAATATATCTTCTTCTTGCTCTATTCCCATTTATTTGGGTCGGCGCAATATGTTCTTTTCTTCCATTCATCCCTATTATCCGTCATCTCATTGCTCACTCCCAGTACACGCATATTCTCCCTCATACAGTCCATCCAACACTTCTTTGGTCTACCTCTTCCTTTATGTCCATCCACACTCATGCACAACGCTCTCTGTAAAATATGCCTTTCATCCCGTCGCTTTACATGCCCGTACCAAGACAGACGGTTACTTCGTAACATGAAATAAAATATACGATTGAATATAAAGGAGCATCTGAAAACTACTATATCCGTAAAAGTTTATTGAAAAGCTTCCACTTTCACGCAAATCCATCGGCTCCCCCTCCACATCAATGACATCGCATCAGCCCCGTCAAACAGGAAACTGGGACGAACGGAATCAATTCCTATTTCCTCACTTTACATACTTTTCCGGAGAAAAAGTTTTTTTATTCGACCCCAAACTGAGTTAGGTAAGTTTGGAAGCGCTGAGCCGAATATCGCGATTTCCGTGCGACGCTCCCGGCCTAGATTTTAATTATTTTTTATGCAAATTGCACTCTAATACTGAATTTCAAAGGTGATTTATTGACAGATTTTTTATGTAACCTTAACTTTGGTTATGCTGGTTATCCAGTACTGACGCGGACCTTTACTTAGAATACATCAGCTGCATCTCCTTCCGCACATGTCGTACGAGTGTACAAAGGAACTCAGGTGCGTATCTTTGGCGATGAGCTTTATGTTTTACGTTTATGTATATGCCGAATCTAGGAAAAGGTCACGGTTTAAGCAGTATCAATGTAACTATGTTTGTTTTCAGAGCTCTTAGTGTTAGTTTTTACTTTGAACTAGTTCGAGTTAAATGATTCGATGCTAGCGGCATGACAGTGTTCTCGAAATAAGGTAGCCAGAACTGCAAGATCATAAAAGAGACCCCACAGCCACCCCTAGCAGCGGAGACAGACATAAATGATCAGTGATAAGTTGTTAGTTTCTTGCTCGAGTTCTTTACTCTCTCTATCTCTCTCTCTCTCACTCACTTATGCCATGCACGGAAGGAGATGCAGCTGAAGTATATGAAGCCCCACATCAGCACAAGAAAATATACAAAGTAGACAAAAACAGCGAACATAAGTTCATCAAAGCACATTCGTTAGCAGGAGTGCGGTCTAGCTGCGCCGAACGCGAGCGCTGATTTTAATCAAACCAATTGGTGCCATCGCTGTCGGTTTTTGCCATTCAGGGTACCGTGTTATATTGCGAAACACCAGGGTATAATTTTAACGCGTTGAATTATGTGGTAAGACTGGCCACTATTCGAGGAATTACGAGTATCATACAATACCTATGTCTGATACAATACATGATTGCTATGAATGAAAATGTATTAAACTTTATTATTCTGCAGTTTTACATACATGCATATTATCACGCCTTTATCCCTTACGGAGTAGGCATAGCACCATGGGCCGATAGAACCACATGGTGTCACTTCTGACCAATTTTTAGGGTATAGTTGAGATGTACAAGTTTGGTTAATAGTGACAGGTGGTCAGCCCATCGCCTACAAAACATCAAGACCCTCTTGTCCCTCTACTGACTTGTACAGTATACCCTATTCTGTTTCTGATGACGATGAGTTGTCTGGTTCCATGGTCACTAATGGTCAGCGAAGGAAATAGGGACCGGTGGCGGTCGAAACGTGAAGCCTAGTTTGAAATTATGTATATTGATAGATGGGTTTAATTCTAAGTCACAAGCGATTTGTATTAGAAATTAACCACAGAATACAGAGAAAATAACGATTATTATAATAGTACGGAACCGTCGGATATCACAAAGTTTGCGCCAAAAATATTTTTCATATGCCGGCCGAGTGTGAATGGAATTGATGATATTGCCCGAATGGACAGTTTGACTACAGCGTACTTTATACAGTGATCAAACTAGGCGGAACTAACAATTATCACAGAATATTGACAGATTGTAAGGGCAAAGATATCTTAAATAAATATTAGCAAACTTTACAATAAATTGACTCTAAGTTATCTAAGGTTTTGCTATCGTCGGTGGTGATCTGTGCCTGCAATACTGCTTTAATATTACGGTTTTATCGTAGGTTAGTATTTAGCGGTAAGTATAATATAATTTATAGCTCTAAATCGACAAAATAAATAGATACTGCCTTTACATTAAATTTAATTGACATTAAACTAACTATGGTTGGTTACGACCGTATCCACTGCATTTATTTACTCTATGGTTTGTTACTTTTTTGTTTCAACCATTGTAAAAGTCATATTGACTTTCAAAAAACGCTAACGTTTTAAATACCATTGTTCTTTTTACTTTTATGTCCAAACTGTTATTTATTACTTAAGGCTCGAGCACACCGGATGCGTATGCGTGCACGTAAGCGTAGACGTACACGTACCTCTGAGTTGTAATGCGTATGCGTAGACGTAAGCATAGACGTCAAGCGGTAACAGTTCCATACATTAAGCTCAGAGGCACGTGTATGTCTGCGCTTACGTGCACGCATACGCATCCGGTGTGCTCGAGGCTTTGGCTCCTGACTGTACTAACTACTTTAAACTATGGAACGATTTGCCTCACTCTATAAGAGACTGCAGAACGGTTGAGACATTCAAAAATAAGTTAAGGGATCACTTTTATGCACTGGCTGACTGATCGGTCTCAATTATCTGCTAAATTGTTGTCCTATTGTATTATGTATTTTTTTTCTATTGTCTATATGTTATTATTTTATTTTATTTCTTCTTCTATGTTGCTCTGGGAGTGAAAATATAATACTACTAATAATAATAATAATATGATAATACAGTATGTATGTATATATGTATGTATTATTTTATTTTATGTCTAACATTACCTTCATTATTTGATTGTTTGTGTGTATCTATTTATGTATGAATATTTTATTTTTGTTTATTATAGTTACTTAGTTATTTCTGTACACATCATTACCTCTATAACTTTTGGGTCTCACTTTGCTTTCTGGTATGCTGGAAGAAATCTCTTGCAGAGATAAGCACGCCTTTGTATGCATTCCTTTTGTAAATTTCTTTCTATTGATTGTTATGTTTTGTGTACAATAAAGAATAAATTAAATTAAATTACTTTTAAAAAACATCCGAGAAACTATTCAAACTAATACCTACACAAATTTCATGATAATCAGTCCATCACATTTCAATTCTAACAACAGTAAGAAACAACAATGTAGGTATAAGCAAAATATTTTTATAAGAATTATTTTAAGCTAAATTAGATGAAATGAGATGAAACTTAATATTCCTACACAAAATATCTCATCAAAGTGAATTTCCCTGACAATATCCTGCCTACTCATAACTACTGCCTCATATCAGACAAACACCTAACAATACTGTGTATCCCCCTAAACGTCAATCAATGTGCCGCATCTCGTTGTGGAGTGTGAAGCAGCCCTAATGAGAACAACACTGACACTTCACTGACAGTTTACTGACACTTCACGCTAAGCTAATCAATGCTAACTATGCCAAAGAGTGTAGCAAGGGAGTGTCTTGTAGACTTTAATACTGTGAATAATTATTGACTTGAATGCAGCTGAAAAAAGTCATTTAGCTAATACCCGAAAAAGTTGGCGTCAGGCCGGACATTTTTAAATTTCACATTTGTTAATGTGAATTTTTGGAAAAAAAAACATACTGCGCTGACTCCATAAATAATAGGTTAAGGACAAGAAGATAAAGATGATGCTGTAGGTTAAAAAAAGTGCATTTTGAAGAGTCTTCATACATGGATATAATAATACTTATACCTATCCTCATCGGTTCTTCTTCTTCTATGCTGCTCTGGGAGTGAAAAAAAAACGTATACGTAATACTACTACAGCTGCTTCTCTTCCCGGGCATACTGTACAAGTCAGTAGAGGGACAAGAGGGTCTTGGTGTTTTGTAGGCGATGGGCTGACCACCTGTCACTACTAACCGAACTCGTACTTCTCAACTATACCCTCAAAATTGGTCAGAAGTGGCACCATGTGGTTCTATCGACCCTTGGTGCTCTTCCTACCCCGTAAGGGATAAAGGCGTGATTATAGTATGTATGTATGATTATATATATGTATGTATGCTCATCGGTTTTTAAGTGGTATCTTCTCTGAATCAGGTACGTCCTGGAGCAGGGGTCTGAGCGCCTTCATTTTTCAATATTTGTATGGGTAAATGACAAGAATAAGTTTCTTGCACCTTCATCAAGTGATGCTGACGTCACATCTCGCATATAAATGTTCACTTCATGATCTTTGGGGGAGATAAATAACTATGACAGGACAGCTCATTTAACTTTCAAGACATGTCGCATGTGTTTAAGGCAAAATCATAAGGTAGAATAAAACAAAGTTGATTCCCGCTGTCTGTCTATATATACTATCGGGAAAAATAAACATGTGATTTCGAGTCTCAAATTTTGTGGATAGGTTTTCTATAGTGGGCTATTTACGTAGCTTTTCGCTTAACATACCCTTTTTGTTACACCCTGTAGAATGTAAATTTTCTAAAACAATTCCATTAAAAATAGATTCTCAACTATATGACCAGTTAAATCGACTTCGAATTTCCGCGAGAAGAGTATCATAACTACGAGTACCACACGGTGTTGTAAAATCGTGATTGGTCAATTTATATGCATGATCGAAACATAGCAATTGTCGGATCTACATCCCAGTGTTTCACGAAGTAACGAGGTTTGTACTCCATAAGGTCCTATAGGGAGGTGCCATAAAATTATATGAATTCTCCCTAGTTATATTTAAAGGTGGCATTGAACGGAATATTTCCGGATAGGCTTTGCATTTTCTTACTTTCAACTTGTTTTTTTATTATGTAAATGGTATTATAGCATAAGGATGCCTTTCCACTAGATATGTGCCTCGCTACGTATCCACATTGCTATGGATGCATGTGATATGCACCAATGATATTCCTTGGTCCATGATATCAATGAATTTGATTGGTGCATAATAAATATCTCAGTGTGATACAAACCTGAGTGATAATGCGTTTTTGTAGATTTATTTCGAAATGTTTTGACTAATATTGGTACGTGCTGTGTTTGCCCGTAATTAATTGAGGCCACCAGAACCAGAGTGGCCCAAATACAAAATACGAATATGTGGATATATGCCAAAATACTATGCTCTATTAATATTTTAATAAGAATCAAGATGCCACAACATATTTTTTTTATGTCATCTATGATTGTTTACTGAAATTACCTTTGAGCCACTCTGGCTTTGAGCTTGGGGGTTTGAAAGGGGCATTGTCGTGCTTAACTAATATTTTCACAAATTGTGGTTTGGGCCAGTCTGGTTCTGGTGGCCTCAATTGTGCACTACCAGTCATAGTATGATTTAGTTTATATTCAATCATGTAAAAGTGTAACAATTGTGGGTGTTCCTAAATAAATAAATAAATAAATAAAAATATCTATAGCAACGTAGCGTGGCATAGTAGAAAGGAAGTCTATTTAAATTTATTTCTTAGGGGGGATACAAATGTAAAAGATCAGTGACCAACTAGCTCATTCCCTGAAAGAATGCCCACGAGTTTCTTAGTTGACTCCTACGACATGCACGGAAGGAGATGTAGCTGAAGTACTCGAGTAAATCCCCACATCAGCACAGCACTGTACTATAAAACTGTATTCTATGCAACCGCGTGGTTTATTCAAAGTAATATTCATTGTTCTGTCTTACCAAACTACCGTTTCCGCAGCTCAAGTCTCAAACAAAGGCGGTAAAGAACAATTTGATAGCAGTTTGCGATGGCCATAGTTTAAAAGAAATGGTAGATCGAATTGCAAAACCAATAAATGTATACACATATCAAACTAATCCTACATTCCTAAGGTATTGCATCGTGTGTGTTCATCATCGTCGACCATAGAATAATTATTCGAAGAATAATAAAGGCTCGAGCAGACCGGATGCGTATGCGTACACGTAAGCATAGACGTAAAGCGGTGACAGTTCCATACATCAAATTCAGAGGTACGTGTACGTCTACGCTTACGTGCACGCATATGCATTCGGTGTGCTCGAGGTTTTATTCGTTATTCTATTGCATCTGCGTATCTATCTTCTAGCTTGCTAGATCATTGCCTGAGACAATTTTCGAGTTCCTAAGTCGACTCATGCACTCATACTTATCAATGTTTGCAGCTGTAATGTAACCCGTAAGGCAGGCTAACTAGCAACTGTACCAATCAGTCTTTCATATCAAAATAATTCCGAAATTGACTTATACATACATACATATAATCACGCCTTTATCCCTTATGGGGTAGGCAGAGCACCAAGGGCCGATAGAACCGCATGGTGCCACTTCTGACCAATTTTGAGGATATAATTGAGATGTACAAGTTTGGTTAGTAGTGACAGGTGGTCAGCCCATCGCCTACAAAATACCAAGACCCTCTTGTCCTTCTACTGACTTGTACGGTATGCCCTGGAAGAGAAACAGCTGTTGTATTATACTTTTTTTTCACTCCCAGAGCAGCATAGAAGATTGACTTATTAATGAAAGGTAATAGCTATATACTATTTTTTTGTGCCCTGACATTGCATCATATGCATAATATGCAATATATAACATAGCGCGTCGGAGCGGCGCCGGGTTCTGTCTAGGAGTTACTTGATTGATATTGAGTAGCAAATGGAACTAAGATGTAACAAGATATAGGAGTAGGTTTGTACAATTGCTTTATTTTATTCCGAGTGTACGCTTTTTTTCTCAATTCATAATTTCTGAACGTTACAGTGCTGACTGCAACTTTGCATTTAAAAATAAGTTTACTTCAGGTTAACAAAATATGAAACTCAATACATTAGGTCTTTTTGTTGTGGTAGTAAATTATACTGTAGTGTAGTCACTGGCGGACTAAGACTTTTTGAGGCCCGGGGCGGTTTTTAATTTTAGGGCCCCCTGGCGCCCGCCCTCCAGATTTACTGAATTAAACAAATGCAGATAGATAGAAACTATCCATTAGAAATCCTGGGAAGGTCCACATTAATATCAACATTTCGATGCAAGTACATAAATGACTCTACCTAATTCCGACCTCTGGTTATGAATCTTATGAACTTAGATGAATTAGGTACCTACACCGTTTACTTATTATGGTAAATGATCGGAAGAATGTTTTTTTTTTTTTAATATGCCAATCCGAGGCCCCTCAGTTGTGGGGCCCGGGGCGGACCGCCCCCACCGCCCCCATATTAGTCCGCCAGTGAGTGTAGTAGTAGTGGCTGCAAAATTTCAAGAAGAGTTTCAGGTTGAGTAAATAAATCGTGAAGGGATAACAAACAAAGTTACTTTTGCATTTGTAATAATAGTAAGAATAAGCTTCTTCTATGCTGCTCTGGGAGTAAAAAAATAGTATAATACTACGGTTGCTTCTCTTCCCGGGCATACTGTATAACTCAATAGAGGGACGTGAGTGTCTTGGTGTTTTGTAGGCGATGAGCTGACAACCTGTCACTACTAACCAAACTTGTACATCTCAACTATACCCTCAAAATGTGGTTCTATCGGCCCTTGGTGCTCTGCCTACCCCGTAAGGGATAAAGGCGTGATTATATGTATGTAGTAAGGATATGGATTCAGATATATGTATTGTATAACTAGTGTAAAAGCTAATAAGTTAGTTTTGAAATTCACCTATCTAACTCAAAATATTTTTCTGCAAAGGAAAAAAAGAGACATTTAAAATCATATCAATAGTCAGTACATAATAATACCCAGTATCTCATAACATACAGGTATAATATTGAAGTGTTATACTTGAATGGCAAAGTGAAAAGTTTTCAATATTTTTCAACTTGCCTCAAACAAACGAACGAACGGATTAATTCAGTAAAGTGAGGGGCATTTTACTGAATTACGGGAATTCTGAAATATTTAAGAGATTAAAAGTTTCAAACAGACGTACGGCTAACTTTTCTTGTTAGACTTTTGAACGTTCTATAAATTGAAATTAGTCCTATTTTTTGCAACAAAAAAATATTTGTTTATCAGATTTGTGCATCTACTGCTAAGATTTTTCCTAATAACGAGAATATTAAACGTTACGCTAACTCGTTTGTAATGCGAACGGCTAAAGAGTGGAATGCACTTCCTGCCGATGTATTTCCCGAGCACTACAACATTGGTCTCTTCAAAGCTAGAGTGAATAGACACTTTCTAGGCAAACATGTCCCACCCTAGGCCGCATCTTGCTTAACATCAGGCACGATGGCGGTCAAATGTTTGCTTAGCTAATTGTAAATATATATATAGTTGTGAATACGAGTATAAAACATAAAGATAAAGAGCTTTATATAAAATATGTAATCAACTCTTACGACATGCGTAGAAGAAGATGCAGCTGGTGTATTCTTCTAGTGAAGCCCCGCATCAGCCCAGGGGGCAATTCTTGAAAATGTTTTAGCCGAAACGCAGCCACTAACGAACCGTTAACGAAATGCACTGCGAAGCAATATATACTTACCGCTTGAGTAATAAGGTATATTTTAGCACGCATCGGTCGCCAGTATGACAGAATAAAACAAATATATGTCTCGTGCTGAAATGTGTCTAATTACATCACCGTAATGTAATTATTGCTTTGTTCTGAGCGTCTACAACGGTTCCGTTTTGGCTTCGTTCCAACTCGAGACTTTTCGAGAATTGCCCCCTGGTGAAAATTCTAAGTCCAAATCTTGTACTATTATAACCTAGAATAAATCTCTTGTGACATAATTAAACGAGCTTTAAACACGTTTGATGCCACTTTTTCACCCACCAATGATTTTCAATACTAACATTATATAAAATTTGCCATTACCATAACCTTACCTAACTCATATACCTCTAAACACAGGGTTGTTTTTTCTTTGAATTCCCTAATTTCAGTGAACAGTCTAGTTGTAGTTGAGGTCCCTTGTCTTACCTGTCAAAAGTTCATTGAACCGCGAAGATAGGCGTTTGGTGAGTAGAGATACATATATAAGTAGCTGTTACTATATTGTAATATACCTAATTCGCAAGACCTACCCCCATAAATATCATAAGATACCTACTGATTGATCGAAAGTTAAATCACACTCAACCATTGAAAAAGCTATTAGTAATAATACTTTTGTCCAATCAGTAAAAAGAAGAAAAATTAAATATTTAATTCCTGTATTATTAATATTATTATGTATTACCCAACTGCGACAGAAAGAGGGTATTATCTGTTAATTGTATGTATGTATCTTTGTATATTTGTTTGACACGCTCTCAAGTCTAGATCGCGGTTTATTTGAGCTTGTGAGGTATAATAAATTCGTTTTTGACACTGGGTAGATAAGGTATATGAAATTTTTAACGCTGTAGGGCTATAGATCTGCTACATGTAAAAGAGGTTATTTCACTTTAGCAGGGTGTTTTTTGGGCGTCAACGTTTCCGAATACTACGGAGTCTATTCATCATCACGATCATTTTTCTCCATAGAAGCATACCTGGGAAGTGTCTGGTTCCCAAGATATTAGGGTCCAAAGTTGAGTAAATAGACTGAGTTTTTCTGCATAAATGCACATAGACGCGCGTAGCAAGATTTTTTAACGAGAAATAATTAATATTTGTCTATAAAAAAAACTAACATAAACACCAGACAATATAAATTTCGCCCGATCAAGTAATAAAAAAAATACATTTTTCCCAGCATTTTTTTTGGCATAAAATTACTTTACTTGATGTATAGAGTTAAGAGTGGCCATGAAAAAACGCCCTGTCTATTAAGAAATATAAACTCGCCTCTGTACGTTCTCTATGTAACTATGTAAATACACTATTTTGTCCAATATTTATGTACAATAATGAACATCAGATTCATATGGTCATAAAGAACCTAAGATAAGAAATTATTAACAATTTGGAGTGTGTGATCCATACACTTCTAAATCATTATAAAATTATTAATAAAGAAATGGAAAAAATTCCTCACCCGGGTGGGAATTGAACCTACGACCTCTGCATTCTTCTTCTAAATCTTCTTACTGGCGGTATCTATTAAAATCAATGTCTATAGTTAACTAAGTAGGCAGGAAAATCGTTGATCCCATCTGGTAGAGTTGTCGGTTGCTTTTGTAATAGATTTCAGCTCTTGTATTACTTGTTCAGTGAACGGAAACTAGGTTTAGACCTTGAACAAACTAGTGAAGTAAAACGTAAAGAGAACAGACATTTTGTTTCGTTTCTTATGATTTCTTGTGGTTTTATACATACATACATCTAGAGGATTAATAAAAAAGAAAGCTACTTTTTAAAAGTCAATCGTTAAATTAGTAGACATATTTATTTTATGGAATGATATTAAAAATACAGTTAAATTTTTTACCTACATTTCAATAACCAATGTTATGTGTAGTAACAAAACGCTCAAAAATCAGAACACATCTCACGTTGCAGAACAAAACGCATCAATCGGAAACCGAAGGTAAATATTACGTGTGTTAGATACTGGCCGCTCTATATGTGCATTTTAATATTACATTAATAACTGATCATACACATCATTTATTTGAAGAAAAAACCAGACTAAAAATATTGGCCCAGTATTACTCTCAGGATTAAGACGAATCTAACCATACCTCTCTAGCTCAAATGTGACAAGCCGTATAAGCTCCAGGGCGTGCCAAAGAAATGTATATGTTACGGGCAACGTGATTAACTGGGCATTATTAATAAGAACCCGTGGTCCATGTAATAAGTCAGTATTTGTGATAGCTTAATTTATCACTTAGACCGGGCAGTATGAATCAGGCAATATAGGTTAGAAGAATGAGGCGGCGGCGACCGCCGCCGCCGATTTCTTCGTTGTTAGGTTACATATTTAAGTTTAAGACGATAATCTCACTAAACTTGGACCGTTTTATAACTATGTTCCTAGTGAGATAGTAATGAATAGCTTTCGTATAACTATGTTACGGCTTTATCTATCTTACTGCGACATTTTATTACTTTGCTCAAGATAGGGTGAGCATTATTCACAATGGCCAGGAATAGTGATTGATCATGCTGTTTTAATCACATTGTCCAATTGAGTCGGGTTTTATGAATACAGATCGGCCATTATTAATAGTGTCCAGACTTATCAAATTGCCCGTAACATATACACACACTCGAAAAACATAATCCTCCTTCTTGCGCAGTCAAATAAAATTAATTTTAATTCGCTCCAAATACCACAAATTAGAATTTGATATATTTATTTTTCTTCAATCCAGCAAAATTTCAATCCACATTTTTCCCATTCCCGTGAGAATTTTGGGAAATCCTTTGTTATCCGGGCATAGGATACATCCTATATACGTCATACAAAGAACAGACCCTTAAGTTTCAGGTCTCTACGATTAGTGGTTTAGGTAATCTGTAGGGTAAGCATGAACCTTTATACGCGCCGTAACGTATTGACTCGCAAGTAAAATATATGTGATATTACAGTGAGACGATAGCGGTACGGACTATCGAGAGTTTCGTGGTTTTCCCACTAATCCGTCAGTCATTTAGGACAAAGTATTTAATATAGATTTCTATTAAAGAAGACTAAATGATTTATGTTCAGATATAGTGGCCCGACTCTATACCGTCGATCAGTCATGTACGATGCATGCGTGATGCACGTCGCTCCCGATAACGATTTGAACACTTTGTGACAATAAATAAACATTTTTTTTACAGCCGTTTGACGAATCACTCGGTTTTCTATGGAAATATTGATTGGTCGAAATAAATTGGTGGCTTCGTTGTTAGTTTCATTTTTAGGGTTCGTTAGGGCGAAGTTTTAAGTGATATTGTTTTTTTCGCTTAAATTTTTTACAAAAATTAAGTGTTTACCTTAAAAAAAATTATAGTAAGCATAAGATTAGATGGTATCTATTTAGGGTGTAATATTACGGATATCTTAAGCATGTTATCTTACTTTATAGTAAAACATTTTTTTATGTAGTCTTATCTTTATGTAAAAAGCAATAGTTTACAACCATACACATATACAAAGTTAATTTACTTTATAATATTCGTATGGCTTTTTTACGGTTTTACATTTAGTTAGCTACAGTATCATAGCCTTTATCCTACGCTTAAATAAAGCTCTTTTATCCTTTACAAGACTTTTACAAGATAAAGACAGTTTATATTCTTATATCGTGAGTAAGTACGATAAACAACATGCATACAGACCTCCACCAATGTAGCTGCATGGAAGACAAAGCGTTTTATAGAGTTTGAGACGTTTGGTGTATGCGAGTTTTGGTAGGGTGTACGACTTGTACAACATGGCATGTATACTATTAGGTACTCTCTTTTAGTAATATTGTATGGTATGGTAGGAAACAGTGTAGTTGAGGTAGCTGATAGGTGTACAAGTTAGGACTTGTACTGCAATAGACTTAAATTCAAGTTTAAGAAAAGGATGGTTATAAAATATACCTTATGTAAGGAGAATTGAGATCAATTTAGATTTTACACATAAAAATTGTATACACTCTACTAACCGAACTTGTACATCTCAACTATACTCCCAAAATTGGTCAGAAGTGGCACCATATGGTTCTATCGGCCCTTGGTGCTCTGCCTACCCCGTAAGGGATAAAGGTGTGATTATGTGTATGTATACCTTTTTTCTTGCTTCATAGATCTTTCTAAGAAAAAATACTTTAAAAAAGCACAAAAAAGTTGAATTACCAAAAATTTGATTTCATCTTCAGTCTTAAATTGTGTAGACAAGTTTTTGTACAATACACATAGGTAAACTATTTTTATAGCATTGCATTAACATACTTACCCCTTGTATTACAACCTGTATGTATTTAAACATAATCTCATTTAGCAAGAAAGGTATAGTATATAAGCTATTTTCATAGCACTATTAAATGCATAGCAACAGTTAACAAACCTCTTGTGTTACATCCTGTTTGTAAAAAAAAAACATGACTTAACAACCTTAAGCTTGATAACAGGCATTATCTAAAAACATAGACAAAACAAAAACATGTATCTCTATTGGTGCGACCGAGTGAACTATAAAGAACCTTACACATTACACACCACGCACACTCTAAAGGCCCAAACACACCGATCAGCATAATCGCTCCTTTCACATGCCGTCTGCGCCGGACTTATATCCGAATGTTTTTTCACGGACGCGCGCTGCATATTTTATATCAGACACTATGTAGGGTAGTTATTACGTAACCTTTTTTTTTGCAGTAGAAAACTATTTAATTCTGTTTTTTATTTTCAAAAAAATATCTCTAGGTGATAAGAATAATTAAGATAAATAGTACCTACCTAATCAATATAGCATTAGGATTAAAATTATTTTTAAATAACATTATTTTCTATTTACTTAGATTAAAATTCTCTCCTTTTGTCGTAGAACATACTCGTACACATAATTCAAATATAAGTAGGTTTTTCTATGCTGCTCTGGGAGTGAAAAAAAGTATAATACTACAGCTGCTTCTCTTCCCGGGCATACTGTATAACTCAGTAGAGGGACAAGAGTGTCTTGGTGTTTTGTAGGCGATGGGCTGACCACCTGTCACTACTAACTGAACTTGTACATCTCAACTATACCCTCAAAAGGTAAGGGATAAAAGCGTGATTATATGTATGTATCTAAGTAGGTATTATGGACTATACACATATACACATGGCCTCGTACTAAAAAAAAGGTTAGTTAGTACTGCAGGGTCACAAATTAGTCCTTACAACCATTATAACATAGCGGGGACAAGTGTAAATGGTCATTGGCAAGACGCTAGCTCATGGCTTGAGGAAAAGCCTGTTTCCTTTGACAATATTTTATTTAAATAAAAAATCGTGTCAATCCGAAACTACGTAATAACCAAAGGAAAAGGATTTTTTCGCCGGCAACCTACATTTATGACCGCTGCGAGCATTGCATATGTATGGGTTTAGGTTTTGAATTCCAATAGCCGCAGCCGGTCCGACAGACTCTCGCTATCAAACGCCGTGCCGTGTGCACGCCACTTTAGCTGCTCATTTACATCGTGTGTACATGGACTTTTAAAAGGGTTTATACGAAATTGAACTATTATATTTTTATGTTTTAGTTTGAACTTTGAACAAAACTTTGCTATTTTATTCTAACTAATAATGATTATAATGTTTACTGAGATTGTTTCAGAAGTACCTAGCACAAGAATAATATTTTTTAGACATAGTTTTACGAATGTCCCCTCTTTTATTCTTACGTAATAGTACTTACTCGCACATCTTGTCAATGCTATTGCCAATAATTTTCTAGTTTACTCTAGTTCTCGTCTTACCTGAAACAAAATAACAGTTAAAATTAATACCTTATTTGATCCAGACATTAATGAGTTTTTATTAAATATGTTCCTGAGATAGGGTATTCAGAACTGCAGAATCAGAATAATGGAGACTGATGCTAATGATTAGTGTTAAGTTGCTAGCTTATCGCCTAAGAAAATACCTTAGTCGACGACATATACGGCAGGAAATACATGTATTATAAATTCTTCACGGGATCAGCACGGGATTAATTTAATAAGCTGTTTGAAATTTATTTTCGAATATAATTTTAAAATATCATTTGATTGAAGTCTTCAATAATTATGAAGTACTAAGCTACTTCTTTTGCAAGTGCCACATTTGCAAGTGGCAGCCCGTAGGAGCGAGAAATTCTCAGCTAAAGATGCAAATGCCTCCAAATGCATCAGTATCTACCTCCAGAAGCCGTATGAAGCAACCATAAAGCATATTCAAAGAAGAGGTGTTAAAATAACTTTTGTTCATAGGGAATCAGCCTACCACGCGTTCCCGCCACTATAGCTCCTAGGACCAACAAAGATTACCAGGAACATTCAAATAAAGCATAGGAAATCCCGGGAAACTTAACAAGCGACTATGTAGTATTTAAAGTAATAGAAATACATAATGTTTTGGCGGCTACACGTACGCGAAATGTAACTGCCAGGCTACAGATAGGGTGCACGGCTCTTTTTTTGGAATTTATGTTGTACTAGCTGTTGCCCGCGACTCCGTCCACGAGGACTGCAGAAAAAACAAAATGTCGAAATTATCCGGTATATAAATATTTTCCCGGGATAAAAGTAGCCTATGTGTTAATCCAGGTAACTTCACACCAAATATTATTAAAATTGCTCCATCCGTTTTTACGTGAAAGAGCAATAAAAATCTATCCATACTTACAAACTTTCGCGTTTATAATATTAGTAGGATAACTTTATATAATTTTGATATTGTATTTATGTGCGTGCAATATATGTGTGATTCTCAAATAAAAACTTATGTATGACATAGTCTATGGCTATCTTTTGACCTGAGCACAAAACCCATCAAGTTGCCAAGCCTTTTAACGAGTTATTATGTGTAGGCTACATAAGCAGTCGTACGACTCCATTGACAGTCACAGCTCCATTAGTATTTGCTCCATGGTAGCAGCAATAGGATAATGGCGTTGCCCTGTCAGCTCGAGAGACAGACAAACAGATTGTGTGGGGCTGGGTTAGGGCTCGCAACATCGATCCGTCAAATGTAGACTCGAGTCACATTCAGAATCTGACAAATATCTAATCTACAAAAAGATAATTTTTGACCAAAACATTAAAATGAAGTTTTTTTGGTTAGGACCTTCTAATTAAGAAATGCATATTTAACTTATTTATTTTAAATATGCCCTTATTAGATCGCATCTCAATCAATTTCATCCCTGGTTCATTTCACTCTTAAATTTGATTTGAATGTAAAATGTAGGATGAAATAGAATCACCTATCATATTAAAAACATTCTAACATTGCATAAATTTATTTCATTTCGTTCGAGCTGGATGACTAATACAATGAATACTAATAATTGACCCGGTAGCTCAGTGGTTAGAGCAACTAGCACGGTATGCAGTGGTCGTGGGTTCGATTCCCACTCGGGTGAAGAATTTTTTCCGTTTCTTCATTAATAATACATAAATAGTTTTACCAGCTTGTAAGTCAAACCGCAAGCCAAGATTGGCTTATCAAAGCCCTCATTACCGTTGCAGCCGTAGGTGTTAGCTATGACGTGATCGCTGAGCGCTCCACAAAGCGAAACTAACCCAATCAGCTAATCAAAGCGGTTTCTACTTACAAGACGCTTTATTAATCAATCGCAGCGTAAAGCGCTTTACGTTTATCAGTCGAAAATGTATTATTACTAATCTTGTTCTATGAGATTTACACATTGGCGATGATTAAAAATCTTTATTAATAAAGAAAAATTTCTTTATTAATAATTTTATGATTAAAAATCTACAATAATGTTCATTTATTCGCTTCGTCATATTTCAAGTTAATGTGTGTCGAAAAGCGATGGTAGGCTCAATCCTTATCACAAGGGACTCCTGTGAAAAGTACTGTGAAAACATGTGAAAAGTACCCAAATCCCTTTTTGACCTAAAAGCCCTAGTCTTTCACTTTGGCCGCGACTATATCCGAATTCCTCCACATAAAGTAGGTTGTAATAATAAAATTTTATCTAGCCCGGCTCAAAGTTGTACATTAAACCAAAATATACTAAAAAACTTACCTTACATTCCCAATGACGCAGTTTAAACAAAAATATTTATCGCATTACCCTAACAAAAACAACGTAAAAGCAGAGTTCCATGCTAAAGTACAACCGCAAACAAAAGTGTAAAATAAAAACCGGGAATATTCCGAACTTTCTCCTCTCGGCCACACCTCGATGGCGGAAATCATGAACGTAGATGTACTTGGATTACACACTTTAAATATCTATTTGAAGTCAATATCGTTTGTAATATCATCATCATAATATAAAGAGATTTCTCTCAGAAAACCCTCTTACACAATTCACAGGAAACAATTTAAAGTTTATTTAATAAATTTAGAATAATAATTTCACAGCGTGACAGTATAGGTGAAATATTATTATTTCATGGCATATTGGTATAATAATATAGTTATCCTTTTTACTTATTAAAAAATACATTTTGAAAAAAAATCTGCTGTCCCATACAGTCTTGTATAATTACTGCACTGAAATGTATGGAACAGCTGATTTTTTTCACTATTTCGAAGTTGGCCCGTTTCTTTTTACCTACTTAGTTACGTGCCAAAAGCACATCACAAATTTCGCAAAGACCCGGAAATGCCGGACTAGCGACATTTTGGCTTCAAGTAGGTATTTGGAGTTCGGACTCCAAATATATATACATTCACAGTGACACCTCGCCGGTGGAAAACCGCGAGTACACCCGGCAACTATTATAGCCGCATTACAGTCGGCTAATGCAAGGATAATGAGCGTGAAAGTGTACTTGTGATGTATGAGTCTGGAACGGCTCGCATAAATATTAGCACGTGCAACCCTCGGATATATGATGGTGATTTTGCGTATACGTGAGAAGAAAAGGTATTTATATCTCTCTACAATTTTGTAAAAAGTTTGTTGTATCCTGAATCTGTTTTTTCTTTCATTTCTTAGAACAAAATATAATAAATAAACTAAAAATAAATACGTACATAATGATTAATGTAAACAAAAAAAAAATATATAACTAAGAGCATACAATATTTGAAATTTATTCTCATTTAAGACTTTATTGTACACAGTAAAGTTTCACAAATAAAGTTGATGACCAAGATGATGTACAAAGGCGTACTTATCTCTTAGGGAATTTCTTCGAGCACTTTCGTACTTAATAACATTCATATAAAATAAATAAAAAATACATCCCTACAATGTATATCTGGAATACACCCTTAGAAAGGGAAAGAAGAATAATAATAACAAAAATCATTTCCACTTGTACCCTATTAAAATTAATAATCGTACCTTTTAATAATTAGAGTAGCGTTATGTTCCCGATTGTACATGGCTCCGCACCGCTCTTCATTTGCCTCGAAATGGAGTTTTAAAACTGAACCGAATTCGAATTATTTGCTCTTTAGCAGGAGTTAATGCTGTTTAAATTCTAAAATAAGGGAAAAATATTGTCAAAGATATTAGAATACTAGACTAATGAATTTAAAACTTCTTAAAAATCTAACCTAAAATCAATCTATACTAACTTATTATTATACTGAACATGTTATTAAACGAAATGAAATTTCAATGAATTGGCCGTAGTTCCTTCTTCTACCACCAACTGTGGGACTCGCGAATTGCTCTAATGTCCTAAGGAACTCGGGTATTCTCTCAGAAACTTGTTACAGATCTTTAAACCTTCTTTACCTTATTTCGGAAACAAATTATGTAGAATGTACATACACTGAAAAAATACAATACAATAGCAACAATAAAAGAAGACAAACAGGATACAAACATAAAAACCTTATTCACTATGGGTGCGTCCACCACCGGGCCCTTCACCCTCCACTGACCCTCGGATCTGATAACTCATAACTGCGAAAACAAGCACTTGCACTACCTACAATCGCCACGAGAAACCAGACAGAGATTGTAGTGAACCCATAGTGAAATTCCGAATTGTAACGCCTAATACAATTTGATTTAAATAAATAAATAATAAATAAATAAAATTTATTTAATATCAAACATTTGGTATACATACATTAAAAATCTTAAAATTTAAATAGGTAGTATATAAAATTTACCTAAACTAGGCTGAGCCTGTGCTTTAGGTTTGCGAAAACTCATGATTATGTAAAAGTAAATTAATAAATACATGCATAAAAGATTCTTACATTTTGATCTATATAACTATTTCTTTACATAAAAATTTAAACTAAATAAACACATGTAAAAAAGAGTGTTACATTTTGATATACTAAATAACTTTTTTTTTTTTTTTTTAACATAAAAATAATTTAAAACTATATATTTACTATTTATCTACCGTAAGCAAGTTCTCGGTTTCGTCATAGGACAGCTCCTGCAGACATTTGTAAACTTGTTTCTTACAATCAAAGTAATTGAGGTTATATATGTAATAAACTTTATTTATTCTATTGTATAACAAGGGTCCCATATAGGCAAAAAATCTATTTGTAAAAGCAAACGGTGTTGAGGAAACAGTACAAACAATATCTTTTCGTCTTTTGTTAGTCACGTCATGATCATAAGCAAGCACTTTGTGCTGTTTTAGTACAGTGTGCATTATAAAAAGCTGGCGGACGGTTAGCACCTTGCAAGAATTATAAAGTAGGGAAGTTGGAAATAGGAAGGGACGAAACGTAGCCACCTTAAGTATTGCGCGTTGAGCTCGCTCGAGAGATAGTATGATGGTTTTATGTGTTCCACCCCATGAGCTGATACAGTACTGAATTATGGATTGACCAAGGACCTGATAAACTTGTTTAATTAATTTTGAATCAGCAATAAGCCGTAGTTTTTTGAATACATATAGTAACTTCCGTACTCTACTAACTACTTCTTGTATATGTGCTCGGAAAGAGAGGGTTTCATCGAGTGTAACCCCAAGATACTTGATACTTGTAGTTTTTTGGATATGTGGACAATTACAGGAGAGACCAGAAAGACATAAATGGGCATAGATATGAGGATATAAAATAATATGATGGGTTTGGCGCATGGTAAAATGGATGTACTTAGTTTTATCAGCGTTTAGTGTTAGTAAATTATATTGAAGCCAGTTATTTACAGTATTAAACCCTTGTTGTGCATAATTAAAAAGCTCCGTATTGGTGTTAGCTGAGAAAATTAAAGCAGTATCATCAGCATAGGAAATTATCTTGCCTTGTTCCAGATTTAGGTTACACAAGTCGTTAATGTAAATTAAAAACAGGGTAGGACCCAGGATACTTCCCTGAGGGACTCCAAAGCTGGTGTTTTGCTGGTCATCACTGATAAAGTTTTCTATTTTGACACATTGGTATCTGTTGTCTAAGTAGTCTGCTAGTAATTTATGTTGAGTGCCTCTTATACCTAAGGAGTCTAACTTTTTTAAAAGGATGGGTACAGATACCGTGTCAAAAGCTTTTGCTAAGTCCAGGAAAACAGCCAGAGTCTGTTTTCCCTTACCCAATTCTTGTGAAACATAGTTGGTCAGACAATGGACCGCATCATCCGTCGAAAGCCTAGTTCTAAAACCAAATTGGTTAGGTGACAGAAGATGGTTTTTCTCAAGATAGTTGACTAGTCTGATGTTAATGATCTTTTCTAAAATTTTTGAAATTGATGGGAGTAAGGATATTGGTCTATAGTTATTCACTCTGTCTTTACTTCCTGCTTTGTGAATTGGTATCACTACTGCCTTTTTAAGACATTTTGGGAATATTCCTTTAGATAAGCATAGTCGGAAAATATGTGTTAGGGGAGGAACCAGAATATGTTTAAATTGCTTAAGTATTTTATTACTTATATTATCCCAGCCCACGGCGCAGTCATCTTTTAGACCTGAGATGATGCGTGTGACTTCATTTTCATCTGTGTCCAATAAAACAAAAGATTTGGTACTCAACACAGAAGTATTAGTTTGTAGCAAGGGAATATTAGATCGTGTGCCGGAATTTTTCGAAATCTGTTCAGCGAGATTCTTTCCTATATTTACAAAGAACTTATTGACCTCATTACCCGCTCGAAGTGGCGTAGAACAGGACGTTAGTAAATTCGAACATGATTTGTGCTCTTTAGCTGTATATGTGACATTTTTAATAAATTTCCAAACTTGCTTACTGTTGCTACCAGCCCTTTGTAAAATGCTTTTCTCATACGTGATTTTAATTTTCTTTAGGAGATTATTGCAAAAATTTCGGTACCTTTTATAAGTAGTTTGTATTATGGTATTTTCGGGACAACGCTTTGCCTTTTGATGAAGTTTGTCTCTATGCCTCATACAACGAATAAGGCCAGGAGTGATCCAGGGTTTGATGTTATGATGTTTTTTATTAACTATACGCGTGTTGGTGTTCTGAAGTATTGCTGATTGGACAGATCTAATTAGAAACAATAACGCGCAGTTTACGTCTGTAGAATAAAAAAAAAACTGGGTCAAAATCCAAATTGCATAAATCATGTTCGAGGTTGTTTACGTTTAGTATACATTTAGCACGAGTACGATTTTGCTTAGGTGGCGTTAGGTTAATGTTAAGTAGAACAGCATTATGGTCGGTTATAGTTGATGTAGTGACGAGCGTGATGCATGGTGAACATGATTTGATCATGAAGTGATCTACACAGAAACCACTAATGCGAGTGGGCAAAGTATGACCGGGAAAAAGTCCGTGTTTTGAACATAGGTCAAGATAATCTTGACTAATTTCTTCAAAACATTCTGGTCTAATGTTTATGTTAATATCGCCAGATAGGATAATATTTTTATAACAGGTCACGGCTTGGAGCGTTTCATCTAAAGATTTATAAAAAGGGTCTAAAATTCGATAAGATGGAGACCTGTATATAGCAAGGATGACTATATCGAGACCAATTTTTATAATCAAAGAGCTACAGTCTTGAATAGCAGGTTCCTCCACGGTAACATTCAAAATAGAGTCTCTAACGTACACCACTACACCATCGCATTTATTACACATTTTTGTGCTACAATAAGCGATATAGCCCGGCAAGATCGGAAGATTGCCCTGTCTGTTTATTGACCAACATTCAGTGAAGACTATTACGTCACAGTCAATTTTAAGCCTATGCAAGAATATGCTAAAACTATCTACGTTCTTATAAATGCTGCGAATATTTTGCGTTAGTATAGTTAATGAATTTTGACAGGGGAAAATATACTGCCTACATTCCTCAACATCACAAATCTTCGAGTCTGACACAAACATATTATCCAATTCTTCAATAAAATCTAAATCCATACTTACACTATAAAATAAAATTTATAAAAGTCTAAAATATAAACAATTAGAGATGGCGCTCTTAGGCGCCTTCATAATCGGTAGAGTTGATGTACCTATACTCGGCAGCTTTTCGGGCCGGACATTTATAAAAACCTTATGTAGAAACGGTGTAGATTAATCATATTACCATACATATTAGTGTTATATGTACCTTATGGGTATATACTTAGCAAAAAGTCAAGACGCCCGACGCGGTTCCGCCCGGAAATTAGCTGCGAGATGAAGTGTCGATCGAGTGTGTTCAGTGAGGGGCTAGCTTTATTTTTCATGCAGAGCCAAATCTATGCGTATTGAAAACGTCTGTACATCTTGGTATACTAACTGACTTTCTTAAAATAAGTAGACAACAGCATCATGGGGATGTGTTAATTACCAAAAGTATTTTTAATGTAGCGTGCTTTGTAAATAGGTACATGGATAAGTTTTTCATCTCGAGTTTGGTTACCCATGGAAAAAAAGAAAATTGATATGTTTGTACCAATTTATAGAGAGAGAAATTAGATAGTAAAATATAAAATAATTTGGAAGCGAAGCGAATGCGGACCACTAGTTTTTATCTTAAAACTGATAAATGCACAGCTTATCATAACAAAATATTAAAAAAAACCGCGATTGGCCCACCACTCATTCTCACCTCTGCAACTCCTGCAAGCCAGGATCAACAGAGGCGGCCAGAAAAATGCAATCAAAGCATAGAAAATTCCGGGGGGGCCTAACTAGCGACTAAAAAGTATTAAAACTAATAGACAAAACAGAATGTGCAGTATGAAAATAGGTACACTTAATATTAAATTAAATTAATGACAAAATATAACTAAATAATAAATACATAATATTTAAGAAATAAATATCTTAGTACCAAAGTGATTTGAAAATTAACGCCTACTTTTCCTTCGAAAATACCTACTTCCACACTCGTCTACACAACAAATTCACAAAAATACCCCCGTCAATGTCATCAGATGTATTCACACCCAATTTCTCCATAAAATTAGTGACACTTCACACCGAGCGTTTCGTGCATCACGACCTATTCAATACTCAAGCATGTGCATACCTTAACAAGCGCACTTAATGTAATGCACTTGGAGCACTGTGTAGTGATGTGACATGAGTCTGGTTTTTGTCGATAGATAACTGGTATCAAATTGTGCAAGTGTTGGTATCGAAGTATAAGTGCTGACCGTGACATTTGTGTATGAGAGCTGTAAATACTCCATATACGGTCTTTAGTTCGTCCAGCTACATAATTTATTTGTAATGTGTAATGTAATTTAATCGTTATTTCATCATCAGCCTATTGCAGTCCACTGCTGGACGTAGGCCTCCCCCAGAGCACGCCACAAGAGCCACAAGACTGCCATGGGGGGTATTTGCCCATAGTCACCACGCTGGGCAGGCGGGTTGGTGACCGTGACGTTATTTAATTCAATATAATTATGTAATTCAATGAAATTTTACTTCATATTATCTATTGTAATTTCTATGTAATATGGGTGTATACCTGAAATAAATGAATTATTATTTTTATTATAGCTGGTATCTATACCAAATGTTTGGTATCAACATTACATCCTTACTCGCTAAAGCATGCCATTGAAGCGCTTCCGCAGTAGACGCGTCTCCCTTCGAGTTTTATTTGCAACCACAATTGTACTGTCAAGTGGAGGGGCTTACCACGAAGGAACGACAAAATGGAGATAATATTGAGAAGTTCTATTTTAATTTATACTTCATTCATTATTGTAATTTGACTAAATAAACAAACTAACTGGTGGCAACTAAAAAAACATGTATACATAACTGCTTATGTATGAGTATTTTTACCAATAGATATACCTATACAGGATGATTTTTGGTCGTCAACGTTCCCGAAAACTACGGAATCTCCTCATCATCACGATCATTTTTCTCCATGGAAGCATACCTGGGAAGTGTCTGGTTTCCAAAATATTAGGGTCCAAAGTTGAGTAAATAGACTGCGTTTTTCTGCATAAATGCACATAGACGCGCGTAGCAAGATTTTTTCACGAGAAATAATTAATATCTGTCTATAAAAAACTAACATAAACACTAGACACTATAAATTTCGCCAGATCAAGTAATTTAAAAAAAAAATGAAAAAAAAAAAAAATCCCAGCATTTTTTTGGCATAAACTTACTTTATTTGATGTATAGAGTACGTACTCTTCGTTAAAGGTGGCCACAAAAAAACACCTGTATATATAACAGTAAAACACAGCAATCTGAAACACAAACAGACAAAATTTATCCGTACTGATCGAACAAACGCGTGAATTAATCGATACGTTTTGTACACGAGCATATTGTTGTCAACTGTTTGCTTTGCGACGGATTTCATGTTATTGTGGACAGATTGTACAGTATGTGTTAATCTGTTTGGACACATTTCTGAGTTTTTGTAGTGATTTTTTGTTTAAAACTCCCATATTGATTTATATTAGTGCACTTTTGCTACGTCGAAATAATGCTACGAAAGTTTTCGTAGTAATGTGCTACGAATGCTACGAATAGCGTAGTCAAATTCTCAGTGGGCAAGTGGATTAGAGTGGAATAGGCCGATTTTTGTTGCTTTAGTTTTTTTTCTTTAGTATTTTTAATGTAATTCCTATACTAGCTTCCCGCTACTTTGTCTGCATGAACTATACAGTCTATTATGTGTTATTCTGATTCTGTGTTAGCTAAGTAGATTTTGCATGAAAGAGTAACAAATATCTATTTTCAGACTTTTACACGAATAACATCAGTAGTATAAGATATAGCTAAATATATTGTATACTAGGGACTCGCCCCGGTTGACAAAGTCGTGGGCGGCAGCTATAGAAAAGTGTAGTTTTTAGATTTTTTGAGGCATTTTTTTTATTTTTCTCTTCGTTAGAACCATCCTCGTACTTTAAGCGAATAAGCGAATTCGATTTAGCTATTTCGATTGGCGCTTAGCAACACATTCAGCAATTCTTTTTTATATCTTAGATTATTTATCACATTAATACCTACCTTGGCCGCGTGGTACCGGCAGAGTAGAATTCGTACCACCCATGTCTGCCCGTAGGTATCGTACAAGGCGATTAAGGGTTTCCGGGAGGTGGGTAGCAGCGCCTCCCGTGTTGACAACATAGTCCGAAATACAAACTGTCACCAACCCGCCTGCCCAGCGTGGTGACTATGGGCAAATATCCCTCATGGCAGTCTTGTGGCGTGCCCTGGGGGAGGCCTACGTCCAGCAGTTGACTGCAATAGGCTGGTGATGATGATGATGATGATGAATACCTACCTATTTCAAGACACTTATCATATATACATACATAGATATACACATGGTTGTACTATCGATATGGGATAGCTGCAGTATCACCAAAAAGAACCAACAGCCTATCGATTGCAAAAAAAAAGTTTACCAGAAAAAACAAATCATTCAACACCATGCATGCCTAACTGACAATGCTTTGTCCATTCTTGTAAATTGAAATCTCACCCTCCAAAGATAAAGTTTAAATCGCATTAGCCACCTATTTCAAAATCTAAGCAGTTCAAATTTGAACGTTATGGTAACACGTTAAGGTAACATTTACATTGTTAGATGTTCGACTAAACAGTGATATGTCATTGGCCACAGGTGATGGCCGAGGGGTCGTTCGGATGAAAAGTTATTTTCAGCCCTTCAGCCTTCAGGCTATCCCTTAACAATAGTTTGTCGTGAATACCTTGTGAAAATACAGATTTTTAAATTTTATAATAATACTAGTGGACGCCCGCGACTCCGTCCGCGTGGACTACAGAAAACAAAACAAAATATCGAAATTATCCGGGATAAAAACATTTTCCCGGGATAAAAAGTAGCCTATACTCGTATGTTAAGTGGGACCTGTCACAATATATTCCTGAAAACTGCATCGAAATCGGTTCAGCCGTTTTTGAGATTAGCGTGCACAAACGCACAGACAAACAGACAAACCGACAAACAGACGAAAATTTCAAAAATCATTGTTTTGGGTACTTGGTTTATCATTGTTTTGGCGTTGATAAAGGTCTCCTATAAATATTTTTTCTCATATATCTTCCATGTACAGACAGCGATCCGTTACATTTTTATTATATGTATAGATGTACACGCGCTGTGAATCCATACGGGATAATTAATTTTATAATCTGGCTAAACATGATTTGGATTTATGAACAAAGGGTTCGGTATCATACCGGAACTGCAGGATCATTAAGGACATCCCCCAGCCACGTTTAGCTGGGACAGATGCAAGGGATAAGTCAGCATCTTATCGTCTGAGAAAATGCCCTTCCTGAGTTCTTTAGTCGACTCTTATTACATGCACATAAGGAGATGCAGCTGATGTATTCAAGTAAAGCCTCGCATTAGCACAGAAAAATGATTATTTCCTAATTGCAGAACTGAAAAAAAAATGTAATTGCTCAAAGCAGCATCCCGGCAACGACTTACTCAAAAATTCAGATAACGTAGGTACAAATTAACGAGTTTAGCGCGAGCTATATTTGTCTTTTTATTTTTAAAGCGTGCTTTAATTTTTCTCCTTATTTATAAATAATTATATATAATAGTCAGTTATCTTATAATTTTACGACAATAATCTTATAAAAAAATTGATATACAGGGTGTAACAGAAAGGGTATGTTAAGCGAATAGCTATGTAAATAGCCCACTATAGAGAACCTATTTCCAAAATTTCAGACTCAAATTCACATTTATATTTTTCCAGATAGTATGAAGAATTCCGAAACAACTCAGGAATGTTCATACAATCTTGAAAAATAAAAATATGATTTCGAGTCTCAAATTTTGGAAATAGGATCTCTATAGTGGGCTATTTACATAGCTTTTCGCTTAACATACCCTTTCTGTTACACCCCGTATAGTCCGCTGAGGAGAATCTATTCACATATTTGTTGTTCAAGACTTTACGAATATTCCTGATTTGTTTAGGAAGTGTTGTTCTTTATGGGCCTGTAGTTCTGGCTACCTTCTTATATGTATTTATGTATATTTAGGTGATCTCCATACTATGTATGTGCAAAAATTAACGTGCGGTCACTATGTTTTTTATGTAGTTTGTACTATTTTCTTATCTTTAATACCTCTTCAAAAAGTAATAGCATCTAATCAATGCAGACGTTTCTCGTAATCTTAAATAGGCCAATAACATTATTACCCTCTTAAAAACCTAGAAATTAAGTTTAATATTACAAATAGTGATAAAAAATAACCATTGTTACAAATACCATTATACAGGATGTTTTTTTGTGGCCACCTTTAACGAAGGGTACGTATTCTATACATGAAATAAAGTAAGTTTATGCCAAAAAAATGCAGGGATTTTTTTTTTTTAATTTTTAAATTCCTTGATCGTGCGAAATTTATAGTGTCTAGTGTTTATGTTAGTTTTTTTATAGACAGATATTAATTATTTTTCGTGAAAAAATCCTGCTACGCGCGTCTATGTGCATTTATGCAGAAAAACGCAGTCTATTTACTCAACTTTGGACCCTAATATTTTGGAAACCAGACACTTCCTAGGTATGCTTCCTGGACAAAAATGATCGTGATGATGAGGAGATTTCGTAGTTTTCGGGAACGTTGACGACCAAAAATCATTCTGTATAAACTAAGTATATAGCCATTTTAATAACGTCACCGAAAACTGTGAGACACACGGGATTCCCGTGTGTCTCGGGAATAATAAAAAGTATAAATTATACTTGAATTAGGTTCGACGCTCGAAGTTTGTGCGTTAGCATTACAGGGGACTCGGTATAATCTTGTGACGTTCGTATTGTGTGGTTAAACGTACAAGAAGTAGCGATTACTGCCTTATTTTAGTTACAATTTTTTCAGAGAAAATAGAATCAGTTTTAAGAAGTTCAACGATCTGCATAAATATTATTAACTCAAAATCAAATGTTAAGAAAAGCAAATCAAATGTTAGCTGTTCACGGCTGAATAAAAAACCTGCGAAATGCGAGTAGGACTCATGGACGAAGGGCTCCATATTAAATTATCTATAGAAACCGGTCAAAAAATCATGTTTGTAATCAAGTAATTATAAAATTATTAATAAAGAAATGGAAAAAATTCCTCACCCAGGTGGGAATCAAACCCACGACCTCTGCATTCCGTGCCAATCAAGTAATTGTTGATAACAAAAATACATATTTTTTTTTAATTTTTAAATTTTATTAGACACAGAACCTGTGATAGATACCCGAACAGATGGACAGCGGAGTCTTAGTAATAAGGGCTTATTGTTACCTTATGCCCCTTGTTACCTTTTAATAACGAAACCCTAAAAATGTAAATTTAATAGCTAAACGCTAAAATAAGTTTGTAACTTGGACCTAGCCACAATTTGAGGCATTATAGAAAAAATTTGCACAAACTTGTGACAAAACGAGTATTGCCAGACACAGGCTTAGAGTTTCTTCTGAGAGTACTCTCAGGCTAATTTCTAATTCAACTTAATTTTTCGACTACACACTTTGGATGCTAGACTCCGATTCCGATTTACCTTACGATCGACCGACTTGTGCTTGTGTCCTGGACCTTAATTGCTCAGTGTATTGAATGGATCGTTTTTGCTTGTATTTTCCTCTGAGCCACTTAGCAATTCAGTCGGTCGTAAGGTAAATCGGAGTCCAGTAACAATGCGAAAGTAGGTCAAAAACAGGGAGGAATCTAAAAAAAAATGTGTAATGTCACCTTTTGGACCACCCTGTATAGCGACTACACTATAGGTACTTTACTCTATTATAATTTCCTTCTTTATTTTTAACTAGCTGTTGCCAGCAACTTGGTCCACGTAGTAGCCTGTCTTTCTGCGCACTCCGAACTATACCTATATGTTTGCAAAATGTAAAAGATATCTTTACTTTAGCTTTAGTACACAAAGCGTGAAGAAAAAGAAACAAAGAAATAAACAAACATACTTTGGCATTTATAAATAGTTAGAATTTGTAGACAAACATTTTAAAAACGGAACAAACAGAAAACGGTTTACCAGTTTTCATCCAGGGTATACTTACAATTTAAAAAAAAGGTATAAAGATTTTTATCAGAATATAAAATCAGAATGGAACAACATAGTATTTTCGTAGTGACCTTGTAATCTAATTTGAATTTCAGTTGCAAACAAGGAAAGTTACCGCAAGTGTTTACAAATAAACCACTGAAAATACTCTCTTCAATAAAATAATTACATACACACGGCCATGTTCCCGAAACCGGGTAGCCAGGACCACAGAATGACAAAGGAGATTCTAGAGCCAGTTTCAGAAAAGTGGAGATAGATTTCAATGATCAGTGATAAGTTGGTAAGTTATCGCCTCAAAAAGTGCCCGAGCACCTGGGGGTCTACTCTGAAGTGACGATAAACGAAGTATCGGCCGAATATCGAGGTGTTTCCTACTACGAACTCCTACTTCAATCGGGTCAATCGCGCCGTTCTTTTATTCGGTCCGATCGAACTCTATTTGACAGGCTTATAATATTAGTCAATGTGAATTATTCTCTATGGTTCCGAATGAGTTGTGAACTGAATGTTGTGAACATCCGAAGCAATTTCGTAGTAGGGTCAAAGGCTTCGATTCGGTCGGGCTTCGGTCGGACCGAAAGATTCAAAAGCGGCATTTTAGAGTAGACCCCCTGAGTCGACTCTTGCGACATACACGGAAGGAGATGCAGCTGATGTATTCTAATGATCATCCGCCCATCAACACCGAGTCAGGATAAAATAATTACTCAGATATGATATTGCGGTGACTATAATTTGCATGTTAAACTCCGAATTGACCAATTCATTGGACGAAGCTTTTACACGTCATTTTAAGCCTTAAATATCGAATAAATTAATCGAAAAATCGGTAAAACTCACTGATAGTGGCGAAATGCGCTCGAAACCCGATTTTCATTAAAATAGGTGCGAAGCTTATCCGTGTTTCGCGAAATAAATTGAAACTTTTAACAGGAAAATTAAATGAGTAAAATAAATAGTTTATTTTCTCGGGGGATTTATTTTTCGGGTACCCGATAATCCGGGATGGGATAACTTTGCCAGAGCCGTGTATGGTCGAACGGATTTGTGCCATGCTTTTGCGAAATAACTATTTTGCTTCAATGTTTTCATGGCTAGTGAGCTGATTATTATGAATATTGTCGTTGTTTGTCAAGTTTCGTTTTATTAAAAGTGGATGGAAGAGTTGGAAGGGGAAGACCAAATTGGAGAAATTAAAAAAAGATAGGTTAAAGTAGGTACCTACTGTAAACTGACGAGCGTGCATGTATGTATATATGTTAAGCGGTGATAGCCCAGTGGTTAAGACGTGCACCTTCCAAGCGGGAGGCGTAAGTTCGATCCCAGTCACGGGCCTGTACCAATAAATTAATTTCATGTACAGATTTCAATGTTACAAAATTGTCACTTAGCTCCTGCCTCGGAAAGCACGTAAAACCGTCGGTCCTGCGCCTGATCTCTATCCGGTCGTGTTGGCTTTCCGTCCCATCGGACTATGAGAGTAACGGAATAGAGAGTGCATCTGTGTTTGCGCACACACATGTGCACTATAATATCTCTTGCGTACCTGGCCAATCTCCGTAGAGATTGGTCGCCTTGGCCGAAATACGGTCGGAAATCATCATCATCATGTCAGGACCGTAGCTAATTGAGATCCATGATCTGCCTACCCTTTCAGGAAATACTAGAAGGTACTAGTTCATTCGTCCATATTACTTATTCTGAAATTATCATTCTAGAATCTACTATGTAAGTTATAAAGAGAAACGTCGATATTTTGACTAAGGGAAGATTATCCTAAAAATAAACAACAGAACTTCTGAGTTAACGCCATAAGAGAGACATGACGTCATCATTACAACACAAGGGTCATAAATTACGATTAATCAGCTATCAGACAGTAACTATATATCTGCAAATAAAGCTATATATTTCCCTCCACTAACAAGAAAGTGTCCACTTTTTAAATACAATTTAGTATGTTAAGCGAGAGTTCCGATCGGGACGCGAGTCTGAGTTGTGTCACCCCGGGGAGTCGTTACGAGCAAATGAGACGCTCCTATTCAAAAACTACGACGTAGACACTGGATATCCGGTAGATACTTAAAAATATAAACATCCCTATTAGTATTACAGCGCTTTAGTGAAGCCATGGGTAATCTACTACCGAATACGTTTTATTCTAAAATTAGCAATTAAAAATTGATAAAACCTATTATTTAGTTTATTAGTTACACTAACCGAACTATTACATCTCAATTATAGCATCAAAATTGGTCAGAAGTGGCACCATGTGGTTCTATCGGCCCTTGGTGCTCTGCCTACCCTGTCAAGGATAAAGGCGTGATTATACAGGTGATTTTTTGTCGTCATCGTTCCCGAAAACTACGGAATCTCCTCATCATCACGATCATTTTTCTCCATGGAAAGTGTCTGGTTTCCAAAATATTAGGGTTCAAAGTGAGTAAATAGACTGCGTTTTTCTGCATAAATGCACATAGACGCTCTTAGCAACATTTTTTCACGAAAAATAATTAATATCTGTCTAGGAAAAAACTAGCACAAACACTGGACACTATAAATTTCGCCCTATCAAGTTATTTTCAAAAAATTTTACATCTTTTCCCAGCATTTTTTTGGCATAAACTTACTTTATTTGATGTATAGAGTACGTACCCTTCGTTAAGGGTGGCAATGAAAAAACACACTGTTTGTATGTATGTGTGTAGATACACTAGTTTAGTGTTCACTTTAATTACTCTTCAGATGTAAAATTGCACGAATTATATATGTACTTATTGCTGCAAAAATGTGCTCATTTTCTCATATGCTACTGTGAAGTAATATTTATTTATACCTACTGTATTTTATTATTTATGAAAATTATTAAATTTATTTTCAATTTCATTTATCCAGCAGCCAATAACAAACCTGACGTTATTGTTCTATTTTTAAATAACATGTTCTCTACACGAGTTTTCCAATGTTGCCATCTACACGCTAACAAGGGTACATGAATGGCTAATGCCATAAATCTGCAGCATTGTCCGTAGACAGGTGCAGTGTAGCGCGATGCGGACGGGACGTACATCTTGGTTTTTGTGCGGAGGTGATCGTGTGTGAAGTTGTGCGGGATTTATGTTTAATGGAAAAATTTTATATTTTTAAATTTAAAATTTTTTTTGGGGCACCTTTTTTAGAGTAGATGACATACTCGTAGTTAACACTGATTTCAGACAAAATAAACTTATATATTTTATGTGGGTATATTATATTTCTCTTTGGGGGAGGCCTATGTCCAGCAGTGGACTTCCCGGGCTGCAATGATGATTATATCTTACAATGTACCCACTACACATTTTGTAATAAAAACAGCTATTAGATGCGATTAAGACAGCATCATTTATTTTAAAAATTGGTACAGTTACATGTAAATAAATTAATTCACATATGTTTAAGTAAACACTAAAAAAGGCACTTCTCAAAATATAGCTAACGAATAGCTTAACATCAAAAACGTGTAAGTACATCAATTATCTTAGTTAAAAACTTTGCCTTTCTACATTATATTTATCTTTTATAAATATTATTAAGAAAATTAAAAAAATCACCCGTTGAGATTTGAACTCACGATCTCTTCGGGACTGACGGGCTCCAAATAGGGCAGTTCTACTTACTGTTCTTCGTTTCATGTTACTTCTACGTTTCTACTTACTTCTTTTAATCTGTATTTCTACCCTATTTCTATTGTCCTTTTCTATGTTACTTCTGTCCGTGTATGTGTAATTTTCAAATAAAAAACTATTCTATTCTATTCTATTCTATTCTTCGCAAACCGTGCTTTTATGTTTTTCTATGTACAATAAAAAATAAGAATAAAACTAAATAACGTGAATAGTGGTGACCTCCCAATATCAACAATTATATTTGTTAAGCTTCCCGCCATTTATCTGTCGGCCATTGTGGCTTGCGTTTTGTTCGCGCCAAAAATATTTTAATTCCATAACTCACTCGTGACACTCATTGTTACGGATTTTATTATAACAATGTTATTAATTCGGTATAATACGTCGAGAATAATTATTTAAACTAGGATCACCCACGGCCTGGTGGTAATAATTTCACCGCAAAGTCAGTATTTCAATTACAATTTATAATATTTGTTCAAAATAATCCTTTATGATTCTGCAATTCTGGCGAGCCCATTTTGAAATCCAGCCGTGTATACAACGTGTAACAAAAGGGGTGTGTTAAGAGAAAAGCTATGTAAATAGCCCACTAAAAGGAACCTGCCCACAAAATTTCAGACTCGAAATCACATGTTTATTTTTCCAGATAGTATGAAGAATTCCTAAACAACTCAGAAATTTTCATACAATCTTGAAAAATAAACATATAGTATAGTCTATTTACATAGCTTTTCGCTTAACATAGCCTTTTGTTACACCCTATATAATATGTATGTATATATAATGAGTAATAAACAGTCCTCTGATGCGGGGCTTCACTAGAATACATCAGCAGTGTCTCCGTAAATCTCGTAAGAGTCGACTGAGGAACTCAGGAGCGTTATCACAGGCTAGCAAATTGTCACAGATAATTTACACCTGGCCCCGCCCCCTTATTACCTAACTAGCAAAAGCAAAGTGATAGCTAAAATAGTACAAAAATCGCTTGTCAAATTCGTATTACGTAAAATGAATTTCAAAGTAACTTTGACATTTCAAGGCGAATATTGTACAATTTTCGCTATCGCTTTGCTTCGGCTTTGCTATTGCATATTAGGTAATCAGGGGCCGCTATGATCGGCTATCGAATCTGTTTTAATTCTGTAGTTCTACCTACTCTATTTTGGCAACAAAGCTGTATGTTTATTATACCTATATGTATAGTATGGGTAATTCCTAAACAAATTAGGAATTTTCATACTATCGAGAAAAATAAACATGCATCAAAATTTTCTAGATAGATCCCATACTTCTTTATATAGAGAGATATATAAATAACATTTCGCTTAAAATACCCCTTTGGTTACACTCAGTATATTAGTAAAACTATGTCGAATAAATCTACGCCTACCGAAATATCAGTGAAAGGGTAAACTAGAAACTTACGCCTAGCTATAGAAAAAGTAAAAAAGTGTAAAGTTCTCGCATCGTTCGCTTCTAACAGAAGGGCTCGCAACAATAGCTTGACTTGTACAGGCAGGCTCGGTTAACATGAAATATTTTGTGCCCATAAACTAGACAGCAATAGAATAGAAACTAACTATAGTAACATTTTGACCTATATTGAACAGCGGACTTCTCATGGGTGAAAATAATTACCTAATTTGCAAAGCAAAGCCTAAGCAGCGTCCTCCCGCGCCCCGCACCTCGCTCCGCACACACACACATTCTTAATTTTCGCTATCGCATTGCTTCAACTCTGCTGCTGTATAAACATGCAGGTAATCGGTTCGAGTGGAATTTTGGTAAATACTTTCAGAGAGTCAGTTAATGAATATCGGAAGATAATCATCTTCTTAATATATAAAAAATCCGTGTCATTGTGTATGTTCCGAATAAACTCAAAAACGAGTCAAGTGATATTCATGAAAATTGGCATATATATGTAATTTGGTCCAACTTAGATGATAGGATAGTTATTATTTAAATTAATGGTCTTAATAACTAATAATTAATAAAAAACTGATCATCAACGTTGGTTGTTGTTATTAATCGTACGTTCCATAAGTCTGCAACAGATGGCGCCTTCTGAATTCTTCTGTCTTTTCTGCAGTCCACGCGGACGGAGTCGCGGGCGTCCGCTAGTATTATTATAATCTCTGCTCCATCCGTATAAACTTTAGCAATGTTTCTTCCTGATTTTGTAAGTAGATACATCGGAAAATCATCTAATAGTGTTCCCCTACACTATATAATAGAATAGAAACATGGCACAATAAAGGGTTGGAGTAAGAGTCGACTTTTACGACAAGCACAGAAGGAGATGCAGCAGATGTATTCTAGTGAAGCCCCGCATTAGTACGCAACGGAGTATCTTCGGTACCATAAATAACATTGTATACTAAAATAGTCCACGAATTTATGTAGTCAAGTGTACTCGATTTGGGCAAAGATTACCATAAATAAAACTTGACGGCCGATCTCACGGACGTATGGTAAATAACGCCTTTGTGCGAATCCCGCTCGGGAAATTTTAAACTTCTGGAGAGTTTGATCTCGTTGCGAGGGGGTAAGATTGTTATCAATTTTTTTATGGTTGAGAGGTCGACTAAGGAACTCGGGCATTCTCTGAGGTGATAAGCGAGTTGTCACTCATTTATTTATATTTAAGGAAGACATACAGTCTACTTAAGTACAATAAAATGCAAGAATAGACAATACAATGCCATTGAGCTGTCTCCACGAATAGACGAGATATATTAAAAAAATAAAAGAGAAAATTAAAAAAAAAAATTGCCAAAAGGAAATAAGCAGTAATAAAAATAATGATTATTAAAAATCTTCTTTATGATCCTGTAGTTTTAGCTATCATTTTGGGAACATAGCTGTAAATATATGTATGACTAGTGGACGCCCGCGACTCCGTCCGCGTGGACTACAGAAAAAATTCAAAATATCGAAATTATCCGGATAAAGACATTTTCCCGGGATAAGAAGTAGCCTATATATTAAGTGGGACCTGTCACAGTATATTCCTGAAAACTGCATCGAAATCGGTTCGGCGGTTTCTGAGATTAGCGTGCACAAACGCACAGACAAACAGAATAGAATAGAATAGAATAGATTTTTATTTGAAAATTACACATACACGGACAGAAGTAACATAGAAAAGGACAATAGAAATAGGGTAGAAATACAGATCAAAAGAAGTAAGTAGACAGGTAGAAGTAACATGAAACGAAGAACAGTAAGTAGAACTGTGTGCCCTATTTGGAGCCCGCCAGTCCCGTGTACGTGCAACCGCCAAACGGGTCCCTTTTCAGCTGGATGCTGCTAAGACAAGATAGGCGTGCCTACCTTGCAAGCAGCGCTGGTTTTCAAAAGGGACCAATTAGGAGCTGACGTTATGGAAGGTACCTATAGAATATACATACATACATGAGTTACAGATTATAATATATAAATATATGTACATATCCATAAGTTAAAATAAATATGTAAGTAATAACATGCAAAACATATAAATAAAACAGTGCAATAAAATATGTACTTAAAAACTTTTGAAAATCAAAATTTATTTGTGAATGTGTCCATAAAGTGATGTTTACTAAAGATAATGGCTGTATGGGCAAGCACACAAACCGACAGACAGACAAGAATTCAAAAAATCATCGTTTTGGGTTCTATTGTGTTGATAAAGGTCTCCTACAATATTTTTTCTCATATGCCTATCTTCCATGTACAGACAGCGATCCGTTTCATTTTTTTTATATGTATAGATTAGCCATTTTGTGATACGGCGTGTTATGAAATATGCCTTCGAAATAGACACCGAGCGAGCTTAAGTTTAACTAACAAACAACCTTAGGTTTACAATCGTGCTACATCAATAACAAACACAAATCCTTCTTTATGATACCCTAATCTCAGTGCGATATCCTCATCAATATCCCAAATATTTCCACATTCAGATCCTGGACATCAATCTACAGCTTTACTACTTAACCCTTTACAAGGTTCTTTGCCACCCATAATCTTCATAAAAAGCCTTAGCACAGCAATAACATAGAAACTCACTTACTTCCTCCGCCCATATGTTGTTGTGACAATAAAACTGGGTTTATAGCAGCCGACACGATAATGTTACGACTATTGTAAGGTTAAGTAGTTGGGACAAATAATCGTTATGTGATGTGATATCATTAAGATAGTGTGTATTACGAAGCGAAGTAACAAGCCTTCAACTATTTATTATGGAAATTTATGAGGTAAAAATACGGAATAGAGTTGAGAACTAGGGAAGGTATTATGGAAGCCTATTCATTGATAGGCAGGTTAGAGTGTTATTAAAATTTGCACCTAACAAACTGATTTTTAGATGTTATTATACAATTTTATTATTATTTACCGGAATAAAGACTTAGCTCATTTACTTCTGCGGGTTTCCCACTATCTAAGACTTATTTATTTATTTATTTTATATCACACACTTCACAACACATTGACCTAGTCCCACACTAAGATCCCTAAGGTCTTGTGTCATGGGTACTAAGCAATGGTATATAAATACATAGATAAGTATATAAACATCCATGACTCGGAAACAATCGATATTCATCACATCAATGTTTGCACCTACCGGGATTCGAACCCAGGACCTATGGCGTCGCAGGCAGGGTCACTACCTACTACACCAATCGGCCGTCAACATTATAATCCAAAATACATACTTACATTCGTTCATATACTCACCTAAGCACGGCTGTGTTCTCAAAAAGCAGTAGCCAGAACTAGGATTACTTAGAAGATTCTTCTGCGCTTATGTTTAACATTCCAAAAAACATTTTCATCAAAAAGTCGGTATAATTTAAAAGCTCTCAACCCTTCGCCGGACACTTCATCATTCATACTTACGCAGTTGTAAGCAGCGATCTGGACCCATTCAAGGGTTAACGCTACACTATGAATTTATGGCGACTTGCTTTTAGTTTATATTTTGCTTAGTATTTTTGAAAAGGATAAAGAATATCGTGTTCGGAAACAGTTAATCATTTTTACTGTACCCGGTAATACTGTTAGACTGTGCGAAATGATATTATTCTGTTTTGAATGTAGATAGTTTCCGCTTTTGACGCAGTTTCATATTAAAAAGATAGAGGTAGGTATACTTAGATATAAATGTGAACACGCAAAGGTGGATAAATTCTGTAAGTAATTCAATGGTGTCATCCGGGATTGGCCCACCACTCATTCCCGCTTCTGCAACTCCTATAAGCCTGGATCAATAGAGGTGAATGCAGACAAAGCATAGTCCTGGGGGGACCTAACAAGCCACTAAAAAGCATTAAAACTAATAGAAAAAGAAATAGAAAGTGAAGTACTAAAATAGGAACGCTTAATATCAAATTAAGCGCTGACTGACAAAAATATTAAATTCACTATGGGTGCGCCCACCACCGGGCCCTACACCCTCCACTGAATAAAAATATTTAAATTGAAACATATAGCTTCCTATAAGTTATTATGCCAATAATAAGTGTAACAAAATTCACTATGGGTGCGCCCACCACCGGGCCCTACACCCTCCACTGACCCTCGGATGAATGTTTGAACTTCCGAATTGTAACGCCTAATACAATTTCATTTATGTGACATAATTCTTTGAAGGTACGAAAATTTGTGCTCAGATGAGGTAAGGTCATAATGATAAATTGGTCTGGATACTTAAATGGTGTCAGTGTCGAAAGGGAAATAATTTAGCTTCTGTTTGCACGATGGTATCTCAACCTTATACGAGTATTTATCCAAAGCAGCATGTCCTAACTGATCACTAAAGCCAAAGCGAAACCACTGAAACGTGATACGTGCACCGTAGCTTCCTTTTATGACTTATAAGTCACAAGGTGAGTGGTCGCTAGTCAATCTATACATATAATAAAAATGTAACGGATCGCTGTCTGTACATGGAAGATATATGAGAAAAAATATTATAGGAGACCTTTATCAACGCAATAGAACCCAAAACGATGATTTTTGGAATTTTTGTCTGTTTGTCTGTACGTTTGTGCACGCTAATCTCAGAAACGGCTGAATATATTGTGACAGGTCCCACTTAACATATAGGCTACTTTTTATCCCGAGGAAAATGTTTTTATGCCGGATAATTTCGACATTTTGTTTTTTCTGTAGACTACGCGGACGGAGTCGCAGGCGTCCACTAGTCAATCATAATTTTACAACCATAGGGAAGCACAGCTAAATATCTATTATTGTAACAATATATATAAAAAATATAATATATAAACATTAAATGACTTCGAACCAGTAAAATATGTGCACCAATCGAATATCGGTTCTTTTTAAATAGCCAAAACAAATCGTACGTTTTCTAAAACAACACGAATGTTAATTCCGACTGGAAGATACCTTTGGGAGTTTCGGTGGAGGGATACAAATGTTTAGGTACAACATCGATTTGTTTTGAATTATGTATATGATCAAAGATTTATTAATCAGTTATTAATAATTGTACCTTGATAACATAAATATTTCCCTATGTAATTACTGTAAAACACAAAGTCTACTCAAATAGCGAAACCCCATAAACAATGGATAACAAAAAAATCCATAAACCTTACGAAGTCGCTTAAAATTTAAACGGGCGTAATCCCTTAGGGCTCCGTCTCGGGCACCCCTGAAGGCGAGGAATATTGTAAGGAATATCGCGGAATAACACGACTGGAGAATATGTACTGGGGATTTACTGGATCGCTTCGGGCTGTAGGCGCATGATAGTAAGGAAGTTTGCAACATAACATCAGTTAAACATGTTTATTAAGGACGAATTCAAACGTAGAAAGTTCACTGACAAATATAGATATGGACCAATGACCATAACACTGAGATAATTATTATAATACATTAGGTTATACGTTATACGTTATTATTATAATATATTAGGTTCACTCACCTCTCTAATTCTATTTTACTTTTATTTGGGTTCCAAAATTTTCAAAACCTTGCATAGAGTAGGTAGGTTTACACCTACTTACTATGTAATTATTCATATAATTTTTATAAAAGTGGGTATATCTATTAACCTCTCAGCTGTCGATTGTACGCAGCGTACATAATTTTATTCACCGTTAACTGGCGATCGTACGCTGCGGCGATAATGCAAATGAAAATACATACATACATACATATAATCACGCCTTTATACCGTACGGGGTAGGCAGAGCACCAAGGGCCGATAGAACCACATTCTGACCAATTTTGAGGGTATAGTTGAGATGTACAAGTTCGGTTAGTAGTGACAGGTGGTCAGCCCATCGCCTACAAAAATATCAAGACCCTCTTGTCCCTCTACTGACTTGTACAGTATGCCCGGGACGAGAAGCAGCTGTAGTATTATACATTTTTTTCCACTCCAAGAGCAGCATAGAAGAATGAAAATAATAAATGCGAAAATTTGTTTATCGGTTAACCTGTTACATCTTTACAAAAAAAAAGTTAAACTACATTATTTCCATTATATTGTTCTCCAGTGAAATTTTTAACGTCTCTTCTTATTCCTTAGCAGATATTATAGGAAAATTGGAATTATCAAAACTTGATTATAACTGTCTGTAAATGGCTTACTACTCTATTATATTAACCACGGAATAACGAAACGATTTTTTTTTACTATCATCATCATCATCAGCCTATTGCAGTCCACTGCTGGACGTAGGCGTCCCCCAGGGCACGCCACAAGACTGCCATGGAGGGTATTTGCCCATAGTCACCACGCTGGGCAGGCGGGTTGGTGACCGTAATTTGTATTTTGGACTATGTTGTCAACACGGGAGGCGCTGCTGCCCACCTATCCGGAAACCCTTAATCGCCTCGTACGATACCCACGGGCAGACATGGGGTGGTACGAATTCTACTCTGCCGGCACCACGCGACCAAAAAATTACTTATCTAGTTTTTAGGTAAATGTTTTATTATTTTTGAGCACTTAGCTCCCCATCTACCTGAATACGAGTAAGGGTACATTCAAGGGTTTATCTCTCAAATTGAACGGCTAGGTAAATTCGACGGAACCACTTGACAAACTCGAGACAGTGGGATATTTATAAAATACGCCATTTTTAGGTTATAAACTCCATCCAGTGTTGACACGAGTTTCACTGCCGATGATGAATATCTAGAGGATATTCATCTAGGATCCTATCTAGATCCTATATCATCAACGATACTACGAGTATAGGTATATCGCACTATATTAATAAAATGTGAAAAATTACTGATTGCCTACGTCCAGCAGTGGACTGCAATAGGCTAACGATGACTGCTATTTATGTGCATTGGTATGAATGCACCTCAAATCCACCAATCATATTCATTGCATCGAGAGTGCACCTATGTTTGCGCACACACTTATCGCCTGTGCAGTTGGCTAATGTTTATTAAGATTCGCTGCTATTACCAAAATACGGTTGAAGCACGTTATTATTATAGTAACGTAGCATTACATATTTCTGGTGAAAAGCCCCACAATATTCTAAGCAAAACTTTTATGTCAAAATGATGTAAGTTCATTATTACATTTTCCGGTTTCGCTACTTTATCTCAACTTGATAAAAAAAAAAGTTGCTCAATATTTCCACAAGAATACATTCTCATTTTCTCGGCTAAAAAGCTCCAAAAATAAAGCGAAAATATGAAACGAGCAAACAATACGATACAGTAAACATAAAAAAGTAATTAAATTAGAGCCTTTTCGGAAGAGGCTGTATTTTTGACAGCATCCGTTTAAATTTGCGAGCAGACAAGCGACTAGAATACGTTTTATTTTGAAAGTGACTATTTCTCCTTTTCCTACGAGGCGGGGCTAGTTGTTCGGTGTGTATAAAAACGATAATTAAACTGAAAAAGCGTTAGTTCCAAAATCCTCCACGTTTACATTGAACATATTAAACAGACAATAAACTTTGCTAGTAAAGTGTTGTTTATTTCAGGCAAAATAGATTTTGAAAAAAAAAAATGTATCGTTATATTCTTGTATCTATATTATGTTCCAGCGACGACGAATAAAAGAAATTGGTATTCGAATGTGCAAGTCACAGTTTTATATCTACCAATTAAAGAATGGCGTTGCGCGGGCTTGTGTAAAAAACAATTTAAGTGCATAACAATATAATATGAAAAAAAAACTACATTTTTTTATGCATTATATTTTATGTTTCTAATGTCCGTATTGTTCTTTGTCAGTCAGCATAGAGTAAACAGGAAGATACGATTAACCGGTAGTTAGTCTGCACATTGACTAAGATTAGTAAGCGGCACACTTTCATTAGCAAATCGAGTGCCCCCTCACTCCCCCTTCCCCGCAAAAAGGATTCCACTGGATAAAGTAAAAAATTAAAACATTAGGGCTGCTGCTCTTTTCAATTTGGGAGCTTAGGGTTGTCAATCATCTTCGTAGGTGCCTTGTTACTTTAACTGAATTTTTTTCAGTTGAATTACACGTTAAAAGAAAATTTAATACCAAAATACATGATGATCTCCGAATTTATTGGTACAGGCTCGTGACTGGGATCGAACTTACGCCTCCCGCTTGGAAAGTGCACGTCATAACCACTGGGCTATCACCAAAATACATAGTTATATTATAACGGTATTCGATAATCGGGCGGTGGTGCCACCTACTGCAATAAAAAGTAACCTTTGTCCTTTCTTGGTCTCTAGACTATTTGTGTACCAAATTTCATTAAAACCGGTTCAGTAGTTTTGCTGTGAAAGACGGACAAACATACACACTCACACTTTCACATTTATAATATTAGTATAGCGGTGATAGCCCAGTGGTTAAGACGTGCACCTTCCAAGCGGGAGGCGTAAATTCAATCCCAGTCACGGGCATGTACCAATGAATTTATTTCATGTACAGATTTTAATGTTGCAAAATTGTCTCTTAGCTCGTGCCTCGGAAAGCACGTAAAGCCGTTGGTCCTGCGCCAGATCTCTCTCCGGTCGTGTCGGCTTTCCGTCCAATCGGATTATGAGAGTAACGGAATAGAGAGTGCATCTGTGTTTGCGCACACACTTGTCCACTATAATATCTCCTGCGTACCTGGCCAATCACCGTAGAGATTGGTCGCCTTGGCCGAAATACGGTCGGAGATCATTATTGGTATAGATTTCAATATAAAATTTACACATACAATTATAGGTTTTATTTATTGTGACAGCCCTATTTTCTATACAGGATGTTATGAAGAGACTTGTACACTCTTTTATTGCCTTCGTCGGATTTATGGTAATTTTAGTAGGCGTTAAAATGCTGAAGTACATCTTTATGGAGTCACTTAACAACTTCATTATTACAACTCGTATTGTGTAAAAAAATAAATATATAAATTAGTTATTCTACATTGTAGGCAACGATAATATTATTATGTAGACGTGGGATCATACATACATTTTTTAAAAATTATGGCGCGTACGCCTATTGGTATGCCATATTTTGACTACTGACCCTAATAAATCTAATAATAATTAAATTAAATTATGTATTAGTGTTATTTTCATTATTATTGGGAAAGGCCCACACGGTTAGAGATTGTCGCACTGTTGGCACATTTAGGGAAAGTCTGAAGAATCGCTACCTGTCCATTATTTGAATATGCTGTCATTTGTTTCTCTCCTTTTTTTCTTAATGTAGTTTTGTAGTTTCTTAGAATTTGTTTAATTGCACATGTTACCCTGTTGTTGACAATTGCTCTTTACTTGCTTGGCTTGCTGGAAGAGATCTCTGGTAGAGATAAGCTTGCCATTGTACATGCATCTCTTCTTTAATGTTGTATGCCATATTTCTTTTTGTGTATGTGCAATAAGGCCTGTATCCAGCAGTGGTGAATGGCACGGTTGAAGTGATGATTTTTCTTTAATTACAGCTAAATAATTAATATTCAAGAATTTTGTTTGCAAGTTTTAAAGAAAATAACGTTTATCTACTGAGTTCCTTAAGAATAAATATAAAATATAACTTCAAAAGACCTTTATCGTCTTTCCTCTGTTTTCGTCAAAAGTTTTAACAATTGATTTGGTAAGCTTTAAAATTTACGAAAATATCTGAAAGCTTTTACGCCTCAGAAACAACGAACGACCTTACATTTGCCTTTTTTGAGAATTTCGCGAACTTTCAAAACAAAGCATCTTCGATACTGGTATGCAAATATTGCTCGTCTAGCCCGGCGGCGCTACTGACTATGCCGATCCTTATTTATGGTAGTCCCTTTTTATGTTCTGTAGTTTTCCGTCTACAACATAATGTTGTAGAACTATACTTTGATGTCATGTTTCTGACATTTTTCGTTGAAGTCTTAAGGCCATTTATTTATTTTCGTACAATACGATCTATTTTTAATAGCCCTTTTATATTAATCACTAAAATATGTACAGAGAAAGTCTTCAGCAATTAATGTTTCTTGTGCTTTTAAAGCTGTTGATATTTACAGTTCATTAAATTTTCATTATGAGCTAAAAGGAAAACTGTATTAAATAACTTTGTGTTATTTAGGTTCCTAACTTAACCATAATTTCCAATGAAAATGTTTACTGAATATTATTTATGTTACATATTCGGTACATATTTAAAAAATTTGACATTTTCCCGGCTAGTTATTGTAAGAGTCCTTGCCTGGGCCGATACAGTGAAAAACAAGAGTATTTATCATTAGTTTATTCAAAGCACAGTATTTTATTCTCTGAGACGCGCGGGCGTTCTGCGCACTCGACGCGGGCGCGCTCTAATGTTATCGTCCGGCACGACGCATGCGCGAACCGTAGCATCATAGCTGCGCGGTCGGGCAGTCAAGGGGAGTGGCGGCAAATTTAGAGTTTGGCGCGTTATAAAAATATTTTTCTTTATAATTTCATCAATAGGTCTAGTATATGTTATCTGTAAATTAATTAAGATGTTTAACTACATATGATTCCAATTATTGAGTATTCTATATCATTAATTATGGGGTCGGCGTAATATGGTTTCTTTAGAATCTCATATTGACAATCCTTGACGTTTATTTTACGGCCGTCTGCCTGCCTGACGCGAACCCTCCTCGGGCACAGCTAAGTAGGGTACCTAAGCATTCTTAGACATAATTTAAAAAAAATATATAAACAGTTTAAATGTCCAATATTTTATACTAGACAACGCATAATTCAAATTACATAATTGACAGATTTTTGGACGTCATTCAATAAAGGGAGTGCACCGTCTGTGATTTAATACATCAATGGCAAGTAACAATAAAATAGGCAGTGTCGTAGCAAGTCGAGTGGAAGAGAAATATCTGTGGGACGGCAGTTTGTGTCGAGAAGGTAAGAAATACGAAGGTAAGGTAAGGTAAGAATTTGTGGTTTTCGCAGAAATATTTAACATAGATAAAGATGAGAACCCTTAACAAGCAAAGGCAAAAAAAAAGAAAATATCCTAGTTACAAAATTAACGAAAAAAATTAAAAGGATGGACGGGTGTGAACTGTAAAATGGAAAAACAACGTGCAATCTAAGTAAGTACCTAAACACTCACACAATCTGTTTAGCGAGTCAAGATCGTTCAAGTAAACATAGCGGATAATCAAATTAAAAATGGTATTTGTTCAACATTTCTGTATTTGCCAGGCTGTCACAACCTGTATGTACTTGATTGCTATCAAGATTGCCATAGCCCTCTGGCTGCAACTAACTCGCGCGTGTGTTCATGTAAATTGTTACAAACTGGTCGAGAGAGTTCACCTGTACATGGACAGTCTAGAAGTGTATAGTTGAGGAGCTGGTATCATGCGAAAATTTAAAAGATGTAAGTAGTCTCTTCTATGTACCTATAACGTTGCCCATGCCTTTAGCGGTTTTTTCTTTCTTCTTTTACAGTTCATGGTTTGATGATTTTTCCTCGTCATTGAACATTGTTTTCTCTTTTGCTTCTAGTTTGTGATGCAAAATGAAATTAAAAAAATATATGGTGCGTGGTTCTTGAAATAAAAACTGACGATGGAGAATAATTTAGTTCTATTCACCTAATAAGGCGGCGTATGAAAAACACATCAAATTACAAAACATAAACTCTAGCCTCGAGAACGAACCCTTGTTGTCAAATAATCGTATATCCACCAAGTTTCAGTCAGTAACTTAGAAACACATAAATGATTGATTCAAACTGCAACCTATTCAATTTCCTAGGTACCAATGAAAACTACGTAGTTGTGTAAGCGGGACGACGCGACGATGCAAATTGTTACAAACTATAGTGGCCGCTTTGCATACGGACGAGCTTGCAACTAACACGATTACTATAGCACACCAGTTCAGAGATAAAGACAGTAGTGCCAACACGGATAGCGTGAATAAATTTGTCGCTTTGTGCAACCACATTTGCCCTCGTTAGAGTGATGAAACTCAGCCACCGTGGTATTAGGAAAGTTTTGTTGAAAGGACACTAGCGATACTGCGGATTATGTTGGCGAATAGTTTGCTATGGAGAATGTGTCGTTCATGGCGCGGTAATTAGTAATTGCGCTCGCCGCTTTTAGTAGGACTTAAATTGGTCAGTTGCTAATTCATTTACGTTGCATTTTAGAAGTGAAGGATAATTTTGGTGAAACGTTTTATAGCTTTTTTTCTGGCTATTTGAGTTTGGAATGGCGTTTAGCTTACTAAAATGTGAAGTTTTTTTTGCTACTATTGAATCTATTTCTTTAGTGTTTATGTTCTTTTAGATGCTTCACCTCCTCATCTCTATTGGAGATCTCATCTCTATCATCCTCATGTTCTCATATTGGAGTCGGTACCTAAGCTTCTTAAGATCTAAGATCAAAGGACAAACACATTGTTATGTATTAGCAATATCTGAAAAAATCTAAACTTATTTATGAATACCTGTAAAAAACATTTTAAAAATATGAAAAATATAGGTACATATAATGTCTAAAAGGTTCTATAAAAAATCTCCACCATAATAAATAACATTATTTACATATCGATAAAAAAAACTATTAGACATCCCTACTATAAAAGTCGTGGTTACATAACTCGAGTAAGTCAATTAATCGTGCAATCTACTAACTAGTGACGCCCCGCGCGAGTAGCGAGTTTGACAACACACGCGTCGAGCCTCAGCGGAAATTAGATGACGTGGCTACGTATCTTAGGAAGGAGACGGCATCGATAAAAATATTTTCCATGACATCGATTAGTATTTTAATTTAAGAAAATTTTATTTATTCATACACTTTTTTTATTTGGACAAACAGATATTTTTTATACTTACTTATATGTCCTTAAATAAATTGCATTTGTTTTTCTGTACAAAATATTTTAAAAAATCATATGTTTTATTTTATTTGATATAACTATATAAAGCTTCCAGAATATCAAAATTTTAACCAAATTTTCAATCTTGAAATTCAACGGAATTTGGCACTGAGCCGACATTCTGTACAATGATTTCAAACGGTTGATAGTTTGCACTTAAATGCTAGTTATGGGTTCTAGCATTAGTTATAACTTTTAAGAGGGTCGTTAAAGTATTCAAATAGGTACATAAGCGGTTATTTAACAATATATAACTTTAAAAGAAGAACCATATATTATAAAGTCGGATAAGTGTATTTGAAGATCACCTGCAACTTTGAAATTTTACGTAGTGTAATTACTGTTAACGGTGCTCTATGCTCTCCTTATAGAGTCATTCTGCCTGTTACATAATGTGATAATCTTTTTAACTACTTACTAGATTACTAAGCGGCTATCCCTACTATCATATAACTAGACATTATTTATTATTGCTAAAAAACATATAAAACCTTATCAGTTGTACCTCGCGATATTTTTTAAACTACTTACTGGATTACCATACGGCTTTCTCCATCATCTAGCTAGACGATGTTTTCTATCATAAAAAATATAAAACCCTATCAGAGTTTTATATCGATAAATAATATCGACATCAAGCCATCCCTATCCCGTGGCAAGCCTGCACAAGTCAGCAATTCTGCACAACGAGAGGTGATTTATTCCATAACTCCAGTATCGCGTCTGTTGCGAGTGCTCTTTACAATCACCTGACTGTACGGTCAGCAAAAAACTTGTTACACGTCTGTAATGGGCCTGTCAAGATAGACAATTAAGCTTTGGAGGAAATATGTGATGGTATGGTCAGCAAGAAGGTTTGAGCTTTTCTGCTGCGATTTTTATAAGAAGTATTTGAAACTATGAAACATTCTAAATTAAAATTTTTATATTTCTTCTATTTATCTTTAGAGTGAGTATTGTAAAGTAATATTTCTTCCACGTTTCTTTTAAATACTTGGATAGAAATGAAAAATTACTTTCAGTCGGTTTTTGATGTGTTTTGGAAACGAACAATGAAAAAATCCTATTTCGTGATTGGATCATTTAAAATCAAAGATGTTTACGTTATCGAACTACAGTGACGTTGAGACAACTGAAGTTGATAACTGCTAAAAAGTTGATCTGAGACATTTCCTTTAAAATTACAGTAAGTACCTACTTATACTTTTTTTCTATCTCTACATATAACAGATGAATAGACCTGTATCAGAGTTAGTTACAGTGCGCGGAAGGCGGCGCTAGTGCTTACTTCGTTTGCTACAATTTGTACTGCTTTGAGGATAACTCGACCTTTGTGCGAAATATGTAGGTATTCGTATACATGTTAAAATTAATATTTATTTGTTTATTTTTATAAGCACGTTAAGCATAGCGGCGACAGATGTGCATGATAGTGACAAATCGGTAACGTAGCTGTGAGATATCCTTTATCATCCTGCAGTTCTGGATAAGCCATTCTGGTAACCCAGCCGTATGTATATACTCGTAATTATGTATGTATTTTACTTCTCTTGTATGTACTTGCTTCTCTGCCCGGGCCTACTGTACAAGTCAGTAGAGGGACAAGAGGATCTTGGTGTTTTGTAGGCGATGGGCTGACCACCTGTCACTATTAACCGAACTTGTACATCTCAACTATACCCTAAAAAATGGTCAGAAGTGGCACCATGTGGTTTTATCGGCCCTTAGTGTTCTGCCTACCCAGTAAGGGATAAAGGCGTGATTATATATATGTATGTATGTATTTTACCACAATATTACGGTTTTATACAATTAGTTATTTACATTTAAGACAATTATGACTGTTATTTTTGTCTTTTCTATACCTATAGGAATGATTTTCACGTTCATGTCAAATGCTCTTGCCTAAAAAGCATGCACTTTAAAAAAAAAGTTCATTTTTGATAACTATCGAAAAATCAGACCATTGAAACTATCATCCCTTGATTGTTCCACCCATAAATGCAGCCGTTTAACAACCCTGTCACACCAAAAAACTTGTACCAACAAATCGAGCACGGTCCTACCACACATATGTTAACCCATAAATATCGGTAAAACGCAAAAATCTCCTTGCCTTGCATTATTAAAACGTATTATCACGTCACGTAGGACGTATTCGTTATGCGCCCTCTGCTTTGGACGGCTGAACGCGCAATCGAAACACAGTGGCGCAACTTGAAAAGGGCTTAGCTTCTTAGGACTAGAAATGAGTAAAGATTAGCAATTAGCAATTAATTCTTAACTACTTGGGATTGTTCGGTTATACGAGTACATAAACACAGCGCCTGATTCTTAACTACTTGGGAATGATGTTCAGTTCAATCTTGAGAAATAAAATTAATAGATTTTATATCAAGTATGTACAAGTTCTCTTTATTTATTTTTACATAGGTGCTTTTGTGCATAGTTCTACAATTAATTCCAAAGATTATTATGTACTGACTCAAATTAATATACCAACCTGAGAGATATGCTCGCTTTACTATTTAGATATATTTTTATTTTTTAGAATATCTATTACTGTGCAAGCTAAATGGTGTTTACTCGGCAAATTGCGGACTACAGTTAATTTTTCTACGCTATTTGTGAAGGGATGGTAGTATAAAAGTAAATAGGAGAACGGGCTACTCTGTGCTTATCAACATGGTAGTTTTTCCTTATTTCTTATAATCTTCTGTAGCCCTACCAACTCAACAAATATAATATGCGCGCATGCACCATCTTAATAAGTTGTGTAGTTATATCTGCACTGCACTGTGGTCAGAGTTAACCGGGGCAAAAAGGAGTGCGGGGTGACCAGGGGTAAATTATTTGCTCCGCGTGCCCGTAATGCGGTCCGGCGAATATTAATAAAGGTAGCCCGTAAGCATCCATGCCTTTGATTATATTAAAATCTTCCAGATTAACCCTTAAATTGGCAAGTGAAAAAAAAATTAAAATTGTAGTTTTTGACTACTAATTTAGGTTTATGGGAGCATTAATACATAAGAAAAAATTTAATAAAAAATCTGACCTTTTTATAAAATAAAAAAAACATATGTCAATTATACTGGACATTATCAACTACACAGAAAATTGCATCTAAGTTCGAATGGGAAGTATGTTGTACATTGCCAAATTTGACACATATAAACTTGTACACAAAATAGTTTATTTTTTATAGAAATTTAAAAAACAATTACGTTTTCCTGTTACAAAATATAGCCGCTAATTACATTTAATGCAAATGACGTTAGTTTTGCCGTCCTTACAATGACGACATCTTCCCTAGGAACAGGAATCGGGGAAATGACCAATTTGGTCGTAGCGAACCTCTTCATTTAGCCGTGCTTTTACGGGATTTTTTATTTTTCTCTGCTCACTTACATCATCGTCTGCTACTTCTACTATTCTATTTTATCTTATTAGACTTTCATAGACTTCTAATCTAAATTGTTTCAAGGACTTCGAAAGATGAACCTTCTACTCGTATGCAGTATCCACGCGTTGTTCAAAGACACATCAATCAGTTGTGCAAATATGGCCATATACCATCGTCTAGTTTTAAACGGAATTTTATATAATGGTATGAGCATGTCTGCTAAGTCTACCCCGGCCATATTTTTATTGTACTCCTTCACTATATTGGGGCAATCTACATCAGCCTTCTTTTTTTTGTATTTTGAAGTATCGCTTGATCTTTCCTACGGGTTGAGCATCTGTGCACCACCACCACTACAGCTATTTTATTTTTATTGCATATCGCCTGTTGTGCACATCATTTGTGTTGTGTACATCATCATCATCCGACGATGATAATAATATATTCATTCAGTCAGGTGTGTCAATCAAAGCATTAGCATTAGTAAGTATCTCTCTCTCATTTTCAAAAGAAGCGCCACTATCATCCGAATCAGCATGAGGAGGGTAGGGAGGAGGTAGCAAAGCAAACAATTTATCAATGCGAGCATGTTGCATCTGTAAAGCAGAAAGAAACCATGCAGCAAATGGTTTTCAAAAATAACCTGAATTCGCAATGTCCAGCCCGCTACACATAAAATATAATAATGTTGTTATTAGATAAATAGGCAATGTCAAGCCCGATTCACACACATACAACGGAGTGTTTTGTACATTAATTGGTAATGGGAAGTATAATGGACAACTGAATAAATACAATGGAAAGTGTACCATACATTAGGTTTTAATTGATTTTTTTAATTTTATTTATTCAACAATATAATAAACAACAGAACACGTCACAGATCTTATCAGCCTGATGCAAAAATAATGTAAAATTTAATAAATACTTACCCGCGTCGAACTCCTTGGTTTTTGTTTAGAAGCCATTTTAAAATTACCTTTCTAAAAGTGTTGCTACATGAATAAAATAATTTGCACGAAAATTCATGTCCTTTCTACCAAAGGATAGAAAAGAATAATTAGAAGTATAACTGTCAATAAAGCATATAGATTTAATTTTATCAAGTGTCCAGCCCGTTTCACACAGTCAATTTAAGGGTTAAAATATCTGGTACAGGTGAAAAATATTGATAGATAAAGGATAATGTTTGGTAGGTATATGCTGTTGTTGGTGTACAGTAGTAGCTAATATAACGTATAGCTTTTAAAAATAGCATGCTATTTGTCCATAGCGCAGTAACCAATGATTTAATTGACTCGTGCCAAGCTAAACGCTATATGCGCGCTTCACGTGTCGCGTACGCATGACTCATCGCGCCTTCGTTTCACACGCGCACGCATAGCGTGTGACGGCCGGCGCCGGACTACCAATACCAACAGCTATCAACTATTATGAATATGAAACAGCGTCAAATAGAATATAGCGTATTCGTGACTTGTCATTGGCGTGATATTGGTATTGTGATATAGACCGTAACTAGCTTTGAAAAGAATATAGCGTATTCATTCTCTCGTGCCTTGTGATTTGCGGATATCGTGACTCTTTATTGTCGTGATATTGGTATTGTGATATAGAACGTAACAGTTTGTTTCATAGAATTGCTCCGGTGCCCGATTCTGGAACTAACATTTTTTAGAGCAGATAGATTAAATAACTATACACTAGGCAACTAGCGCCGCCGTTCAAAGGAACTACATATTTGGTAATTATCTTTTGCTGTAACAATTAATAAATCACAGGGGCAAACGTTTTAAACACGTTGGAATTGACTTACGTCAAGACTGCTTTTCACACGGCCAATTATATGTCGCGTTGTCAAGATCGGGTTGCGGAGAAAATCAGTATGTTCTTATGCCACAAGAAAATAAAACAAAAAATATAATTTACGCAGAAGTACTTTAAAATATTTTATTCTGTTTGTTGACGCGGACGAAGTCGCGGGCAACAGCTAGTTTGGTAATAATCGCAACTCGTAACGTTATAACGTCACAGAAAAAATAGCGCGCTAGTTTACAGGGTATCAAGGGCAGTAAAGTTAATATAAAGACTATGTAGTACAGTACAGTTGATATAAGATTATATAAAATGCTGTATTTCATGAATTAACGAAATTAACGGTACTTGTTTAGTTCAGCATTACAGTATTTGCTTGGATGGCTTGTGTAAAGTCAGAGTATACCAGGAATTACATGACGGATTTCTGATGGAAATACTGCAGTATTATTACTACAAACTACATCAATTGAATAGATATAGGTAATATAAGGAATTAGAAGCATAAAGTTATTAGCGTCAATTATGAAAAACTCTAGTTTTAACTGTAACCATTAGAGGAATTAGATTTCTCTATGCTCCAATGTTAAACGTAGCTGAGGGCCTTATTTCAAAAATACAGCCGTATCTATATCTAACGTTATAGTTTCCTTGTACAAAATGCAACGAGAACCAAACACCGAGGGACCTAATCCTACCCTACGTGTAAAATTAGAATCAAGCAGTGCACATTAAAATGATAATTCTCGCAAAAACGGCGTAAAATTTTGGACAATAATTAATTATATCTATGCAAATTAATGAAACCGTCGGTTTTAATCAATTTTCCTTGGCTGGCTCCCGAGAGGCAAAAACCCGGTTACGATTGCAGTGCAGCTGAAATTATGCAAATATCGCACTTATGCTAATGCGGTTACGGTTTAATGTGTTACAAGGAGTTTTGAGTTTGTTTAGCGTGAAGTTAGTGCGGGTAGATTTGAATTTGCATTCCATGTTCATACGAAAAGGTATTCCTGAAGCTGAAGTTATTCGTATATGGATGAAGACAACACTTTAAAAACCTGTAGCTGAATAATCCTTGAGGTTTGAATTTGAAGGCAATTTAGCGCTTGCGCCATTAAACATGGACGTTAGTTTTTACAGGGTGTGGGTGACGACCAGGCAAAACGTCGGAAAATCTAGGAATTTTCCTGCAAAAAATTTTCAATGTTTTCCGCCTTAGAATCATGGTCTGAAGTCAGCACATTGTAGAAATATATCTGCAGGAAATGTATTCCACTCCTTAGCTGTTCGCCTTTCTGCTCGCATTATACAGGGTGTAACAGAAAGGGTATGTTAAGCGAAAAGCTATCTAAACAGCCCACTATAGAGAACCTATTTCCAAAATTGGAAACTCGAAATTACATGTTTATTTTTCAAGATTGTATGAAAATCCTGAGTTGTTTTGGAATTCTCCATACTATGTGGAAAATTAAACACGTGATTACGAGTCTGAAATTTTGTGGATAGGTTCTTTTTAGTGGGCTATTTACATTGCTTTTCGCTTAACATACCCCTTTTGTTACACCCAGTATAGAAGTTAGCATAACGTTTGGTGCGGATGGCTGGGACATCAACAACGTAAGGGCGATATGCTAGTCTCCAGGTATCCAGAACTGCAAGATCAATATGAAGATCCTACAGGAACGATTAGCATAGCATAGCATATGGTTCTATCGGCCCTTAGTGCTCTGCCTACCCCGTAAGGGATAAAGGCGTGATTATATGTATGTATTGTAGTGTGGTGACATGTCATGACAGTATGTATGTAAAAATATCTATTATAGGCTATAATTTAATTTTTTTCCCTATTCTCTCCCTAAAGATCTTTTCGATTTCGTCACATTTACATAATTATGCTTACAAGAACCACTATACCATAAAAGAGAAAAAAACATGCATCCCCTATTCACGCAACCCCATGCATTTAAATTTATCTAAATTTTATTTTAATCCCAAATAGAGGCTTTCATGGTTGCACAAATAAGGCCAGACGTCTGAAAGGGATCCTGAAATACAGACGGGAGGGAAAACTGCCACAATTTGGGGAAACCTTTATGGAGAAAGGCAATTTTTGTAATTGACTAGCTGAATGCCCGTGACTTCATCAGTGTATATAGGTATACACTGGGTCTATTGATGTATATGTGTAGGAAACAGGGAAGTGCTATCTCACGAAACACGTCATAACAGGTTGATTGGTCTTAACATAAAGAGTTGGATTATGTAGTCTTAACATAAAGAGTTGGATTATGTAAAGGTACAAAGTTTTTTTTTAAACTAGTGGACGCCCACGAGTCCGTCCACGTAAACTGCAGAAAAAACATTTTCCCGGGATAAATAGTAGCCTATATGTTAAGTGGGGTCTGTCACAATATATTCCTGAAAACTGCATCAAAATCGGTCTAACCGTTTCTGAGATTAGCGTGCACAAACATCGACCCGTTACAATGTTATTATATGTACAGAATAGATAAAAATAATTGAGTTCTAGGAAAAGATGGAACTTTTGCCCAGATGTCGGAAAAGGGCTTCGAAAATAACTACGTTTTCCCTTTTTTAAGTGAAATAAATCTTGCCAATTATTGTTGCTTTAAAAGAAGGTTTCAGTTAGAACAAGCTTCATAAATAATATAGACCTAGGACAACGGCAAATTAATACAGACATGCGCCTCAGTCAGGAATCGAACACAGCACCCCTCGGTTATTAGTCTACCAACAGTGTTGCCACACGCCTAGACCAAACTCGTCGTCAAATATTGATGTACAGTCAGCGAATTAAATTGAACTCGTTTTAGACCGAATGCAGTTTACAAGAGTATCTCAGATGGATTTACGGACGTTTCTCATGGGAATACCACAAAAACCATACCGGTGTGGATACCAGGGTCCTTTTCTTTCTTGCTACTCATAATTGGTTTTTATTTTAGTTATAGAGTCATATGACCTTCAAAAATCATAAAAGAAACATTTTTTTTTTTTAAGTAGGATGTTTTTTTATCATAAGCATTTTAGTTCTGTGTTGATGCGGCACTTCACTAAAATTCATCATTTGCATCTTATTCCGTGCATGTCGTAAGAGTCGACTAAGGAACTCGCGCATACTCTCAGGCGATAAGCTAGCAACTTGTCACTGATCATTTACATCAATCCCCGCTCTGCTAAACGTGGCTGCCACCACATGGAGTCACAGCCGCCCCCTTATTACCTAATTAGCAATAGCAAAGCCGAAGCAATGCGATAGCGAAAATTTTACCTACAACATTCGCCTTGTAATGTCAAAGTTCCTTTGAAATTCATTTTACGTAATACGAATTTGACACGCAATCAGCGATTTTTGTACAATTTTCGCTATCGCTTTGCTTTTGCTAGTTAGGTAATAAGGGGGTCGATTGTATATGTAGGCATGTATATACTCATTCGCTAGATACATTTAGTTTATTATTTAGTAGCTCAAAAAATTGTCTAAGGCCCAGGCTGCTTTACTTGCAAAAGATATTTTGCTATTAATGTTTTTATAATCAGCAAATATTAGAGAACTGGTAACCTAACAGCATTATATAGGTACATCTTTGTATAACCTATATAATAACAAATTACTAAGCTGGTGGCGCAACCACTGGTATCCTATTGAGATGGTACCCTTATTGTGGATTCGGTTGGATACAGCGTCGTCGTTGGCAATTTTTCGAAAATCCCGTCGCGCACAAATACAGTCTTTGTGACGTGAAAATTGGTTTCCAACTGTACCTATATTTTTATATACTTCAAGATTATTTTATTTAACAAGTTTCATGGTGGAAACATATTAAATGCTTTTGTAAAACGCTACTTTTTTGAAAGCAACTTAAATGTCACCATGATTTAAAAAAACTTAAATGAAATGACAGACTTGTAGCTGTAATCAAATAGAATAATCCAGCGACCGATTACGAATGCTGCAATCTAATCACTAGCCACCAATAAAAATTACGCACCAGAATCAAACAATAAAACGGCAGGGGACTGATGACTCCACCATCTCAATCCCCTGGCGAGTGCATGGGGAGAGAATCAACGTGAATTTTGCATAAAAATAGCAAACTCAAGACTTGCAGTATGCAATACCTTCGCCTATTTGCATATGAATAGCACTGCAGCTTTATAGGAGTGTTGCATCGGTATACAAAAGTGCTACGCTGATTTAGTATTTTCATGATATTGTTTGGTCAAGTTTTTCCGACACTATATTTTACCTGCAAAAGAAGTAATTTTTGTATAATTATGAAATTCTCTCATATGTGTTTTTTATTAAACTCCTCTAATACGACTTGGTCTTTCCGTATAAAATTTGTGTAAATTAGATAGGTCCGAGAATCATGAGATTGAGATCAAGGTCAAGTAAAGTATATTTTATAAATAAGCCTTTTGCCAGCATCTTCGTCCGAGTAAACTTTGATGCCCCTTTTACTACTCAATACACAAAAATCTCAAATAAAAAAATTAGCAAAACCGTGAAAATTCGTTTATTTCAACATCCACACAATTACTTGACTTAAAAAATTAATTGTTAAGAAAACACTTCGCCCGGAAATCACGTAATAATTCCCGAGCACCTACAAGTACTCTCGGGGAAACTCTGGAACGAAGATTATTTTAGATTTTTTAAAATGCTCAGAATGTTCAAGAACGATCGGAAGTACACCTCGAGAGATCGTGCAATCAACTGGTAGTGGTAGCGCCTTTGATATTAAGTTCTTTATAATAAACATTGTATTTTCACACTATAATATTTGCCAAATTTTCTTCAGGCAAGGCATGATGCCAATTCTATTTGTTTAAGTTTCACTATGAATTGATAAAAAAAGTAAATGGATACGCCTAACAGTAAAGAGCCAGGAGTAGGCACAAAAGCGGGGCAAAGATAGGTTTTGGCCCGAATTGGGAAGAGTTTTGTGCAGCACTGTGATACGGTATAGGCTTTTTAAAATGATGTACTTACCTGATGATGATGATGATCTCCGACCGTATTTCGGTCAAGGCGACCAATCTCTACGGAGATTGGCCAGGTACGCAGGAGATATTATAGTGAACAAGTGTGTGCGCAAACACAGATGCACTCTCTATTCCCTCACTCTCATAGTCCGATGGGACGGAAAGCGACACAGGAACACGACCGGAGAGAGATCAGGCGCAGGACCAACGGTTTTACGTGCTTTCCGAGGCACGAACTAAGTGACAATTTTACAACATTAAAATCTGTACATTAAATAAATTCATTGGTACAGGCCCGTGACTGGTATCGAACTTACGCCTCCCGCTTGGAAGGTGCACGTCTTAACCACTGGGCTATCACCTACTACTTACCTACTAGTATGTGGAAATAAGAAACAGTCATTTACGTTCACCACGTAAACACTATACTTACTACCTATACAGGATGATTTTTGGTCGTCAACATTCCCGAAAACTTCGGAATCTCCTCATCATCACGATCATTTTTCTCCATGGAAGCATACCTGGGAAGTGTCTGGTTCCCAAAATATTAGGGTACAAAGTTGAGTTAATAAACAGCGTTTTTCTGCATAAATGCACATTAACGCGTGTAACAAGATTTTTTCACGAGAAATAATTAATATCTGTCTATTTTATTCCAAAAAAAATTACATCGTTTCCCAACATTTTTTTTTTGGCATAAACTTACTTTATTTGATGTATATAGTACGTACTCTTCGTCAAAAGTGGCCACGAATAAACACTCTGTATATGTCAGAAATAGATTAAAATTTGTTACATCCATTATTAAAATAACGAGTATTTCTGAACGTAATTAAAAGGCATTGACTTAATATAGGTGTAAAGAATAAACTACACCTTTTATGAACCATACCTTTTCGTAGTTATGCCTGCCAATTTTATTAAAAAGCTTCTCATCCTCACATACTATATGTAATTCCCAACTACCCGCCTTTACTCTAAAGTGTACGGACAATAAATTCTCGTTCCGTATTAGTATAAGTACACTTGAACTTTGACTTTCAGTCGTTTTCATTGAGCGTGTCTGGCCTTTGAATAAAATAATAAAATAAAGTGGATATCACAAGTGGGATACGTTATCCCGTTAATCTCAACCAACCTCATCTTGTGAATCAGAAAAATTTAATCTGCTCATTTTTGCTTTACATAGATTTAAATTAGGATTAATATTTTCTATATAGGTATATCATATCGAAAACCTAGACCTATTACGAAGTAAATGATGGAGTTAACAAAAAAATCTGTAAGTTTAGTTAAGAACTTCATCATTAAAGATTTAATTAGTTTTTACTTAAATTAACAGGTTTTTTGAGTTGTTGCCCTTTACAACTAAGTGTGCGATATGATATCACTGAATATCAATAACTGGGTACTACGTTTTATTCACAAAATATTCGAAATAAAACAACATAGAAAAACTAGTTATATTACACCTCGCTCAACTTGAAAAGACATATCTCAAGCGAAAAGAAACGCAAACAAACCCGAGTGCACTGAAGAATCATGATGTAAGAACAAAGTGGACGTGGCCTAAGGTTTTATTTGTTTCTGTATCTGCGTTTCCTTGCCAACTGGGTACGCATCGAATTGATTGAGATTACAAGAACTTTGATCGATAAGCGATCTTACCGTTTTTATTATCCTGATTTATATGATGATGATAATCTCCGACCGTATTTCGGCCAAGGCTACGCAGGAGATATTATAGTGCACAAGTGTGTGCGCAAACACAGATGCACTCTCTATTGCGTTACTCTTATAGTCCGATGGGATGAAAAGCCGACACGACCGGAGAGAGATCAGGCGCAGGACCAACGGTTTTACGTGCTTTCCGAGGCACGAGCTAAGTGACAATTTTCCAACATTAAAATCTGTACATGAATAAATTCACATACGCCTCCCGCTTGGAAGGTGCACGTCTTAATCACTGATGGGTGATACATCATGATTTATATACTATTCATGGAAACATAGTTTCACTATTGATAAACAGAAGATAGACTGAGAAGGCAAACGTCAATCAGTGATTGCTTCATACTGCGCTACGTAAATAATATTTGATATATGAAAGAGAAAGAGCAAAGAAAACGTTTTATGGGAGGGAGTAACATAACGGCTGATAAAGAAGTATTAAAGAAATACGTAACATACTAGCAACCGATCACCAATGACGTCGTAAGCGTAAACTGTAGAATTTTAATGTTATTCATTATGGGTATTATAGGAAATGGTTGCGTGCTTGTCACCTCAATAAATATACGTGCCAAAGAATAGTTTTGTCCGGGCGTTGTAAGTCAATCATTGTCAAACAAACACAAGATAAATAGATAATATTGACGCCCAAAGGTCTATCTATACCTATCGCATATCACCACTGCAATAACTTCACGAAAGAAACACTCCAGCTGCACCAACTTTAAATTACATCCCAAAGTGGGTAAAGTTGTTTAATTTATTTGAGTACCTACGCTCGTCTCGTCAGTGTATCTCTGCTCTATTTACTTATGTCTATGGTGTTTTCAAAATTGGAAATATTAAAATCAGGATGGATGAAATGGCGACAGGTCATGGCAGTTACGTGCAATGCACGGATGGCGTTAAAGTTAAAAGATGAAGCGTCAAGACCGTAATTCGACCTGTCGTCTTGTATGGATCAGAATGCTGGGTATTGAGGAAGAAGAATTAAAATCAACTGCATGTACGCGAGATACGAATGTGTTGAGATGGATATGTGGAGTAACAAGAAGAGTAAGGTATAAAGAGACTTCGTCTGTGTGAAAGTCTACTCGATCAGACAAATTATAGTTACAATATCTGCGAAGTTAGTTGTATATGTACCTATCAAAGCCTACCTACAAACTTCAACAGTAACCGAGCCGTCTCCTTGCGGTTAGTTTGTCAGTTATTAATATGCGCAGTAACTGCCTCGTTAACTGTCGTGTTTGTTTGTTTATTTGTTTGCTTGTGGGCTCAGCTTAACTGAAATTCTTGATGAATACTGGCTAAACTTTAACGAACTTCTTGTGTTGTACATACTTAAAAGTTCTGTTGTTCCGTGAAGCATAGAGCTTTTTTGGTAAACTATTTGTTGATTTTTTTTTCATTCATCATATATTTTGGGTACTTGTACTTGCACAGGTCACAGGAAGCTTAAATTAATACGTCAATTAAACTTCACGTGAGTTTAGCTAGAAATAGGCTGGTTTAATTTCTAATAATGATTGCAAAACACATTGCGATTTTAAATCAACTACCATACAATACTCGCATACTAAAACAGGATGAAAACAGATGAAGTACCTACGGTTTTACATCCGATTTGCATCCGGACAAACAATCCGATTATCCGTACGTCCTTCATACCGGTAGGGACATATAATATTAACTACCGGGTGATTCGTGCGCGTTAACAAGGGACAGTACTTAGCTCGTGGGAACGTGGTAATGCGACGCTTAGCAGGTGTGCAGGTGGTATTATAGCCATTTTTTTATATTGAATATAGATAGCTTATATTAACTCCTGCGCTGATACGGAGCTTTATCAGAATACATCTCCTTCCGTGCATGTCGTAAGTCGTAAGAGTCGACCAAGGTACTCGAGCATTCTCTCGGGCTATAGCCAACTTATCACTGGTCATTAACATCTGTCCCCGCTAGGTTAAACGTGATTATAGGATCTCCTTTGATCGTGCAATTTTGGCTAACCCGTTTTGGGAACACAAACATAGTGGCTGTGAGATCTTCCTTATCATACTGGATACCCCGTTTCGGGAATAGGTACGGCCGTGTGTGCATATAAAGGGTGTAACAAAAAGGGTATGTTAAGCAAAAAGCTATGTAAATAGCCCACTGTAGAGAACCTATTCACAAAATTTGAGACCCGAAATCACATGTTTATTTTTCCCGATAGTATGGAGAATTTTTAAATATCTCAGGAATTTTCATACAATCTTGAAAAATAAAAATGTGATTTCGAGTCTCAAATTTTGTAAATAGGTTCTCTATAGTGGGCTATTTATATAGCTTTTCGCTTAACATACCCTTTCTGTTACACCCTGTATATGTATTTCGGGTATAATTCCGTGAAATCGTGCCGCTAATTTAGTTATCAATAAGCCGGTGTAACTAAGCTGCGCTAATCCCCGGCTACACCCTGATTACCGGGGTTTAGCTGTCGGCAACAATGTACGCGCTGAGTGCGGGCGTTATTGGGTTGTTTATATATATGACGTAGATGGGTCGAGTGGCGTGCCGTTAGGTGTGTCCGACATCTTCCAAAATCCGAAATAAAGAATGCGGCGTGTAGTAAACAAGCTTAATTAGGAATCACAAACACTTTCACTGTATCTACGCACAAGATTACTAGGATTCTAGCGGATAACGTAGAAACGTGGTAAGTACAAGACAGAGGCTGATTAGCACCCGTGCTTCGCTCGACAGACGCAACAAGCAAGAACAGAATACCCTCCGGCTCAATTCAAACGATCCGGTGGTCGTTGTAAATCTACAGTGGCGCCCTCTCAGTAGTCTGTCTTGTCTTTACCCAAGTGACAGCTGTCCTCCAGTCAGTGATAGCTGTCGACTTGACGTTTCTAACTTCAACGATTGAAAATAGATGGCGTTGGAGATCCGACTGTAGGATATGACATCTTGATCTCCGACACGGCCATTTTGACAGACTACCCGTCCTCGGGTAGAACCGATGAATCTGTGAACAAGATAACTCAAGGAAGTATCTGCGCTCGGCCATTCTGCCTTAACTTAAATTTAAAGACTTCTTATTACAATAGTTCATGAAATCACAAAAATCGCTCATCGACCGTCAAGTTCCCAAAATCTTTACGTAAAGACATAAAAAATAAAAGATAAGCAGACTCGCACATACGTTTAAATCAGTCAGACCTTTCCTTCGGTCAACATTACAGTAACAGTTAGTCATATAGCCAGTCCTTCGGCTATCTACTATGGAAACACAGTCCTTCGGTTTCCAACACACACATGTAGCACAGTCCATCGGCTACCTACTACGGAAACACGGTCCTTCGGTTTCCCACACACACACATGTAGCACTGTCCATCGGCTACAGCAGAAACTCGGTCCTTCGGTTCTGCCACAAATACATACTACTGTCTGTCAAGGGTTTGTCAAAGTCACAATTTAAAAAAACCGGTCAGTAACTTGTACATCGCATATGAAAATTCATTCATTTAGACTCTGAGGTCACATTAATTTCGATATCAAAATTACTAGGAACTTGATGGTCTGGCACCCTACGGACCCGATCGTGCGAATATTTGTAGGTTCGATTTGAAGACAAAGATTTTAGTCGGTATCTATCACCATCTAACAATTAAATTTTATACGGTCCTTAAAATTTAGGATCTAGTTTAACTTGATTACGTTTTTCATTCTTAATGAACACATCTAAGACACGTCGTAGACGTTCCAACCCCTGCTCTCCTGTAGAATACAATACCAGCAGGTCATCAATGTAAGAAACAATATAACTATGAGCTAATTCACCTAAAGCTTTTGCTATAGCCCGCTGATAAACTGAACTGGCGTTCTTTAAACCAAACGGCATGGCACACACAAGGTAAATAATTCCAAAACAAGGCTACAGTATACACAATCCATATAGAGTAACGTCAGTCAAGTAAGTCTAGTTGCCTCAATCTAGCAACTCTTGGAAACTTCCATCCAGCTTCCGTAAACCAGTCTAGTCACTTCCATCCAGTGACTCTTAGAAACTTCCATCCAGCTTCCGTATACCAGTCTAGTCACTTCCATCCAGTGACTCTTGAATACCTCTATCCGGTATCCGTAAACCACTCTCAATCAGTCAACTCAACATTAATTTGAACATGACGGTCCATCCCCGTCAAGTTCGCACAGATTATCATCACGGTCACATGTCAGCATGTCATTGGTAATGTCATTCGCAGGCATTCGCCTAAGTCTGTCATGTGCGTACTTATAGGTTCTATTGGAATTAAGGGCTTTAAGAACATAACGATTACCTTCAAGTACCTCCGATACCCTAAAAGGACCTCTATACTTCGGATCAATTAATCGAATTTCGAGTTCACCTGTAGTTACACGAGTTTTTGGCAAACCTGTTGTAAAATAACTGGAATATTCACCTAAAATAGTTAAAAGATCTGACTTTTTACAAGAGGGTATATCTGTGTCAACATTACTAAAGTCGTTACTGATACTAGAATCGGTTAAAACGTCACAATTTAAAACTGTCAAATTATTTTGTTTTGAAATGCTAAAATTATTTGTTGACAAGTTAATAACGAAGCCTTGACTCAATATTTCACGACCTAGCATAATATCACTACGCATATACACATCGGGTAAAACATGTAATAAGAGTTCTAAACAATAATCATTAATTTCAACATTACACAGTATTTGCTGGGTGCTGAATACACTGGTTTGACCAATTCCCGTTAGAGAGACAGTTTTAGCAATTCTTTTACCATTGAAACTTGATGCAACGCTTTCTTTTATTAGTGAACACTCAGCACCCGAATCAAAATGAAAATCATAAAATCTACCTTGATTATTAAGAGCGCCGGTCGGTGGTAAAGCGGTAAGTGCAACTATCTTTCGTGGATTCAGACGAATTTGACCTCGGCGCACCTCGAAGCCTAGGTACTCTACTTTTTCTTTCAGGAATGAGCACTTTTTAGGATTTAACGAAAATCCCTTCCCAGAAAGAACTTCTAATACTACCTTTAGTCTATCTAAAGCTTCGTCGATGTTACTGGCCACAACTAGCACGTCATCCATGTACACTACAACGTACTTGTTCACGAGATCGCCTAGAGCATGTATGAGAGCACGTTGAAACACTGCAGGAGCATTTTTCAAACCGAAGGGCATAGTAAGGTACTCATACTGACCTTCAGTTGTCACGAATGCTGTGCGCTCTATGGACTCCGACTCGATAGGGATCTGGTGAAATCCCGATGCTAAATCTAAAATTGTAAAAAAATGTCCTCCATGCAACCTAGCAATCTGTTCAGATATGAGTGGTAAAGGAAAACGGTCAGCAACGGTGTTATCGTTCAACTCCCTATAATCGACACACATTCTATCTGAACCGTCTTTTTTTTTTACCAAAAGTATCGGGCTTGCGAACGGTGAAGAACTAGGTCTAATTACCTTAGCATTAAGCAGCTCGTTGATCTTGCCCCTCACAATCTGACGTTCATCTGGGGTCAGCCTGTATGGGGGACGATTTACCGTCTTGTGCGGGTCTACGAGCCGTATCTGCATAGGTTCAGTGTCAGCAGGAGAAGTAGGTGTACCGGTAATGAAACTAAGCTTGAACCGTTCTAAAATCTCAATCAACCTAGGTCTGTATTCATTACTAACGTCAGTATCTACCAAGTCAAGGTCTATATCATTATTTGCAACTACATCACATGATTCGACTATGTTAATTTTCTCGAAACGTACTTTATCTACCGACATATGTACAGTCAAACCGATAGCTAGAATTTCACGTCCGAACATAATGTTGTATCGCAAACAATGGTCAGGTAAAACATGAAAGAGTATCTCAAAGTTAATATTGTCAATGTCAATTGTCGTTAAAATTTGCATGGTCGAGGCTATAGAAGTTTGTCCTATACCAGTCATAGAAACATTGTCATAAATTCGCTTACCACTAAATTTCAAAGCAATCGATTCTTTAACTAAGGAACACTCTGAACCTGAGTCGTAAGTAAATGGGAATGACTCACCAGAGTGACGCAGAGAACCCGAAGGCGCATTCACAATGCACACGTCTACTCGCTTTTCCTTAGCTGGACCAGTTCCAGTGCCGCCGCCGGTACCGTTGTTCCCCTCCTTGATTTTCCTCTTCGGGCAGTCGGATGCATAGTGGCCTTGTTCCCGGCAGTTGAAGCAGGTAATGCGATCGGTTCTTCCTGTAGGTTGGTTGGTCGAGTTATGGTCCCCGTGAAAGGACCTGTGTTTGGACCGGTCATCTTGCTTCTTCGAATTGGCTTTGTTGCGACATTGAAGAGATTTGTGGCCTAGTTGTCCACAATTAAAGCACTTGATGGTCACAGCAGATCCATTAGGTCGGTTTCTTTTTAGGTCGGGTCCATCACGATAAATACTTGATGAATAACTTCTCTTCAGGAACGAGACAGCCTTCAGTTCCTTTTGTAAATGGTTACGCGTCTTGATGTCACTCGTTATAGCAATCCTCTGAACACGTGGCTCTTGTTTTGAAATATGAGCTAAGACAGTGGCTATTGCTATCTGTTCTGTAGTCAGTCCATTCCACCTTGCCATTAAGGATGTTATGAGGGTAGCGGCGTATGAGGCCAGGCACTCGTTATCTCTCGGTTTCTTGTCGTGCATACTGATGAGAAAGGAAGCAGCAGTTTCAGGACAGTCATACCTTGCTACGAAAAGCTCCTTAAAATCGGCCCACGTCATATTAGGAAACGATATTGAAGACAGGCAAGATGATGCTTCGCCCTTGAGTGCGTGGCTTAACGCGATCATCAGAGAAGATCCATGGCGATGTCGATCTGTGATACACATGTCCGCGGTCGTTATCCAAGCTCGGGCGGCGATGTCTCTTTTCTCTGGGTCGAAATCAGGAAGGCGAATAGAGTCCGAAGATGCAGGTAGTTTTATTGCTTGCACCAACGCCAGAAAATTTTGATTTTGTTGCTCGAAGAGAAGACGCCATTTTTCTTCGCTCGAGTCACTATTTGAAGCACGTGTTTCATGTGGGTGATCCGGGTTGCATCCCACGCCTGATGACGTAGATGGGTCGAGTGGCGTGCCGTTAGGTGTGTCCGACATCTTCCAAAATCCGAAATAAAGAATGCGGCGTGTAGTAAACAAGCTTAATTAGGAATCACAAACACTTTCACTGTATCTACGCACAAGATTACTAGGATTCTAGCGGATAACGTAGAAACGTGGTAAGTACAAGACAGAGGCTGATTAGCACCCGTGCTTCGCTCGACAGACGCAACAAGCAAGAACAGAATACCCTCCGGCTCAATTCAAACGATCCGGTGGTCGTTGTAAATCTACAGTGGCGCCCTCTCAGTACTCTGTCTTGTCTTTACCCAAGTGACAGCTGTCCTCCAGTCAGTGATAGCTGTCGACTTGACGTTTCTAACTTCAACGATTGAAAATAGATGGCGTTGGAGATCCGACTGTAGGATATGACATCTTGATCTCCGACATATATATATTATAATGATATTAGGTAAGCACATACATATGTATAAACATACAGCCACAGTTCGGAATAGCGGTTATATAGTAGATGATAATAATCAATTACAAGCTACTAGCTTTACGCCTGACAAAATGCCAGAGGGAACTCTTTAAGGTGGATTCCCACGGTGCGTCATATTACGGACGGACGCGCATCAGCCCGCACCACGGATCGTGGGAAACGGAGAGTCTAGCTAGCTAGTCGTAGCCTTCGACGCGTCCGCGTCCGTCCGCGAAAACACGCACCATGGGAACCCACCTTTACGTACGACATGAACGAATGTAGATGCAGCTTACGTTCAGTAAACCCCTGCATCAGTACAGGAAAAATAAAATAAATACACTGAAAAAATAAACTTAAGGCCATATATATTAATCTTACGCTAGTATTTTAAGGATAACTTTTAAGTTAATTTTACATAGCAGATTTTGATGTAAATTGATATTTAAGTTAATAATTTAATTACCATGATTTGGATAGTAAAACTACTTGAATAAAATTTAAAAAATGCATGATTACTTATATCAATCAAAAAGTATCATCGTATTACACTTACTTTAACAAAAGTGATGAAACTTGACGTCAAAATAATGCTTACCTGTAAAAGAGAAAAATAACTTTAAATACTTTTTGTCCAGAATAATGAAGCATACTCGTAATTAATTAATCATTTTCTTAATAATCCTAGATTTAGTTTTATTGCTGTGTTAATGTGCTCACATGTAGGCATTGCTTATTTTAACCTTGATACAAACAGAAACAATTGTGTAAATAGACGACTTTAAATTAAACCAAATATTAAGTACAGTCAGGTGCAGGTGGGCTGACTACTATTCTCAGAATCTATATATAATAAAAATGTAACGGATCGCTGTCTGTACATGTAAGATATATGAGAAAAAATATTATAGGAGACCTTTATCAACGCAATAGTACCCAAAACAATGATTTTTGGAATTTTTGTCTGTTTGTCTGTTCGTTTGTGCACGCTAATCTCAGAAATGGCTGAACCGATTTCGATGCAGTTTTCAGGAATATATTGTGACAGGTCCCACTTAACATATAGGTTACTTTATATCCCGGATAATTTCGACATTTTGTTTTTTCTGTAGTCCACGCGGGCGTCCACTATCGTTAGTAAAATTAGTCTTAATTAGTGTTAAACTAATATTCACTTTTGAGTTAAAGTCATATTATTCAATAAATATAATAATAATGACACTACGAAGTGATTTTTAAAGGAATTTCTTTTATAGAAACGAGTAGCGTGTTTTCAGAAACCATTAACAGTGTTGTTACTAAAGAATTTAAACATTGCTTGAACAAAACATTGTCTTAATTTGCATTTTGCTATGAAATATCATTTTTAAACAATGTCTAACATTAGACGCGGTTTAAATAAATATATAAATAAGCAAGTCAGCCTTATATCTGTAGGTAGGTATTGCTATATTGCTAGTTTAGCGTACAGGACTTGATTAATACCTACTATCACTGCTCTCGCAAGGCTACCAAGTCTGTAGCTAGATCCACTCCATCATAGTTGACCTTCGCTTGAGGAGTCAGTTGCCCGCATCTAATTGACGGATGACCAGAGATTTGTCTCCTACCCGCCGGAGTCGAACGACATCTATTATGGCCAAGGAGGCGAGAAGTGTTTTACGGAACTAGCAATGTATTTTAACTGTCGTTATTGATGTTGTCTATCATTGATGGTACGGAACTACGAGTAGCAATAAGGTAGGGACAAACTGAGCCCACGTACGCAACGTATGCGACGCATTATGACTACGAAATTTATATGCTTGGAAACACACTTATCATACGCAACGTTGCGTACGGCAAGTGTGTTTCATATATTTTCATATAAAATTCGTAGTCTAGATGTTATAATGCATAGTATACGTTGCGTACGTGGGCTCAGTTTATCCCTACCTTTATTGATGTTACCTTTATAGACGGCCGATTGGTCTAGTAGGTAGTGACCCTGCCTACGACGCCATAGGTCCTGGATTCGAATCCCGGTAGGTGCAAACATTGATATGATGAATATTGATGTTTGTTTCCGAGTCATGGATGTTTCTATACTTATCTATGTATTTATATACCGTTGCTTAGTACCCACGACACAAGACCTTAGGGATCTTAGTGTGGGACTAGGTTAATGTGTTGTGTAGTGTGTGAATATATTATATATATATATATTATTATATTATTATTATTATGTTACATACCCATTGATTGGATAGGATGTAATGTAAGTAATTTGACATTATTGAAGAACGACTTAATCCTACTTTATTTAAAATGTGGATTTGAGAACGTGAAGGAAGATTATATGCATTTTTGGATGTTTGCATGTTATTCTTTCACGTTACCCGAATATTTTTTTTTAACTTAGGAAGGTATACCAATGAGTGTTGGACATAGATAGAAAGACGACATGTATTCCAATCCGCGATTATTAGATGTAAATAAATCTAGACCTTACTGAGTACTATTGTCGAATTTTCTTGTCGCGTTCAGGAAATTTTCATATCAAACTATAATAAAAATAAGATTTTTTGAACAGTGCCATCTACCTCAGTAAAAACTGGTTCATTTCGACTTAATGTACTTATATAAACCTGAACATATGAGTAGCTAAGCACAGTACTCTCTCCATCGATCACTGCAGGTGTAAGTGCGGAACCCTGTCGGCTGCGGTTAACTCGCTCCCTGTACTTAATGTATCCCGGTATACATTACTTATGTATACGTTAATAGGTATATTGGGTGTGAAAAGATGTACATCTATGATTTTGTCATCTATTTACTTACATATACACTAGTAGACGCCCGCGACTCCGTCCGCGTGGACTGCAGAAAAACTTGATCTAGTTGACCGAGTTATAATATTGTCGAACCCACTTGAACGCACACAAAAAATTTCATCAAAATCGATCAAGCCGTTTAGAAGGAGTTCAGTAATTACAAACACACGAACAAAAGATTTATATATATATACAGGGTGATTTTTGGTCGTCAACGTTCCCGAAAACTACGGAATCTCCTCATCATCACGATCATTTTTCTCCATGGAAGCATACCTGGGAAGTGTGTGGTTTCCAAAATATTAGGGTCCAAAGTTGAGTAAATAGACTGCGTTTTTCTGCATAAATGCACATAGAATCACGTAGCAATATTTTTTTACGAGAAATAATTAATATCTGTCTATAAATAAACTAGCATAAACACTAGACACTATAAATTTCGCCAGATCAAGTAATTAAAAAAAAAAAAAAAAATCCCAGCATTTTTTTTGGCATAAACTTACTTTATTTTATGTATAGAGTACGCACCCTTCGTTAAAGGTGGCCACAAAAAAACACCCTGTATATATATATATTCCACTCGTATTCCACCAACCCGCCTGCCCAGCGTGGTGTCTATGGGCAAAATCCCTGTAGCAGTAGCCTTGTGGTGAACCCTGTTTTTTGTATTTTTTTATTATAATAATTTTATAATTGTCAGTCAGCGCTTAATTTAATATTAAGTGTACCTATTTTCATACTGCACATTCTGTTTTGTCTATTAGTTTTAATACTTTATAGTCGCTAGTTAGGTCCCCCCCGGAATTTTCTATGCTTTGATTGCATTTTTCTGGTCGCCTCTGTTGATCCTGGCTCACAGAAGTTGCAGAGGCAGGAATGAGTGGTGGGCCAACCCCGGTTTTTATATTTTTTTTACTTAGTCCAAAGCGACCGTTATTGGCACTAAAAAAACTAAAAACTCATTAAAGATACCTATTTCTCCTTCTTATTTGTAACTTCGTATTTTATATTAATTACACAGAAACCATAATTGAAATGCACAATTTATCTACAAACACATAAATTAAATGCATTATTCAAATACTAACAACCATGGAGGAAGTACGAAGAGGACATGCAACAGCCATGCAATAAAATGTAAACTTGTGTCCAACTAAACAATGTATATTACGCAGCGCAGTATAACAATAACTGGTTAATTTTGCCTTTCACCAAAAATCTTTTTGTCAATGTTTATGAGCAAATAAAGAATTATCTTATCTCATCTAATAATCCTTTCGCCCGTGCTATGACATGAAATTATTATTTATTTATTGATTTTCTCTTGTCACAGTGTCTGAAATCTAACTTGTCCGAAATAGGTTTTAGTGTATAATATATACAAAACATAATTATGCTATATGGTCTGAATGGGTCGTAAAGTATTATTTCACATTGCTAGGTGATGTTTTATAGTCCACAAGGACAGAGTAAGGCGTCCAGTTGTCTATAAACAAACTTTAATAGTCCTCCATTTTGCACTTCCTTTATGTAAACAGCAGTCCGAGAATTTATGCATCGATGCGATCTCCCTACAAGCGTTCACAATACACTAAAAGCTAACAAACAATAAATTCGTAAAAAAGAGTAATTCCGTCGGCGATTGCGAAGCGATAGTGGAACGATACGAGGGAACAAAACGATGCGAACATAATCATTAGTTTTTTGACTTCCGTTTGGAACAGACGTGCGAGCACGACAACTTGTTGTAGGTTGAGTGTACAGTGAGTTTCAAATAAATGGAAAAGTCATTGCTACTGTAAATTTTATGGTAATTTTATAATAACAGTATGTGATTTGTCTTCAAGCTGGAGTAATAACAAATATATACGCAAAGTTTTCAACATGATCTGATACTGGCTGATACATAACTCTTATTTAAAATTTAACCCGATTTCATACTAATGCAATAGATTGTTTCAAGTTATTGCAAATATTAAAATAGACAAAATGTTTAACTTTAAGTATTTACAGCAACAAGAAAACCTAAATGCTACAAAACAATAGTAATAAAACCACGGATTTGAATCGTATGCCAAAAACTAAATAGACATGGCAAGACACTGGACAAAGACTTAATAGCCGATTAATCCCGAGCTCTATCAGTGTACAAAAACTGTAATAGGTCGAGTGCTCGTACAAGGCACACTGGAAATACATAAGCTGCAAAGCATTCTGTATTATTATTTTATTTATTTTATTTTTTATTTTACAATTTCAGGAAGACCAACAGCCATTTATAATTATAGTTAAAATTGTAGAAACATAATGCCAATAATAGATCCACACTTATAGAAGCATTATGAGAGCTAATCAGGTACTAATGCACACACAATTTTCATCAGAGTTTCACAAAACCTAACAAGCTTATCAATAACAAACATAATAATAAAAAAACAATTTAGGTACTAGATAAAATCTAGGTATCTACTAACTTATTGATGGAAAAAAAATTCACTAAGCACACGCCTCGCTATGTTAAAACTGGTATTGAAGGGGTCAAGCTCTGCGCCTTTACAAAGTTCGTTGAAGTTATTACCCGCTCGCAAAAGGAATGTATTCTGACGATATTTCGTCGATGCAAGAGGAACAGAAAGTGTATGAAATGAAAGATTATGTAAGACTAAGCAGTAAAAGCAGGAAACGTCCTCTGAGAAGATCGCAGGTAAACATTAATTACTTCAATATTTAACCTAAATATATTACACGCAGATATTTCGCACATAGTGAGTCAACTGGTAGACCACGTTAGACAATGTGTACCTGGCACCCAATGATGCTAATTTTCGGAATCGACTAGAAACCAATAAAATGCAATAGTTATTGACTGAGATAAAATAATTCATACGTACGTAGGTATGTAAGTACATAAAAATATGCCTCTTTCTCAGAGCGGTAGACAAAGATCACAAACCTCAATCTGCCATGGTCCTGAAGAACCTCTATCTCTAGATAATTCAAATTAATTTTATTCACGTGAATAACGTATGGCATGATTCGTAATGAGATTTATAGATATGAATTAGTCACCCATACCTACATACAATGCAAGGAACTCCGATGTTAACTTTATACTATTCTAGTGTGACTATGACGTCATGCAGCAAAGTATATGGCAAGGACTGGAGAGGCAATCTGTTATTTGCACGGTCGTTCGCTGCAGAGCTGACCTACTTGGTCACGACGTTATAATGAATGTGACACTTCAAGATAGGTAGAGTACGTTTCATAGGACTCCTACGCCAGATTTCGGAACTAAAAATGTTTGTACTTATCATATAATAAGACATGAAGAAGAAGAACTGATGGCCGATGGAGTCGGAAAGTTCTAGAGTGGATAGACATATCGGCAAATGCAGCGTGGGAAGGCCACCCGCAAGGTGGACGGACAACCTGGCCAAGATCGCGGGAGTCGGTTGGATGCAGGCTGCTTCCGACCGGTCGGAGTGGAGGTTGTTGGGGGAGGCCTATGTCCAACAGTAGACTTCTCAGGACTGTAAATGATGAATAAGACATGAGCATAAAAAGTAGCGTCATCACCCAAAGGTACTATTTGGTAAAACACACTCTACTGAAACATTGGCGACTGATGATTTCATCAAGAATTCCGCTTAAAATTCAAATAGGAGTTTTGGAAAATAACTATAGTGCAAATTAAGCATGTATTAAAGTTTTTTTTTAATTAAATAAAAATTTCGCTCTATGTGTGAATGTCCAGTAGCTACTTATTTATTTATATCATTATCTATTTATATATCTAATCATAATTAAATAAAACATTTCGTTTTCTAATATTTAAAATAACATAGTTTAAACTACACTGCTCCCACTACACCATGAGCCTATAAAGAAAACACGCGAGCATTTCCTGAAGGCTCAAGCGGTTTCCGTTTCCTGATGTAAAAAGCGCGGGATATAGGTTACAAGTACACAGATTTATGGACGCTAAATACGGTATACCTATGCCAGAATAGTACTATTGTATAAGCGAATTTAAGTTGTTCTTTTGGTACAAATTGGTACCTACCTGCCCTTCTAAAATTGGAACGATATAATGGTATTAATTGCCCACTAGCATTTTTACATCACGTAGTTTTGAGATAATCTGAAAGATTGGGTTAAACCCATCTGTAAAACCCATTCATTATTATACTCTTGTTTTACTGAGAACTTTTTTTTTTTTTTTTTTGGAAACAACACACAAAAACAGATGTATAAATGTAAAACATAATTGTATAAAATGAATACTAATTACATCAGTGTCCTTGAACACGTTTCACTGAGAACACACACTATTACAATTAAAGCTAAAACTATTACATTTCACAAAATATACATATGCATAAATATATAGATACAACAAAATATAAAAAATAAAAATAAACATACATACATAAGATACTCAGGCTAAAACATACAGATAGTGTGCAAACATACCACTATATACACTTTATAACACCTTATATCTATTGAGCGCTTATAATTTGGCTAATAGCTTTTTTAGTAAGTTTTATAAACAACTGCAGTCCATTATTGTATACGTTTGTACTTATACATATCTCTTCGGTTCAGACAGTGGGCATCCAAATCAAAATCGCCAGTTTTATAATATTTATCATCGATGGTTACAAAAATCATAATAGGTATGAAAGAGGTATAAAATAGGTTGAAACAGAAATAATTATCTCTTTATTCATGGACATCGTAATCACTAAAGCGTTACAGCCAGACAGGAGTCGAAACAGATAGGTAACCTTTTTATAAAAATGCAAAGACAAATTTTTTATCTATTGTAAATCCAGTGGTAAGCCAACATTTTTATACAATTGTAATTTTACCAAAAAAAAACATTATCATAAAACATAAAGAGCTGTCACTTCCAGTGGCTTAACCGTCTTTCTGCGGACAATTTATTCTACATTAGCACCATTGCTCGACCATTAGTCGATAGCTTTGATATATCTGACAAGAGGCTTTTTGTGGATGCGTGCGCTAGATAGTCGGGGTGGAGCGCCTTTTTATTTTTCTGCTGATTTTAGTTGGGTTCAGATGGGTTGAACCGTAGATAATATGTTCTTTACTGTGCACGGAAGGTCTACGTGTGAATTTATACAAATATTGTATACGCAAGTTTTGTTTAGTTTATATTTAGAGATTTCTTCCAGCATATTAGTTGAGGAAGAGAGCACTGCGTGATAACCATGAATTATGATAAAATAAAAAACTTAATTTAAATTTTTAGGTCATCTACTAATTGACAGTAGGTATAAATACAGATGTAGTTTTAAAATTCGGAATAAAATTTAAACCGTCTAAATATAAAATTCCATTCCGAAAGTAGCTAAAAGAAAACGTCTAGACTAATTATATGACTTGTCTCATTCTCACGAAACTTATTATCTCTTTTAAGATCTCTTTAAGGAGCTGTAGTACGCTGCAGGTGGTCTGCGATGAGACAGGACGTAAGGAACAAGGGCAGGTGTTACACCGTTACAAACTTTAATAACTCAAGAATAAATTTATACATTTTTACTTTGCAACACAAAAACCAAACCCTAACCCTAACTAAGATACCTAAGATCGTGTGGGATTTCCTTCATGATTCTACAGGCTGGCTATCTGGCTACCTCATTATGTGATCACAGCCATATATACAGGTTGATTTTTGGTCGTCAACTTTCCCGAAAACTACGGAATTTCCTCGTCATTACGATAATTTTTCTCCATGAAAGCATACCTGGGAAGTGTCTGGTTTCCAAAATATTAGGGTCCAAAGTTGAGTAAATAGACTGCGTTTTTCTGCATACATGCACATTGACGCGTGTAGAAAGATTTTTTCACGAGAAATAATTAATATCTGTCTATGAAAAAACTAGCATAAACACTGGACACTATAAATTTTGCCCAATCAAGTAATTTTTTTTTTTCAAAAAAATTTACATCATTTCCCACTATCTAATCTTTAAAAATCTTCCATTACTAACTGACTGATTGATAGATTACACAGTAGTTAGATAATTCATCTTGCCCTCTAGAGAGTCACAATTAGTAGATTAAAAGATATCAATTAGGTACAGTTTTACTTGGTTGTCCAATGGTGAGGGGTGCATTGTCTGATGATAAATTTTACAAAAAAATAGTACATAATTGATCCCAAAACTATATTGTTCGGAATATGTAATTTAAAAAAAACTTGACAATTTTATTATTAAAATGAATAAATATGTACAGCTATAGTTTCTTATTAAAATGTGAATGGGGTAGTTTCCTATAATTGAATCTAAATAACATCTTATTCTTAATAGAATATTTAATCAAAATCATACCTATCTGTAAAATTACAATTTGATTATGTGTCCAAATGAGGTAGTAATAAGCCTTCAAAGTTAAGTGTGCAAGTCCATTTTTCAAATGTGAAATTAATTGAAAATACAACATCACATGTCCACCTGTATCATTTACAGCAACTTTTGTTTTGTGACCATATTTATAAACGCAATAATTAAATATAGCTGTAGAACAAAACTTCTTTTACGCGTATACAAGTTGCTTAAAGAGTGACGTCGTGGTAGCCGTTTGTATGGACTGTTTTTTTGAAACTCTAAAATTGTGATTTTGAAATCGTTACATCCCGGAAAGTTTTCACGCTAGCGAAGTTTTTCTATCGCAAATATTTCTTCTATTTTATAATCTTTCGATATAAATAGGTACAAATAATAAAACTGTAAACAACCCTATTCTATTCGAAATCGAAATTAAATACACATTTTCCAAACACACTTGGGTGTGATGTTTGTTCAGTGAATTTCTGTGCCGCACTAAGTGCATTTCGAAGTCATTATGATGTGCTGCTTGCTTCCTTGACGATGCAGGACACTAGGTAAGTGCTGACTGTAACGTTAACACCTCTTTTTACGGTAACATGGCGTAATAGTAACAGTATGGTACTCTTCTGGCTATATCCGCAGAACACTAGTATGAGTTCGTTCCTTAAAGTTTTACAAAAATGTTATAAAAACACATACACAATTTTAAATCACATACATTTTATGGGGTCATCGAATATTACAAAGGATTTGGTATTTTATAAACAGCTAGATGCATACCTGACGCTAACCCTTCTTGAATATATTTTATGTATAACTAAGACATTATCAGAATATTGAATTTCCTAAATTCAGTGGAACAGAACAGTGACTGGGATCGAACTGGTGCTTTTAATCATTTATAAAAACAGACGTGTTTAATAATATATAAAATGATAATTTACTGATATTTTCACGACTTTCTGCCTACAAAGAAATTTATTTTTAATATTCCGCTATTTATTTAGGGTTTATTAAAACCCTTTACCTCCATCACGACTCGTTTACTCCATACCCGTGTGGTCACAATAAAAACAACGCACGAGGCGGACAAAGGAGGCACATAAATAAAATTAGGGTCCCGTCATCACTTCCCGTTAAAAAATCATAAAGGGGTACTCATAACCTGACCGTATCACAATAGCGCATTCAATTTGTTGAACAAGACAATTTACGGCTAGAATTAAACTATTTTGAACACCCTTATTTCAAGGGTGGAAGGTTTAATTTGGGTGTACTCGAAGGTGTATGGGGGACAAACAGACAACGGCCGCATAAATTAAACCAATGAAATGTTAGGGTGCCTGGGTTGGAAGGGTAGCAAAGATTAGGTACCAAAGGGTGGTGGAATCCTTTTATATCTGTATTTATCTCTTGTGTGATCCGATCTGTAAAATCTGTACGATTTTACATGCATAGTTTTCTGGGTTCAAACGCCCCTTAGTGAGTTATATTTCTCGGTAAGATTATGGATTCATTTCAGTATATTCATTTCCTTCTAACTTACTATCATGAACAAACAGAAGTGTCACCATTATGAAATTGAAATTTCTGTCTGGCATTCACGCCAAAACCACTAAACCGATTGAAATGAAATATGGTACACGAGGTCAGGAGTATGAGAAATAACATAGGCAACTTTTTATTCCGGGAAAATATTTTTATCCCGGATAGTTTTGACGTTGTATTTCTTTTCGCAGTCCACGCGGACGTGTATCGCGGCCGTCCACTAGTTCTTATATATCTATTTTTTTAAATCGTACGTTAGATAACTTCCTAGTAATTAACTAACATAAATTAAAATTCACAATAAAGTCATAATAAAAATCTAAAACCTTCAACATTTTAGATTTTCGCTGATAGTGTTTGATGTAATACTTAACACCCTAACCTATCAGTGCGTTGGGGGTAAAAATCATGAGTTATGATACTTAACCCATTCTAAGCCGTTTATTATGATTTACCGAGTCAGCCCCCTTTAATGCATTTGGGTGTGGACATAATATATCTGTCGGAACGTATCACTTGGCATACATATACCTATAATCTATACTATATATTATATATAATAATATTATAAAGCTGAAGAGTTTGTTTGTTTGTTTGTTTGAACGCGCTAATCTCAGGAACTACTGGTCTGATTTGAAAAATTCTTTCAGTGTAAGATAGCCCGTTTATCGAGGAAGTCTATAGGGTATATAGCAATCCGCCCCGGCTTCGCACGGGTGCAATGCCCCCTTTCGCGGACGAAGTCGTGGGCGACCGCTAATATATAATATAATATATAATAAGTGGCCTAGTTGTTACCAATGTTACTTGAAGTTGCAGACTGCAGAATACTTTTCTTTGATAATGTTTCTTATCTGGTTATATACATAAGCTCAGGTCTATGTTCTATAGGGGTAGACAGAGACTACATATCTCCATTTAGTCGTTCCAAACATACATCTTTCGCCTTTCTTATCTATTTACTTCATTTTAATTAAATTGTAGAAATATTTACCGTTTTCATATGACTTTCGCGAATATAAGTAGGCTAAGCCATTGCTTGTTACATCAGCTATTCCTTTCCAGCCGTTTCAAAGATTGGCCGGAACAGACAGACATAACAATTTTATTGTACCTAAATGTTATTTCTTCTATGCTGCTCTGGGAGTGAAAAATAAACGTATAATAACACAGCTGCTTCTCTTCCTGGGCATACTGTACAAGTCAGTAGAGGAACAAGAGGGTCTTGGTGTTTTGTAGGCGATGGGCTGCCTGTCACTACTAACCGAACTTGTACATCTCAACTATACCCTCAAAATTAGTCAGAAGTGGCACCATGTGGTTCTATCGGCCCTTGGTGCTCTGCTTACCCCGTAAGGGATAAAGGCGTGATTATATATAGGTACTTACTAAATTATCATATACTTACCTATACTAAACATATTATGCATTTAGTAAAAAGCAGTTATTTTAATATTACAGATACTTCAATTTGACTTTTTTGTACAGATGTATTTTTTTTATCAATTGCATTTATATTTTGTTTAGTGAGAATATACAGGGTGCTTTTTCGTTGCCACCCTTAACGAAGGGTACGTACTCTATACATTAAATAAAGTAAGTTGATGCCAAAAAAATGCTGGGAAAGGAGGTAATTTTTTAAATTTTTTAATTTACTTGATCGGGCGAAATTTATAGTGTTTAGTGTTTATACTAGTTTTGATCATAGATAGATATTAATTATTTGTCGTAAAAAATCTTGCTACGCACGTCTGTGTGTATTTATGCAGAAAAACGCAGTCTATTTACTCAACTTTAGACCCTAATATCTTGGGAACCAGACACTTCCCAGGTATGCTTCTATGGAGAAAAATTATAGTGATGATGAGGAGATTCCGTAGTTTTCGGGCACGTTAATGATGACTAAAAATAATTCTGTATATACTTTATAATATAACTAAGGCATGTAAGATAATTTATATGGGTGCTGACTGAATAAGCACAATAATATACATACAATGGCTGTAATTAAATAATCAAAACAAAATCCGATTCTGCCCTTGTTACATCTAATTTCAACCCACTCTGTGTATACATTTTTCCGAAATTTCATTACACGTACGGCATGATGAGGGTAATTTCGTGCAATTTGTCCAAAGCGACGCGACATAACCGGTTCTAACTGGATCTAACTGGATGAAGCCGGATAGAACCGCTTGTAACCGGTTATAACGAGTTGCGTTTATGACGTAATCAATTTGAGTGGTTCCGTACTTTTGCGCGTTTCGGAGCGCGTAAGGGTTTTTAATTTTGGAAATAGCCCGCTCATTATATGTATTGTTGTTATACTTGGAGTCGTGTTATTAAATATTTAATAAGGCTGTTGTTAAATTTTCAAGTACCTTACCAGAACATGTTGCGTCATATTTGAGCCTCACCGTTTATATGTGTATGTTAGTGATATAATATGTCGAATACAATCTGTTGTACCTAATGGTAATCATATGAAATAATAATATGAACAAACGACTTAACAATTAACCATCTAGCAAGCTCTCTATGTAAGCCATAATAGCACGACAAAGTAGGAATAGAATTAAAAAAGCTAAACTCAAATGTAATATCATCATCTGATAAATAAGTAGTAACCAGATTAGCTGATAGATAGGTAATTTTTTATATCTATATATCCAAGCAAGTTTCGCTACATTTCGCTACATTAATTCGCGCAGAGATATCGCGCCACGTGACACAAATTAGCGTAATGCGGGATCGCATGCTAACCGTGCGGAACGCGCGATAAACGCATTTGTGCGTCCGTGACTAGTCTTTTTATACAGGTTTATACAAAGGGGGCGGTTTTGGCTCTTGATATTTATAATAGTATAATAATAATAATAATAACCACATTTATTTAAAGAAGAAAAAAACCTGAGTGTCCCAGTGTCATTCTCTTCAAGGAGAGTCTTAACACAAAATTCAAAGGGAATTATTGATAAAATAAAATAAAATCGGGTTTAAAGTTAGAATAAGCCCAATAATCCACTAACATACCTATTTCCACAAAAGATATCTCGTATAAAAATGACGTACTTACTCTACAAACCGATGGTCGTACATTATCGCAATACGGATGCAAATCGCACGGGAGCCGCGAACATCGCGCGGTCCCGCTAATTTATACAAACGTAAATTTGTACTGTCTGGCTTGTTGTACTCCTGTAATGGTGGATGTATTCAACACTATTTTATATTGCAGTGTTTCACTAGAATACATCAGCTGCATCTCCTTCCGTGCATGTCGTAAGAGTTGATTAACGAACTCAGGGGCGTTCTCTCCGGCGATGAGCTAGCAAGTTTGTGTTAATCATTTGCATATATTTCCGCAATGTTACGTGGCTGTGGGATGTTCCTTATGACCTGCAGTTTTGGCTACCCCATTACAGGAACACATCCATGTGTAGATTATAAAAACTAGGCAGACCCAAACCATGCGCAAATAACAGTATACACATACTCCTAATTAAATGAGTATCGAATACATACATACAGTTATGATCCCAGAATGGAATATCCGGAACTGCAGGGTCATACACTAGATCCCTTAGCCACGTTTAGCATAGCGGGAAAGGCTAATAATCAGTGGTGAGAGAAAGCACGAGTTCCTTAGTCGACTCTTACGACATGCTCTGAAGGAGATGTAGCTGATGTATTCTAGTACTCGTAAAGCCCCGCATTAGCGCAGGACATCGAATACCCTATCAGTTTTGGGAGTATCCGATAGAGTAGGGAGCCTGTAGTAATGAAATTTTCATATGAATTGGATGCGCTGTCAAGCCGAGCGCGGTCCGACATGGCTAGGTTCTTTACGATGTTCTACGGGAAATGTACAGTATGTTTATAGTATATCTGTTACACATACTGGTTTAGCGTATTTTTATCTTTGTTTATGCAAGTATTGCTTGGTTTATAAAATAGACGATCGGATAGCTGTGTAGTTGGTAGTGTGCTTGTTAAGCTAATGGCTCTGCGTCCATATCTTATTGAGTAACTATAAGCTATTAAACCAGGGTTGTTTCCAAGGTAGCAATACGAAGTTGTTACTATAAAAAAATCAATTTATATCCTACGCTAGAACCTCATATCATATAAGACCTCAATAATCTAATGTCGATTTGGTTGGAACAGGCTGAGGGTGCTGAAAGAGGTATTAACAAAATTTTGTAAATTTTATTAACTTTTTGTGATAAAGGTACGGTTTATATTTAAAAAAAAATTAATTATCATGCATCTATCCTTTTCCTGCTAAATTAAACCGCGGCCTTTGTTTTAATTATATTCAAGAACTTATACACATTTGAATATTAACAATGTTTTTGTTCCCTGTCTAATATATTCTATTATGATGATAACTTTCTGGTCTGTTGTAGAGATATTGTTTGGTAACAATTATCCCGTTTATAATATAAGCTTGCTGGTTTAACTTCTTGGATCTGGTTTAACTTATTTTACATAAACCGTATTAAGTAAATACTCCAGTTTGGTTTGCAGTAATGGTATGAGATATCACAAGTAATAGCATAGAGGAATAAGATATCATAGAGTGCTGATGTCCTACTAACTGCTTCGATGCACCCTGTGACTTGCCGGTACAGTTCCTATCCTTGACTGTTAGATTGCATTACTGTACTGTTTATTTAAAATTACAATAGAATATTATTTTGGTAATTTAGTATATCTTTACGCACTAAATGTCACTATACATCTGTGGCTAAAAAAATATGACGTGACTATACCTATACATCTATACTAATATTATAAAGAGGTAAAGTTTGTGTGTTTGTATATTTGTTAAATTGTAAGGGGTAATCTCGGGATCTACTGAACCGATTTTAAAAATTCTTTCACCAATAGAAAGCCACATTATTGAGCTGAGTGTTATAGGTTATAAGAATTTCCCGATATTCCCACGGGAAGGCGACCAACGGGAATTTAATATTTTTTACGAAAACCGCTATACATATGAAGCTGAAATCTGGTGTATATGTTCATTGGGGACAACGAGGAAGGACTAAAAACGGATTTCCTGAAATTCCCACGGAAAGGGGACAAACGGGAATTCATAATTTTTACTAGAACCGCTATACATATGAAACTGAAATCGGGCATATACGAGTATGTGCATTGGGGACAACGAGGAAGGACTAAAAACGGATTTCCCGAAATTCCCACAGGAAGGGGACCAACGGGAGTTCAAAATTTTTACGAAAACCGCTGTACCTACATATGAAGTTGTAGCTATATACTGATATGTACCGAAGCGAAGCGAGGGCGGGCCACTAGTTTATTAATATGGAGGTTTGGGTCAGCTAAGATACGATTTAATTTGTTAGATTAGCGATTACTTTTGTAAAAATTACCAACTGTTATTCTAACAAACTATCTCGTTTGTAATTTTAGTATCATTGTATGAAAGCTATATTTATTTAATTGAAGTCCCCCTAATTGTTCAAATATGCAAATTTTATTACATTGTGCCATAGTATAATTAAAATAGTAAGTAAACTCCATACGGTCAACCAATTTTGTCTCACAATATTGTGGATGATCACAGAATATTTCAAATTTAATTAATGTTTTCAAAAGGCTTAACTTTCAACGCTAGACCTTACCGCTGATCATAAAAACCGTGGTTTTTAACCCCTTAAGGGCATAGTTTCGAATTTTTTCTTGTCGAATGAAAAAGGGAGGCAGAATTTGTATGGGATAATAATGCAAATCATAGGTACAATTTTCTACAAATTTGTATAAACATTACTTTTGGAGTTTAGAGTAATACTAACAAAGCATTGCCTAAAATTCCCACGGGAACGGGAAAATTCAAAATTTTACGCGTCGTGAGCGTCCGCTGGTGCAGAATAAATTATATAAGTAGGTAAATAGCTGTTATGCTAAAACTATACTACTAGTTTAATTTAACTATGGTTCCGTTTTAGAGAGACAATTAATTACTTTGTTTTAATCTATTCAATGCCATGGGGACAGCGGGAATAGTTTTAGATTACATGACCTTTGAGATTGTGTGGATAAACGGAATTATTCTAATGGTTTATCTTTATGCGACGAATGAAGACTAATGTATAATTTCTTGGGAAAAGGTCTGTGGGATTTATTGTTATGTACAGGGTGTTTTTTTGTGGCCACCTTTAACGAAGGGTACGTATTCTATACATGAAGTAAAGTAAGTTTATGCCAAAAAAAATGCTGGGAAAAAAAAAATGATTTTTTTTTTAAATTCCTTGATCGTGCGAAATTTATAGTGTCTAGTGTTTATGTTAGTTTTTTTATAGACAGATATTAATTATTTTTCGTGAAAAAATCCTGCTACGCGCATCTATGTGCATTTATGCAGAAAAACGCAGTCTATTTACTCAACTTTGGACCCTAATATTTTGGAAACCAGACACTTCCCAGGTATGCTTCCATGGAGAAAAATGATTGTGATGATGAGGAGATTCCGTAGTTTTCGGGAACGTTGACGACCAAAAATCAACCTGTATAAGCCGCTTTGATACTTTGTAATTTAGTTTTAGTTTACACTATAGCCATAGCATGAGTCAATAAACATAGGCACAAAATTTAATGATGATGATCATTTGGCATACCAACAATCTACACATTCCAAAAATAGAGATCAAGGCCTGATGTATTTTCTCTTATAGACGAGCAAAATAACTAAGTATTACCTATAGTTAAATTCAATATCGGTGTATAATCTATGTACGTGAAATAAAAGTACCTACTCGTAATGTAAAAACTTCAGTCGCATACCCAGAAATGGTTTAAAATTTCAACCTGCTATTTCTGCGTAGCGGGTTAAAAGCCGACGTAATATAGCAGACTGTCGCATCACATTCAGATTCAATTAATGGTAATCCTTTCAGTATTCCTGATCGTATTAGCGCCGAAAATCGGTAAAACAAACAAAAATGTCCCTCTTCTGTCCCCTGGCGGTACCTAGACTAAGGGGTAACTGAAATTTTGGTCAATATGGTCAGTGAAAATAATTTTAAAATAAGAACGGTAATGGTTCACAAATGGTGTAGGTTAATCACCGGGCCCTATAGGTGACTCTCAAATCTGACGACTCATGATTGAAATCAGAGGCCTACAGTCGTGATGAGAAACCAGATGCGAGTACCTAGCAGGTACACTCTAAGACCACTTATATGTTCATTGACTCGCCAACTCAGCTGCATCTGGCTAGATTCTGATGAATGCAGCAGCAGCAGCAGCAGATTAACTTAACCGAAAGTAGTTACGGTTGAAATCACTCAACTAGTGTTACTTCGATACTATTCATTTTGCTTTTAGTATCGATAGTCTATCGATAGTGGACTATAGATAAGTAACACTACACTCAAGCATTTGTGTACTAGCGGACGCTTAGTCGCCCACGACTACCTTCGACGTGATCAAAAATAACAAAAACTATTTGACAGATTAATAAATGATCATTTAATTCCTCTAAACATAGTATAATGAAGTTAGAAAATTAGGTACAAATATATTAAAAATAAGTGTCGTGTTTCGCCAAACACATTAATCTAAGGGCCGATTTTTCCATTGCCCAGTCAGATAGGCCAATAGTTGAATAGCTTATCTGAAGGATAAATTTAATTTGATGCTATCCTTTTCTAATAATTAGTCAAGATCATCTTTATCCCTCAACTTTATCCATCACATATTGGTATAATAATAATAATAAGCATTTATTTCTTGCACATTGTAATATAACAAAAGACCCATATGATGATGATGATGATCTCCGACCGTATTTCGGCCAAGGCGGCCAATCTCTATGGAGATTGGCCAGGTACGCAGGAGATATTATAGTGCACAAGTGTGTGCGCAAACACAGATGCACTCTCTATTCCGTTACTCTCATAGTCCGATGGGACGGAAAGCCGACACGACCGGAGAGAGATCAAGCGCAAGACCAACGGTTTTACGTGATTTCCGAGACACGAGCTAAGTGACAATTTTACAATATTAAATCTGTACATGAAATAAATTCATTGGTACAGGCCCGTGACTGAGATCGAACATACGCCTGCGGCTTGGAAGGCGCACGTCTTAACCACTGGGCTATCACCGCTTAACGTATAATCGGTCCTAAAGAAAACAAATGCACCCTTTCCACCGATAGTTACCAAAAGTGCGTTGTCTCTCAGTCTACATCCTGCGATGTCCCCACCGCGTATACAAAAGGTAATCAAACCGAGAAGATTAATCCATTAGTGCAGTTGCGCACCTTTATAGGTGCAATGTGAAAATACCTTTAAACCTTTAATTGTATTTATTGAGCGCACTAGTGAAGGCTAATTTGCCTATCACGTCATGGAGTTTTTAACGAATGAAAATATATTATTGTGCGATGGAATTTTATTAACTATCGCAGAAAGTTAGTTATTTTATGGAAGATGCAAGTGTTTCTTGGTATCTATACGTAAACGCTGATCATCGGTATACTCGTATAATCCAACTATCCTACCACTAATATTATAAACGCGAAAGTTTGTGAGTATGGATGGATGGATGGATGGATGTTTGTTACTCTTTCACGTAAAAACGGCTGGAGCGATTAAAATACAATTTGGTATGGATTTAGCTGACACCCTGGATTAACACATAGGTTACTTTTTATCCCGGGAAAATATTTTTATCCCGGATAATTTCGACATTTTGTTTTTTCTGCATTCAGCTGTGTTCACAAAATAGAGTAGCCAGAGCTTTAGTATCACGAAAGAGATTTTACAGTCAGGTTTAGCATAGCAGTGATAGATCTAAAATATCAGTAAAACTAGCTCATTACCCGAGAGAACACCCATCCATGAGCCTTAGACGTTTCTTACGAAATGCATGGAGAAAGATGCAGCCGGCTAGTATAGGAAAGAGTGCAGAATTATTATAAAATTATTTTTTTAATACAGTTGCTCAAAAAGTGGAGTATTGAAGGGACGTATAGCGTTCGGGATGTGGGCTATTACACACTCAAGCTTTTTCTTTACCTTTTCCGAACTCGTGTGACTGTCAAAATAATGCCGATTGAAGTTTTTACAAAAAAAATCATGGTTTTATGATTCATGCAAATATTTCCAAAAAGAAGCTACTAATTTGTTTCAATACCAGGTTTAATGATTTGATTCAATAAGTTAGGTTAGGTTTCATCTCATTAAATTTCATATCAATAAAAAATTCTACTGAAGACTTGGCTGTATGGGCATAGTTCCCTTTGCCTACCCAGAATGGGTGAAGACAACAAAAAAGTCTCTGCTTATATTCTTTTACGGTTGGCGATTCGGCGGGAAAAGCTGGAAGGGTGCAGGTGTAAATTTCTTGTGAAAATCAAAAAATATTTGTAATTGGCTTGCATGTGTGTTAAGTGATGTTTTCTGGTAGATAAGTTACATTTTGATTACTTGTGATGTGAATCTAGTGCCTGTGCATGGTTTTATACGCAGGTAAGCTGAGTAAAACTTTAGCCGGAATACGATCTCTTCATGGGCCCATGTAAGTTGTTTCTGCAATAATTTTTAAATTTGACTAACTTTACACTTGTTCTTGAGGATTTTCCCGATGCTTCCATTCATCATCATTATTATCATCCATCATAAATTCAGAAATCATTTACTAAAGATGGGCTTAGTTCCCCTTACCTTTCCTTCGGGATAAACTAAACAAACAAAAAAATTACGGTTGGCGCCATTTTGTTTTGTTGTGTTTTTATTATTTTATTAAATTGCTTCATTTTTTCGCAACTATATTAAAAATAGTTGTTCAGTACACGTGCGGAACCGTCATTGCAACTTGTTCCGACTGTCAACCCTCACTTTCGGCTGCGCCTCGGCTCGGGTCGGAACTCTTTGCAATGACAGGCTTTCCGCACTCGTAATGAAATATACTATTTACCAACATGTTTTAATAGTGTATTTTATTGGAAACAACATAAAACGATAAGTTTTTCAGAGTGATTTATAATAATTAATAAGCTAGAAGAATAGAAGCATATCTTTTATGCTGCTCTGGGAGTGAAAAAAAAAAGTATAATACTACAGCTGCTTCTCTTCCCGGGCATACTATACAAGTCAGTAGAGAGACAAGAGGGTTTTGGTGTTTTGTAGGCGATGGGCTGACCACCTGTCACTACTAACCGAACTTGTACATCTCAACTATACACTTAAAATTGGTCAGAAGTGGCACCATGTTATTCTATCGGCCCTTGGTGCTCTAAGCTACCTACCCCGTAAGGCACAAAGGCGTGATAATATGTATGTATGTATGTTAAGCATAGAAGGAATTATCTAAAAAAATTGAAAAGTGTCGCAGTCAGGACTAATCCGTCCGTAAACTTACATACCTATTATACAGGGTGTAACAAAAAGGGTATGTTAAGCGAAAAGCTATGTAAATAGCCCACTATAGAGAACCTATCCACAAAATTTGAGATCCGAAATCACATGTTTATTTTTCCCGATTGTACCTATATAGAGAATTTTTAAATATCTCAGGAATTTTCATACAATCTTGAAAATTAAAAATGTGATTTCGAGTCTTAAATTTTGGGAATAGGTGAGAACCTACAGAGATGTATTGGGCTATTTATACAGCTTTTCGCTTAACATACCCTTTCTGTTACACCCTGTATATGATTCCGATTTTACTATCCTATTAAAAACAGATGGACTCCTATAATAAAAATGCACGAAATAAAATGTGAAGTTCTAGTAATGCCTGTGTTCGGAATGGATTTCAGTTATTTTTCAGGAATACCCGTAATGTATTCGCTCGTAAACATTTTACGCGGTATCATGAACGTTACGACTTAAAAATGGACACCGTTTTTAATAGAGACAGATTGTAATGTTATTTGGGTGATAAACGAAATATAGAAAGATTTTTTTTTAAATTTTAGTTTGGCAACAGACAGTCATTAAGTACTAAAATCACATAAATTAAAACATTTCCTTACAAAAGACCTTACAGTGCCAAGTATTAGTAAAAGAAAAAGTGTATCCTAGTAAGAACAAACAAGCTCAGTTCCAAATAATTTGGTACGAATGATTCAAACATAATTTACAAAATATAGTATAGAATATAGTTAAGCTGAATTTAGTAAAAGCATAGAGTATATACATAGTATATATATTAATTACAAAGCGTTAGTTATAGACTTTTTGTAGTAATTATATAGATATTTTATATAGTAATTATTTAGAATTACAGGGAAATATTTCCCGTATTTGTCACCGGTCGCAATCATAAGATTTGTGCCCGAAAAGCGGATGTAGGCTCACACCTACCTATAATAGGTTAGGCTAATTAGTGAAAAGTGGGCGTGTAAATTGCACACTTTTTCCCAACTTCTTAGTGGAATAGTGGGCTTAGCTTAGGTATTCTTATCTTATCTTATCTTATCTTACATATAATAAAAATGTTACGGATCTCTGTCTGTACATGGAAGATATATGAGAAAAAATATTATAGGAGACCTTTATCAACGCAATACTGGTAGTACCCAAAATAATGATTTTTGGAATTTTTCTCTGTTTGTCAGTTTGTCTGTGCGTTTGTGCACGCTAATCTCAGAAACGGCTGAACCTATTTCGATGCAGTTTTCAGGAATATATTGTGACAGGTCCCACTTAACATATAGGCTACTTTTTGTCCCGGGAAAATGTTTTTATCTCGGATAATTTGATATTTTGTTTTTCTGTAGTCCTCGCAGACGGAGTCGCGGGCGTCCACTAGTATTTAATATGTGTCCCGGGACATATAATTTTTAAAAGATGAGTTTACGTTTTTATTAAGTACTATCATCGTAACATTGAAACAGTCTCATATTTTTTATTTGTTCCACAAAATCCGCTGGACCTCGAAATTGGAACAGACCATGTCTGCGAGGATCCTCTTACCGGGTAACTTTTATTAGTTGCCCTAGATTGATCCGGCTACATCCGGTTACATCCAGTTTTATCCGCATTTAACTAGTTTCGGAGACAAATCAGGATCGTAAGAGCTAACTGGTCTCGGTCGGAGTGACCGTAGCAAAGTTTTTATTAGTAAAAGTTTGTAACAAGCGATTTACCTAAGGTCATTTCCTGTGACTTATTTGGGTCAGGGTTTTAGGAGCAGGTGTATGGTTAAATACATGTTAACTGATTAGTTCTTATAGACACGGCTATGTTTCCAAATAATGGCATTATTGGAACTGAAGGATCACCAAAGAGGTCCCACAGTCACTTTTTGTGTAGCGAGAGACAGATTTAAAAGATTAGAAATTCCTTAGTGGACATGCGCGATAGGAGATGCAGCTGCATTCAAGTGAAACTCCGCATCAACACAGACATTAATAAACATGTCCATTTATGTTTCACCGATTAAAATTATAGGTTTCAAATTAACATCCTACAAGCTGCAAAGTGCACTATTCATTCATAACACGAAAAAATCATGCCAGCCCATTTAAATAAAGCTTATTCTTATTCGTAATTACAATCCGATTTGAATTTGTAAAGCTTATAAAAGTTATGTTCCTATAAACGTGTAGTATTTAGTACCTATCTCGTTGTATAGAAAATCATGATCGCCATCTGGCACTTTTCAATTCAATGCAAAGTTAATATATCTTTACTATACTTTGTACGATAGATAGAGAAACTATTTTGATTTTTTTTTGCAGTAGTATTCTTAATATGGAAAAATTTTGCCAGGTGTAGGTTAGGTAAGGTACATATTTTGATGTATTGACTCAAAATTAAGTGACGATTAATGAATATGGTTTACTACGATGTCAGGCTTCACATTCCAAATGTGCAGGTAAAAATAAAACAAGATCTCTCATAACACAAAATATTTTAAAATGGAGCTTAATTTTATTAGAATATTAACCCATTTGTCCAATTCTGATTGCAATTGAAAATAAAGTCAACAAATAGTCCCGCCAAAAGAACGCACGCAAACTGCACGATTATAAAAAGGATATTGAATGGCCGCTTTTACTTTACGTGGGCTATTCACTACGAGGGGAGTTAGGAAGTCGATGGCTGTTGATCGATGGGAATGCTTTTAAATTATAGGCTGGAAAATTGCTGGCTATTTGGTTATAAATAGTTCTAAATTTAGATTAATATAAGAGTTTAATTTTTTAACCATAAAAAAGGCTATATACACACATAAAGGCCATATGCATACACATGGCTATATCCCCGAAATGGCTTATCCAGAACTACAGGATCATAAAGAAGATCTCCCAGTCATGTTTAGGAAAGCGTGGACAGATATCAAGTAGCTAGCTTATCGCCTTAGAGAATGCCCGAGTTCCTCACAATATACACTATGCTAACGTATGGGATCTCCCTTATGATACTGCAGTTCCGACTATTCCATTACATATCTGTGTATATATTTATGTATGTATGTATTAACGTGCCACTGGCAGCAATATAAAAAAATCACTACAAAATACCAGACTAGTCCGACTCGGCTCGCTTTTATCAGATTTCCATCAACGTCACATGTGACGTCATATTGTGACGTCACTGAAGTAATTGAGGACACCATGCCTTTTAGACGAGCTTTTAATATTACCCAAAAACTACAGAAAGGGGTATTCTCTTAGGCCAGAAACCTAACCTTTTACACCTGAGGATCTAATTCACAGTGATCCTGCAATTTTACTCCATTTTTTTGTAATACAGCTGTAGATAATTATGTAAAACCCCGTGCAACCTAAATATGGAACAAGGCAAGATAATTTCCTATGCTGATGACACTGCTTTGATTTTCTCAGCTAAGCTTAATTATGCACAACAAGGGTTTATTACTGTAAATAACTGGCTTCAATATAATTTACTAACACTATATACATACATACATACATACATACATAACGCCTATATCCCATAGGGTTAGACAGAGACTACAGATCTCCATTTAGTACGTTCCAAACATCCACATTCATTAACATCTTCATACATGCTCGCCGGTTTCGGGTGCTCAGGGTGCTCTTGACTAGCCCCTTTTTTTAGCACATCCCCAATTTAAAAAAAAAAAGTCTATGTAGGTTCGTCTAGGGCGACCTCTCTCAGCATTGCCATCCACTTCTGCCATATATATCTCTTTCGTTAATCGTCTTCCATCCATCCTTTCCACATGTCCAAACCATCGAAGCATACCTTTCTCTATCCTTGTCACTACGTCCTTTTTCACACCGCATAATTCTCTTAACCACTAGAACGTCCAACGCTCTCAGCGTATCGAGCTACTTACGTCCCAGCCGACGCTACGCGAGCGTGGCGTTCCACGCTGCGCGATATTCTCGCTAAAACTATTTATCACATAAAAAGTACTAAAGCTATTTCAAAACCAAAAATTACTTTAAATAAGGTATTATATAGCAAATAAACTTGAGTAATAATATGTATCATCATACCTACATTTTCACAAACTAAAAAATGATCAAACATGGGAAGGTAGCATTTTTGGACTGATTTTCTGTAAGTTTATTTTTTTTTGTGATTTACTTTGGAGTGTAGGAGAGTATGTTGTTTTTACTCTTAGTTCACGTATAGATTATAAGGAAGAATTACATGTATCACAATCCTATAAATACACAATAAATCAAAAGAACTCATGGCATATTTGCAGCACAACACTTGCTCAAAAAATTTCTTCTCACTCTGTCGTCAAAATATAATTTTTTTTCATATTTTTTGTTGCCAGGTATAGGATCTTAAGCTTGAACTTGTTAGAAAAATCTTTGAGAGTGCCATCTAGGACGACGGTAAGGAACTTAGCGGCACAGACACCATTTAAATCGGCAGCCAAAAGTGTAAAACTTCGTGTGGCCATTTTGTACCATGAACGTAAGCGGGCGTAAACGTTTCTGACACTTAAGTACCACGGGACGTTCTAGTGGTTAACATACTATTTCTCACTCTATCTCGCAAAGTCACGCCACTCATACTTCGTAACGATCGCATCTCAACAGCATTTATTCTACTTTCATGCTTCTTTTCCCACACCCAAGATTCGCTGCCGTACATCAGTGTAGGGGTGAGCACCGCTCTGAGAACAGCCAGACGAGCCTTTTTAGAGATTTTCTGGCTGCTCACAAAAGAGTGCACTGCCCTATTCACCTGATTTCCCGCTTTTACTCTCTTCACTATGTCACTTTCACACTTGCCATCTCTTGTAAACATACTTCCCAGATATGCAAGTTCTTTCACCTATTCCACTCTCTCATTTCCAATTATTATTTTACATTTGGTCATTGTTTCATCCCTTTCAATCACCATCACTTTCGTTTTACTAACATTTATTTTCATTCCTTTCTTTCGAAACGAATCATCCATAATTGTAACCATCTTTTGCAGCTCATACTCCGATGAAGCAAGGATTACTTGGTCATCGGCGTATAAGAAGCATTTGATTAGTAACTCACCCAATCATAATCCACATTCACTTTCTTTCAAATCATTCAGACAACTATCCATAAACAGATTAAAGAGCCATGGTGAAGCTACACATCCCTGTCTGACTCCCTTTTGGATATCAAACCAGTCAGTGTATACCCCGTTTACTCTGACACATGCGCTGGAACTCTCAGACAAGGATTTCAACGCACGTATCAGACTGCTCTCTACTCTATACATAGATAATGTTAACCACAGCTTATTCCTTCTCACTCTATCATAAGCCTTTTCCAGATCTACGAATATGCAAAACACCAACACTAAACGCTGATAAAACTAAGTACATCCATTTCACCATGCGCCAAACCCATCATATTGTCCAAAACCAGTCACGAGTATGGGTGTTCGAAAATGAGTTGAAACCAACAAAAGTTGCTCGTTCACGGAGCGTTACAAAAGAAATGGTGGCCACGTATGTCTCCAAAACCGGCCATGTTGCCACTATTCCTCTTGAGGGACAAAGAACGGTCAATGCAGAATGGTATTCTAGCATACTTCAAAAATAATAAATATCTTTTCCACTAAAAATGTTGTATCACTTCCCGGATTCCTGAAAAATTCAGTGCCGCCCTCGTGAGTATAGAAACATCCATGACTCGTACACGAATACTTAGAATTCTCAATGTTTACACCTACCGAGATTCGAACTCATGGCCTATTGCGCCGCAGGCAAGGCAACTACCAACTGAATCTGAGGTAGAAATTAGCTACAAAAACCAGGAAATCACCAACGTTGCCAATATGTAATTTAGAATAGAGATGGTAAAATTCGTCATCCGAGTAATTGAGCCGGTGGCTTAGTGGTTATAGCGGCTGGCACGGTCTGCAGCGGTCGTGGGTTCGATTCCCACTCGGGTGAAGAATTTTTTCCATTTTCTTTATGTATTAATAATTTTATAATTTTGTCGAAAGCAAAGTTGCGTTCATTTACTACTAGTTAAATAAAATCCAAAAAGTCATACATATGTACGAATTATAACATAAAATCCCGCTTCTAAAAGGGTCAGTAGCCCACACTCGGCCATATTCATAAAAGCTGAGCACTTTCTGAGCAATTTGTAGCCCATGTGGGAAAAGTTACGAGTATGTTATAAGTTAGTGATTATACGCATATAGAAGTGGTTAAAGGCTTATAGTGGCATCCGCCCACACTTCTATCATGTTGGTACCATCGAACAATTACAGCCCAAGTAGCATGACCTGCGAAACAATATATGATAAACCGATTTATCGACATTTGGCCTGTCAAAATACGATAAATATAGCCGCCATGTTGAATTTTGTGTAGAGATGATACGATATCGTATGATACGATATCCACAATGCGTGGTCATTAGGGTGGTCCATAAACATATAGTAAAAAATATTTTTTGCAATATATGTTTCGCCACCCCTAAGATTTATTATACCTACCACTCTTATTATGTACGAAAAATTTCAGCCCCCTATCGTATATACAAGGGGGTGCTCATCGAACCAGAAGTTTCAGTTATAGATAGGAGTTGTAATGACCTCTAAAGTGACCAGTATGCAAACCATAGAACTCTATAGCAGTGTTCACAATTTCCCTTACGTCTCTGATTTACGCAATAAAGGTTCCACACGAACTTTAATGGGTCTTTGTTATTGTATTTATTTATTATTTTGTTATTGAACATCAATTATAGGGCGAAATTGTGATAATGTGGGTTTGTAGACCATCGTTATAGGGCTGTAGTAATATAGTGAGCGCAAAAACTCTAAAACAGAGCAATATTGGAATGTAGCTGAGTTTTAAAATACCTTTAGATAACTCAATTGCCCTAAAAAAAAAACATCTTTTTTTCTAGTAGATGAACACATTTTTTAACACTGATTCACTTCATAGTCTACTAAATAAGTATCAAATATGTTAATAAACCTGTTTAACAATTAATTTTCACTATGTTGACTAATTTAAATACGAAATTTATCTGTAACAAAAAATAAAAATTTAGCATTTTACACAAAAAAATCAAAAACAACACTTCGTTGAGCACCCTGTTCTACTTATGCTATCTCACTGATATTTTACTATGTCATTACTATAAATACATGTAACAAAATAACGGGGTGGCTAAAATAAAACAATAAAAAAAAAATTTTTGGACCACCCTAGTGGTCATGCTAGGGGGGCTGGTCCCTTTAAATAATTTATAAACTTTGAAACATAATATTTTTAACCTATATTAAGATCCATTATTGCAATACATACATACATAAATATAATCACACCTTTATCCCTTACGGGGTAGGCAGAGCACTAAGGGCCGATAGAACCACATGGTGCCACTTCTGACCAATTTTGAGGGTATAGTTGAGATGAACAAGTTCGGTTAGTAGTGACAGGTGGTCAGCCCATCGCCTACAAAACACCAAGACCCTCTTGTCCCTCTACTGACTACTATCAAAAATTATCTCAGTATAAAAATAATTAAAATTTATCTATACTGATACAGCCTATGATAAATATTTGTATTAGATTTGATAGTTAATAATACATTTTTTCACTTTTTATCAGTCTAGAAGTTAGTATGGAAATCTTTAGAAATTACGCAATTTCTATTAATAATACAGGTTTATCAGTGTATAATAATTTGACACTCTACCCGCACTATGTTCAGAGCACATGTGCTTTGCGGTTTTAATCATAATTATTACATTAATTTAATTAAATTACGCTCCGCTTAATTCGCAACATCGGAGTATGTATCATATTCGCATTACAAACGCGATGATTCTAAAACTATTGCGTATTAATGAAAATTAAAGCAGCTTAATGACTTATCTATTGGCCGCGACTTCGTCTGCGCGATCTTGCAATTATTAATGTACGACAATGCATTTATTTCATTATGCTTAAAAGCCTCTTTATTTAAGTTTTGTTTATTTAGTATTTATGCTATGGAGTTCAATGCAAATACACTGCTTTCCTATTTTTTATTTTCCACTTCGATCTTTATTTATTTATGCAAAATTTAAGTCTTAAGCAAACCAGATATACAGACAGTGATATAATGCAACTGAATAGGTACGTATTGCCTATAGAATACAAAAAAAAAACTAATAAAATTGCAGTAAAACTAACATAATGCCGTAGCGGCGCTACGACAAGCGTAGCACCCAAGAGACTACGCCGTAGCACATCGCTACGAAACTTGCGAAGTTAAAAATACTGAATAAAGAGTTTGAGAAACATGTGCCGAGTGGGTAGTTTTAGGGTTCCTTGTGAAAATGGTTACGTTATATAAAGTTTCATGCTGATGGCCATAAAGCCCCGAAACGACAACTTCTGCTTAACGGACAGAAACAAATATAGAAGGTAACATCAATCTAAATAAAATATAATCGATAAATAGATTGTATACGCCTTCATATCGAATAAAGTTCTGCCAAACCTCGCACCCTCAAGAAGTTATTAGATGTAGAACTAAGGTTCTGTCTACACGCCCTAACCTCGCGAACTTTAAGCCTCAGTCGGAATATACAGGGTGTGGGTGACAGCCAGGCTGAAATACTGAACAAGTACCATTGTGTGGAGTTTTAAGACAGAGTTATTACTCACAGGAAATGTATTTTTGATTTGAATATCAGTAATCTCTGCTCTCCGTGTCAATTGTGTCGGGCGATTATGTGACTAATTAAATTGGCTTATTGGTTATTGTGCGACACATTGCTGTTTTTTGGATCAATTGTGACCCTCCATTAGGGTTGATCAGTTATTTGAACTTTTTAAGGGCAATTTTTTTTTAAAATCACATCTTGGTTAAAATTTTATTTTTAAGTCATTATCTAAAACCTAATTAAAAGAACTAAACTATTTTTTCATGATAATATAAAAAAAATGTCAGGAAACTTTGTAAATTTTCCTGCGAAATTTCCTTTCCTCAGAATCATGGTCTGAAGTCATGCTCTCAATATTTGCTTGGCTGTCACAAACACCCTGTATAGCTTGGCCGTTTCTTATGTTTAGGTTAAGATTAATTCATTTAGACTGTTATAAAATTACCTCAAGTTAATCTATCGGACAAAATACTACGGACCAAAAGTACAAAATAAGCTTGCAATAAATATATTGCAATTCTCCAAAACACTATGTAACTACATTTTTTTATTATTTTACATGATTTACCAACATCCAAGACATTTTCAGCATTTAAACTGAGATCATATATTACGAATAATAAATCATATTTACAAAGACTACGGAACCATAAGTTTAAAACTCAGTTTTTCGCTTAACCACACAGCAGCTGTCTCAGAGTTGAGAAACGCCGCGCGGTACACACTTGCACCGTCTCTCAGTACAAGACTGTTTTTATTGTTTCTATTTCTAAAGCAATGGTATTTTTATTCCTTAAGAATTAGACTCTATAGGTAAGTAGTTGCATTTTTTTAATTTTAAACGATTGAAATATCTATACATATTTATGTTTTTTTTTTGTCTTAACTAGTTAACCTAGTGATAGATAGAGGTGAGCTTTTCGTGCACAAATATAACAATCTAGCTACCGGCAATAAAAAAAAACAAAATTGATTTTATATCAATATAGCATCGTCCGTTAAGTATCAGGGTGCACCACGGACGGGTGATATTTACTTTGGGGCCTAAGATATTAGTTAAACCCACTACAAACCTGCCCCCTGATTACGTAAAAGCAATAGCAAAGCCGAAGCCGTGCGATCGCGATAATCTCGAGTGTGTGAGTGCGCGGGACGAGGTGCGGGGCGCGGGAGGACGCCTCGTGCTCGTTGCACGCACGCACACACTCTCACTTGCTATTGCTTTTACGTAATCAGGTTACATATAAAGTTTTCGCATTATCTAGTAGGTCGTCATCAGCCTATTGCAGTCCACTGCTGGATGTAGGCCTTCCCCAGAAACCCTCAATCGCCTCGTACGATACTCATGGGCAGATATCGGGTGGTACGAATTCTACTCTCCCGGCACCACACGGCTAGTACCTAGTAGGTAATCATATTAAAATGTTCACCATTAAGTAAGTCATGTAAAATCTGTCGATTCTGTTCAAACAGGAGTCGTCAATAATTGCGGACCAATATTAGTTCTCGCTAACGAGTTGTAGATAACTGCATTCGAAAATCAACCTAAAATCCATTTATATCTATAGTTGACTTTCAAATGGCAAGACTAAATATTTTTTGTAAAGTAATTTCAACTGTTAGAGTATGTGTTAAAGTTGATTTTGCATTGACAAAGGGTGGCTTGTGTTTTAATATTAATATTTGCCAATTAAATAGCAGGGTTTGTTAAACGTCTGTCTGTCTGTTGAGACAAAAATTATAATATCAGTTGTGTGACAGGTATATATATTATTTAATTTCCGTTATTTTACGAACTATTATATTCAAGACATTGATATAAATAGGGCTGTCACTACGTTGTTATGTCACATGTAATTTTTTTATTTATTTTATGAATATTCCTGAGTTCTCTCTCTCTCTCTACGAATTTTCCATACTATCTCGAAAAGTATACATCCTGTCCTACTTTCTACTAATATTATTAAAAAGTTTGTGATGATGGATCGATGTGTGTGTCTTTATTACTGTTTGATGCAAAAACAATTAAACAGATTTTAATGAAACTTGCCAGGCTATAAAATTCATGCAGACAAGTCGCGGGCGGCCGCTAGTGTGATATAAACTCTAAAATTTTGTGAATAGGTTCTCTTTAGTCGGTTATTTTCATAGCATTTTTTACAGCCTGTATATAACAATGTAAGAATTTACTTTTTATGTTTAAATATTCTTAAATCATAAAACCAGTGATTGGAGTTTTAATTAAAATCCTAAACGTAAAATCGACAATGGGACAATTAATAATTATCTTTTGGCAGACGAATAGAAAATTCCCGAAGCAATATTAAAATAATTCTTCACTAATGACGCTCTTCAGTGTCGAGAAGTATAAGTATTCTGGGGTGCTATATTGAAGAATTCTAGTATATTGCAAAATTTTCGATATCTTTATTGTTCTAGAAGAAAGTATTTTATTCATACGCGTGATTTTATGTTCCGCTAAAGTTACAAAAAAGGTGCTTTCATAAGAAACTTATATACTGACTGATGATCAAGGAATATATACCCAAATAGTACCCAAAACAATTATTTTTGGAATTTTTGTCTGTTTTTCGATTTGTCTGTGCATTTTTGCACGCTAATCCCAGAAACGGTTGAACCAATTTCGATGCAGTTTTCAGGAATATACTGTGAAAAGTCCCACTTAACATATAGGCTATTTTTTATCCAAGGAAAATGTTTTTATGCCGGATAATTTCGCGCATTTTGTTTTTTTCTGTAGTCCACGCGGACGGATATAATTTAAGAGTTAATGAGAATGTAAGGAGTGTTCAAAGACTGCATGTTTTGATTATGTTTCATAGAATGTACACGCGACTGTATTCCTAACATTGAGCAGCTGGAACTGCAGTTTCATTAAGGACATTCTACAGATACGCTTATTATATCAAAGACCTGCCCCCCTAGCATGACCACGCATCGTTGATATCGTATCGTACGATATCGTATCGTCTAATTACAAAATTCAAAATGGCGGCTATATTTATCGTATGTTGACAGGCTAAATTTCGATAAATCGGTTTATCATATCGTGTTTCGCAGGTCATGCTACTTATGCAGATGTAAAAGATCGGCCCCCTGATTACGTAAAAGCAATAGCAAAGCCGAAGCAAAGCGATAGCGAAAATTTTACAATATTCGCCTTGAAATGTCAAAGTTCCTTTGAAATTAATTTTACGTAATACGAATTTGACAAGCAAGCAGCAATTTTTGTACAATTTTCGCTATTGCTTTGCTTTTGCTAGTTAGGGTATAAGGGGGCTGTTACAATTGCTCGCATCGCCAGATTGAACGCCCCAGAGTTCCTTAGTCGACTATTACGACATGCACGGAAGGAGATGCAGCTGATGATCCTTTTTTTTCACACTACACAACACATTAACCTAGTCCCACATTAAGATTTAGGGATCTTAGGGGTATTGTGTCGTGAGTACTGAGCAACGGTATGAAAATACATAGACAAGTATAGAAACATCCGTGACTCGGAAAAAAACATCGATATTCATCATTTCAATGTTTGCACCTACCGGGATTCGAACCCAGGACCTATGGCGTCGCAGGCAGGGTCGCTACCTACGAGTACAAGACAATCGGCCGTCATTCTAGTGAAGCTATGCACGGTTTTTTATATAATTAATCTTATAGCTTTTATTAATTAATCTCCAGAGACGTTTCTGACCGTTTCTAGTAAAGATAAGCTACTATTGCTAGTAATTTTATATTTATATTATCAATATCAATATACATATAGGTAGTACTAGTGGACGCCCGCGACTCCGTCCGCGCGGACTACAGGATTAACAAAATGTCGAAATTATCCGGGATAAAATCATTTTCCCGGGATAAAAAGAAGCCTATATGTTAAGTGGGACCTGTCACAATCTGAGAGTAGCGTGCACAAACACACAGACAAACAGGCAAAAAATCCAAAAATAATTCTTTTGGGTACTGTTGCGTTGATAAAGGTTTCCTATTATATTTTTTCTCATATATCTTCCATGTACAGATAGCGATCCGTTACATTTTTATTATATGTATATAGATATATATTAACTATTATGATACAATTTACGATAAACTTAATGGAGCGTGAAGAAAGGTCCGTTGGTCATTTAAGATGAAATTAAATGATCGGACTGAATAACCAATAATATAGATTTGCGTTATCAATTATACCTATATTATTTGCTTCATTGCGTATTGATACATTAATAGAGTCGAGTATATTTAAAAAAACACATAAAATTATTCAGTCGAACTAATAAGCATATACATTGAAATTAAATTAAATTTAATTACATTAATTCTTGTTATAACTTTGTACTTTTCAAACGTATGTAGGTACCTACTTGATGCTTAAGAGTAGATAAATTAAAAGAATATAATGTGAATGGTATTTCTTATCTACTTACTAAAACATTAGTAATTATCTAGTCCAGAAACAAACACAAGTTTCTTACCAACCATGCGGTCAACCTTAACCGGTTATAACCGGTTACATCCAGTTAAAGCCGCAACAAAGCGGACGGCGGCGGTCCAATTAAAAATGAAGTTAATCTGCAAACCCACATTACTGTCGTACCCTCGTGATCGGCATCGACTCGCTCTTGCCATCCTATAAGTTAATAGAAACTGTGAGGTGTGGACGCAGTGACAGCGAATTCGCTTAAACAGGGTGTTTTTTCGTGGCCACCCTTAACGAAGGGTACGTACTCTATACATCAAATAAAGTAAGTATGTGCAAAAAAAATGGTGGGAAACGATGTAAATTTTTTCGAAAAAATATTATTAATTACTTGATCGGGCGAAATTTATAATGTCCAGTGTTTATGCTAGTTGTCTTATATTCTCTTTTATCTATTATTTTCTTGATTTGTGTTGTCTGTGTATGTGTACATGCCAAAAGTCAAATAAACGATCTATCTATCTATCTAGTTTTTTTCATAGACAAAAATATATTAATTATTTATCGTAAAAAAATCTTGCTACGCGCGTCTAAGTGCATTTATGCAGAAAAACGCAGTCTATTTACTCAACTTTGGACCCTAATATCTTGGAAACCAGAAAAAATATCGTAATGATGAGGAGATTCCGTAGTTTTTGGGAACGTTGACGACCAAAAATCAATGTATGTATAAGGTCTAACCAAAATTAGTGACTCTCTTTTGACACGAAACTAGATAGGTAAAAAGAAACAACTTTCACTATGTGACCAACTTCGAAATATTGCAAAAAATACATTTCAGTGCAGTAACGAGATTGTATGGAACAGCAGATTTTTTGCCCACAGTAAAAGTTGTTTCTATTTACCTACATAGTTTCGTGTCAAAAGATAATCATTAATTTTGAATAAACCTTATATACTAATTATTTATAAACAGACGATACAGACACGCCTGTTTTCCCGAAATGGGGTAGCTAAAACTGCAGGATTAAAAGGATATCTCACAACGACGATAAGCATAGCGACAGCAGATGTAAATGTACAGTGACAATCGTGGTTATTTTTTATCGTATAAGTTGCGGTAACTGTGTAGCAGCTCTCCTGAATTTCGTCTTTAGGCGACCTTAACTCTTATTAGCTCCACGTTGGTGGCTATTAAGCCCTGAATCGCTAACTTACGCCTGACAGACCGTAACAAATCGCACCTTGGGGTGGTGACCGTTGCCAAAGCAAAAGCTTTGCGATTTTTTTTTTTTGGTTGTTTACATTCACCTCCTTTTTTGTTTGGTAGCGGTTTCATTTTGGGGTGCGAACATAGAAAGTAACATATAATTAGACAATCTACAAAGAAGTTGTTAATGCTTTCATGTCGAATAAATGATTATAAATTTAAATTTTTAATAAAATTACTAGCTAAATTTTACATTTAAGTTAGAATATTGATTATTGATTAAAAATATTAATCTAGTCACTAACCTAATTAACTGGTTAGAAAAAAGTATTAAGAATGATAAGCTTAGGAAGGATCATTTTGATATCCATGATATTGTTTCTTAAATTGCACCCTCTAGCCCTATTTTTCTACATTACAATTCCGCCAACAGTTACACCACACCGCCAATAAACCGCATCGTTATCTCCAAAGGTCGTATTCACGAACATTGTTAAACCTAAACTGCCGATAAGCGGATAAAGACAGCCTCCCTATTAACATTTAATAATGTATTCTCTAAATTTTCAGGATTAAGAGGATATTAAAAGCTTCAGTTTAAATGACACGTTTACGATAATACTTAAATTGTTTTTCTATGAAATCACGACATTCATCTTTTAAAAATTACAAGAATAATTATTTATTTTACTAAAAAACATGTAGAACTATTAATATGTAACAATATTCACATAGTTATTTTTCTATTTTTACCTGGCTATATTTATCACCTGAGAGTACACCGAACCAATAGTATATCGAACCAATAGAGGTTGATCATCGAATCACTTCCCTTATTTAGCTCGTTCGTCAAATCATACATTATCTGACTATCTTTGTTTTTAAATACCGTTGCTTAGTGTCCACGACACAAAACATAAGTGATCTTAATATAGTAGGACTAGGTTAATAAATTGCATTGTTTAAATTTTAAGAAGCATCTAGATCTAGTAAATTAGTAATGGTACAAACCCAGAAAATACTCATATACCTATAGATTACAAATAGCAAAAACACTCAAAGACAAAGATTCAGCACTGAAATACTTTAGTAGGCAGCAATAAAAGGACACTAACTTTATACTGCACTCTTTATGAGACGTCGATAAATTTTATGTTTAACGGTGCAGTACTTTGTATCCGAATCAGATTATTCGGTAGTTACTGCCAATCTTATGGTTTCCTGATATAATTTTGCGAAATTACGATATTTTTCGCGAAATTACGACAGAACTGTTGCATACTGCGATGCAAGTTGTATTCATTCATCGCAACTTTGCTACTTCTGCAATTGCATTGATAAAATTGAGTTATAAGTGAGTGAACTAATTAACCTCGTAATATAATCCATAATATAAGCCGTTAGGATATGGTTGATCGTTTCATCATTAAACAATATGCTGAGGGATTCAGCTTTGTTTACCGAGATTTGGCTAGTTTATAGCTATCGGGATGAAAAAATAACGTTACCAAAAATGTAATGTAAGAATAAAAGTTTAAAAGAGATGGTCAAATTCGTCATCCGAGTTAATTGACCTGGTAGCTCAGTTGGTGAGCGTACAGCACGGAATGCGAGAGGTCGTGGGTTCGAGTCCCACTCGAGTGTAAAAAAAATTTATTTCTTAAAACCTATTTAGAACCTTATTTACTTCAAACCCCCGACTGCATAAAATTTTTTTTGACCCAGTGCCACTCTTACGACTGATGAACTTATTAATACCTCTCAAGCTTGAATACACAAGCTGTTTAGGCTCTAAAGCCCTCTTTATGGCGCAGTCAGGTAACTAGGTACACGGGGTTGATGAATTATGTACAATAAACCCCAATAGATTTGAACCCGTCAAAGTGTAGTGTCATGACTTACAGTAGTAAACGTAGTTCTGTTGCCTTCGATTATACACTGGGAGGGGTCCAGCTGTCGAGGGTAACCGTAGTGCGTGACCTTGGAATATACCATGACTCCAAGTTGCTATTCGATCCTACTCGTTCATCAAATACCTACAACATAAAGGCTGATACAAAAATTTTCCATAATATTTTTACGGCTCATTTTTCGCACAATTTGTACCAGCGAAGCATATTCGTCTTGTTCAAGCTAACTATAAGTCTGATATAAAACGCGAGGTAATCCCTTCCCGCGAGGTCCTCCCTCGTCAACTTTCCGAAAACTACGAATCTCTCATATCCATACCTGGAAGTGTCTAGTTTCAAAATATTAGGGTCAAAGTTGAGGTAAATAGACTGGCGTTTTTCTGCATAATGCACATAGACGCGCGTAGCAGGACTTTTTCAGAAAATAATTAATATCTGTCTATAAAACAAATAACTAAAACTAGACACTATAATTTGAGATCAGAATTTAAAATTTAAAAAAAAAAATTCCCAGAATTTTTTTTGCATAAACTTACTTTATTTCATGTATAGAAACCGTACCCTCGTTAAAGGTGGCCACAAAAAACACCCTGTATAAATAGATAAATAAATAAATATTCACACTCTTCACAACATATTGACCTAGTCCCACACTTAGATCCCTAAGGTCTTGTGTCGTGCGTACTAAGCAACGGTATACATATACAATACATTTTTATGATAATATTTTGCAAAGTATTGGATATATGGGTTGTTGGGGCGTTTATAGCTGATAAAATATTTTCTTTCTAAGAGCCTAACCTTAGAATAATTACAATAATTAAAATGGATCATTTAAAATATTGATACTTTTGCTGATCAAAATAATAAAACTATAAAAATAAATCACATTAAAAAAATATTCAACTGCACTTTAACCCAATCACCTAATATCGACCTGACATGGCTAAGTAATAACTCAAATAAAATAACGAAATAATAACTAACCTATTTCAAGGCCAAACTTACGAAATTATTTCTAGCCAAATGTTTTCCTATGTTTAATTTATTTCAATTTTTTTATTTTATTTCGCACCACTATTCAGTCACATCTTTACTCCTACGCGTTGTTATTCCCAGTCCTGAGGTTTGCTGCAAGTGCAGCTAAAACCTGGAACTAGCGAGCTAGTTATTGGGGATTATCTCTGGATCAGAGGATTTTAAACAAGGCTGAGATTGATGATCGATGCTTCAAAGGAAATTTGTGAAGGTTTTTGGCCTTAGCTATATGAGCTTTTGTAAGATGTTAACACTTTTTAGAGATAAATGATATTGTTTATATTTTCCCTTTATATCTTTATATCTTATTCCAAAATTTATGTACTTTGTCTTTGTAAGAACAATCTACTAAAACTGGTTTTTCTGACGCCATTAAATTACAATATCATAGTATAGACGCAAAACTGAAACCCATTTACGTATAAGGAAGAACTATGTAAATCTATTATTATTACATATAATAAAAATGTAACGGATCGCTGTCTGTACATGGAAGATATATGACTGATGATCAAGGAATATATACCCAAATAGTACCCAAAATAATGATTTTTGGAATTTTTGTCTGTTTTTCGTTTGTCTGTGCATTTTTGCACGCTAATCCCAGAAACGGTTGAACCGATTTCGATGCAGTTTTCAGGAATATACTGTGAACAGGTCCCACTTAACATATAGGCTATTTTTTATCCAAGGAAAATGTTTTTATGCCGGATAATTTCGCGCATTTTGTTTTTTCTGTAGTCCACGCGGACGGATATAATTTAAGAGTTAATGAGAATGTAAGGAGTGTTCAAAGACTGCATGTTTTGATTATGTTTCATAGAATGTACACGCGACTGTATTCCTAACATTGAGCAGCTGGAACTGCAGTTTCATTAAGGACATTCTACAGATACGCTTATTATATCAAAGACCTGCCCCTAGCATGACCACGCATCGTTGATATCGTATCGTACGATATCGTATCGTCTAATTACAAATTCAAAATGGCGGCTATATTTATCGTATGTTGACAGGCTAAATTTCGATAAATCGTTTATCATATCGTGTTTCGCAGGTCATGCTACTTATGCAGATGTAAAAGATCGGCCCCCTGATTACGTAAAAGCAATAGCAAAGCCGAAGCAAAGCGATAGCGAAAATTTTACAATATTCGCCTTGAAATGTCAAAGTTCCTTTGAAATTCATTTTACGTAATACGAATTTGACAAGCAAGCAGCAATTTTTGTACAATTTTCGCTATTGCTTTGCTTTTGCTAGTTAGGTAATAAGGGGGCTGTTACAATTGCTCGCATCGCCAGATTGAACGCCCCAGAGTTCCTTAGTCGACTATTACGACATGCACGGAAGGAGATGCAGCTGATGATCCTTTTTTTTCACACTACACAACACATTAACCTAGTCCCACATTAAGATTTAGGGATCTTAGGGGTATTGTGTCGTGAGTACTGAGCAACGGTATGAAAATACATAGACAAGTATAGAAACATCCGTGACTCGGAAAAAAACATCGATATTCATCATATCAATGTTTGCACCTACCGGGATTCGAACCCAGGACCTATGGCGTCGCAGGCAGGGTCGCTACCTACGAGTACAAGACAATCGGCCGTCATTCTAGTGAAGCTATGCACGGTTTTTTATATAATTAATCTTATAGCTTTTATTAATTAATCTCCAGAGACGTTTCTGACCGTTTCTAGTAAAGATAAGCTACTATTGCTAGTAATTTTATATTTATATTATCAATATACATATAGGTAGTACTAGTGGACGCCCGCGACTCCGTCCGCGCGGACTACAGAATAAACAAAATGTCGAAATTATCCGGGATAAAATAATTTTCTCGGGATAAAAAGAAGCCTATATGTTAAGTGGGACCTGTGACAATATATATTTCTAAAAACTGTATCGAAATCGGTTCAGCCGTTTCTGAGAGTAGCGTGCACAAACACACAGACAAACAGGCAAAAAATCCAAAAATAATTCTTTTGGGTACTGTTGCGTTGATAAAGGTTTCCTATTATATTTTTTCTCATATATCTTCCATGTACAGACAGCGATCCGTTACATTTTTATTATATATATATATAGATATAGATTACCCATTATGATACAATTTACGATAAACTTAATGGAGCGTGAAGAAAGGTCCGTTGGTCATTTAAGATGAAATTATATGATAGGACTGAATAACCAATAATATAGATTTGCGTTATCAATTATACCTATATTATTTACTTCATTGCGTATTGATACATTAATAGAGTCGAGGATATTTAAAAAAACACATAAAATTATTCAGTCGAACTAATAAGCAAATACATTGAAATTAAATTAAATTTAATTACATTAATTCGTGTTATAACTTTGTACTTTTTAAGCGTATCTACTTAATGCTTAAGAGTAGATAAATTAAAAGAATATAATGTGAATGGTATTTCTTATCTACTTACTAAAACATTACTAATTATCTAGTCCAGAAACAAACACAAGTTTCTTACCAACCATGCGGTCAACCTTAACCGGTTATAACCGGTTACATCCAGTTAAAGCCGCAACAAAGCGGACGGCGGCGGTCCAATTAAAAATGAAGTTAATCTGCAAACCCACATTACTGTCGTACCCTCGTGATCGGCATCGACTCGCTCTTGCCATCCTATAAGTTAATAGAAACTGTGAGGTGTGGACGCAGTGACAGCGAATTCGCTTAAACAGGGTGTTTTTTCGTTGCCACCCTTAACGAAGGGTACGTACTCTATACATCAAATAAAGTAGGTATGTGCAAAAAAAATGCTTGGAAACGATGTAAATTTTTTCGAAAAAATAATTTTAATTACTTGATCGGGCGAAATTTATAATGTCCAGTGTTTATGCTAGTTGTCTTATATTCTCTTTTATCTATTATTTTCTTGATTTGTGTTGTCTGTGTATGTATACATGCCAAAAGTCAAATAAACGATCTATCTATCTATCTAGTTTTTTTCATAGACAGAAATATATGAATTTTTTATCGTGAAAAAATCTTGCTACGCGCGTCTAAGTGCATTTATGCAGAAAAACGTAGTCTATTTACTCAACTTTGGACCCTAATATCTTGGAAACCAGGTATGCTTCCATAGAAAAAAATATCGTAATGATGAGGAGATTCCGTAGTTTTTGGGAACGTTGACGACCAAAAATCATTCTGTATAAGGTCTATCCAAAATTAGTGGCTCTCCTTTGACACGAAACTAGATAGGTAAAAACAGACAACTTTCACTATGTGACCAACTCCGAAATATTGCAAAAAAAAAACTTCAGCTGTTCCATAAATTTCAGTGCAGTAACGAGATTGTATGGAACAGCTGATTTTTTGCCCACAGTAAAAGTTGTTTCTATTTACCTACCTAGTTTCGTGTCAAAAGATAATCATTAATTTTGAATAAACCTTATATACTAATTATTTATAAACAGACGATACAGACTGCCTGTTTTCCCGAAATGGGGTAGCTAGAACTACAGGATTAAAAGGATATCTCACAACGACGATAAGCATAGCGACAGCAGATGTAAATGTACAGTGACAATCGGGGTTATTTTTTATCGTATAAGTTGCGGTAAAATAATTAAAAGGCAAAACCAACCTAATGTTGGTTTTGCCATAAAGGAGAACTGTGTAGCAGCTCTCCTGAATTTCGTCTTTAGGCGACCTTAACTCTTATTAGCTCCACGTTGGTGGCTATTAAGCCCCGAATCGCTAACTTACGCCTGACAGACCGTAACAAATCGCACCTTGGGGTGGTGACCGTTGCCAAAGCAAAAGATTTGCGATTTTTTTTTTGGATTGTTTAAATTCACCTCCTTTTTTGTTTGGTAGCGGTTTCATTTTGGGGTGCGAACATAGAAAGTAACATATAATTAGACAATCGACAAACAAGTTGTTAATGCTTTCATGTCGAATAAATTATTATAAATTTAAATTTGAATAAAATTACTAGCTAAATTTTACATTTAAGATAGAATATTGATTATTGATTAAAAATATTAATCTAGTCACTAAACTAATTAACTGGTTAGAAAAAAGTATTAAGAATGATAAGCTTAGGAAGGATCATTTTGATATCCATGATATTGTTTCTTAAATTGCACCCTCTATCCCTATTTTTCTACATTACAATTCCGCCAACAGTTACACCACACCGCCAATAAACCGCATCGTTATCTCCAAAGGTCGTATTCACGAACATTGTTAAACCTAAACTGCCGATAAGCGGATAAAGACAGCCTCCCTATTAACATTTAATAATGTATTCTCTAAATTTTCAGGATTAAGAGGATATTAAAAGCTTCAGTTTAAATGACACGTTTACGATAATACTTAAATTGTTTTTCTATGAAATCACGACATTCATCTTTTAAAAATTACAAGAATAATTATTTATTTTACTACTAAACATGTACAACTATTAATATGTAACAATATTCACATAGTTATTTTTCTATCTTTACCTGGCTATATTTATCACCTGAGAGTACACCGAACCGATAGTATATCGAACCAATAGAGGTTGATCATCGAATCACTTCCCTTATTTAGCTCGTTCGTCAAATCATACATTATCTGACTATCTTTGTTTTTAAATACCGTTGCTTAGTGTCCACGACACAAAACATAAGTGATCTTAATATAGTAGGACTAGGTTAATAAATTGCATTGTTTAAATTTTAAGAAGCATCTAGATCTAGTAAATTAGTAATGGTACAAACCCAGAAAATACTCATATACCTATAGATTACAAATAGCAAAACACTCAAAGACAAAGATTCAGCACTGAAATACTTTAGTAGGCAGCAATAAAAGGACACTAACTTTATACTGCACTCTTTATGAGACGTCGATAAATTTTATGTTTAACGGTGCAGTACTTTGTATCCGAATCAGATTATTCGGTAGTTACTGCCAATCTTATGGTTTCCTGATATAATTTTGCGAAATTACGATATTTTTCGCGAAATTACGACAGAACTGTTGCATACTGCGATGCAAGTTGTATTCATTCATCGCAACTTTGCTACTTCTGCAATTGCATTGATAAAATTGAGTTATAAGTGAGTGAACTAATTAACCTCGTAATATAATCCATAATATAAGCCGTTACGATATGGTTGATCGTTTCATCATTAAACAATATGCTGAGGGATTCAGCTTTGTTTACCGAGATTTGGCTAGTTTATAGCTATCGGGATGAAAAAATAACGTTACCAAAAATGTAATGTAAGAATAAAAGTTTAAAAGAGATGGTCAAATTCGTCATCCGAGTTAATTGACCTGGTAGCTCAGTTGGTGAGCGTACAGCACGGAATGCGAGAGGTCGTGGGTTCGAGTCCCACTCGAGTGTAAAAAAAATATTTCTTAAAACCTATTTATAACCTTATTTACTTTTAACCCCCGACTGCATAAAATTTTTGACCCAGTGCCACTCTTACGACTGATGAACTTATTGTTTAGGCTCTAAAGCCCTCTTTATGGCGCAGTCATGTAACTAGGTACACGGGGTTGATGAATTATGTACAATAAACCCCAATAGATTTGAACCCGTCAAAGTGTAGTGTCATGACTTACAGTAGTAAACGTAGTTCTGTTGCCTTCGATTATACACTGGGAGGGGTCCAGCTGTCGAGGGTAACCGTAGTGCGTGACCTTGGAATATACCATGACTCCAAGTTGCTATTCGATCATTCATCAAATACCTACAACATAAAGGCTGATACAAAAATTTACCATAATATTTTTACGGCTCATTTTTCGCACAATTTGTACCAGCGAAGCATATTCGTCTTGTTCAAGCTAACTATAAGTCTGATATAAAACGCGAGGTAATCCCTTCCCGCCGTAATCCTTCATCGGAAGTGTTTGGAGTGATAACTAAAGCATGAGCAGACTTTGCTACAATACATATATAAATAGATAAATAAATAAATATTCACACTCTTCACAACATATTGACCTAGTCCCACACTTAGATCCCTAATGTCTTGTGTCGTGCGTACTAAGCAACGGTATACATATAAATACATTTTTATGATAATATTTTGCAAAGTATTGGATATATGGGTGTTGGGGCGTTTATAGCTGATAAAATATTTTCTTTCTAAGAGCCTAACCTTAGAATAATTACAATAATTAAGAATGGATCATTTAAAAATATTGATACTTTTGCTGATCAAAATAATAAAACTATAAAAATAAATCACATTAAAAAAATATTCAACTGCACTTTAAACCCAATCACCTAATATCGACCTGACATGGCTAAGTAATAACTCAAATAAAATAACGAAATAATAACTAACCTATTTCAAGGCCAAACTTACGAAATTATTTCTAGCCAAATGTTGTTCCTATGTTTAATTTATTTCAATTTTTTTATTTTATTTCGCAGCACTATTCAGTCACATCTTTACTCCTACGCGTTGTTATTCCCAGTCCTGAGGTTTGCTGCAAGTGCAGCTAAAACCTGGAACTAGCGAGCTAGTTATTGGGGATTATCTCTGGATCAGAGGATTTTAAACAAGGCTGAGATTGATGATCGATGCTTCAAAGGAAAATTTGTGAAGGTTTTTGGCCTTAGCTACATGAGCTTTTGTAAGATGTTAACACTTTTTAGAGATAAATGATATTGTTTATATTTTCCCTTTATATCTTTATATCTTATTCCAAAATTTATGTACTTTGTCTTAGTAAGAACAATCTACTAAAACTGGTTTTCTGACGCCATTAAATTACAATTTATCATAGTATAGACGCAAAACTGAAAACCCATTTACGTATAAGGAAGACCTCTATAAATCTATTATTATTATTACATATAATAAAAATGTAACGGATCGCTGTCTGTACATGGAAGATATATGAGAAAAAATATTATAGGAGACCTTTATCAACGCAATAGTACACAAAATAATGATTTTTGGAATTTTTTGTCTGTTTGTCTGTGCGTTTGTGCACGCTAATCTCAAAAACGGCTGAACCAATTTCGATGCAGTTTTCAGAAATATATTGTGACAGGTCCCACTTAACATTTAGGCTTTTTATCTCGGGAAAATATTTTTATCCCGGATAATTTCGACATTTTGTTTTTTCTGTAGTCTACGCGGACGGAGTCCCCACTAGTAATAAAATAAAATATCACCAATATATCGATATCCTAGTTTCTCTCAAAAGATTACCTCTGCAACTATGAAGTGCTGGTGCATATCACGCTCGAGTCACGTTCGTGAGATCGACGCAAATAAAACCGTTTCAAGAAGGTTGGGCTCGTATGGTGAGGTAAGTTTCTTTTATTGCTGTTGCATTGGTATCTACGAGATGGATTTTTATGTATTTTATTTTATAGTCACCCCTTTTAGCGAAACAAATATTTACGGTCACTTTTTGAATCAAAATTCTGGCAAGCGGTTTCAGCGGCTTATATAAAAACCATGGTCGTTGGCGCAACACAAAATTACTTATTTATTTGACTTTTGTTTCTGTGTCCCCTAGATAGGGCGGAGGACCTTCATAGGTAGGTATTGCATAGATTTTGTTGCCAAATTCCAAAAAGTAATATTCAATGCCATGGCATCTATTTAGAAAAATCGTTCATACGTCTTTCATCATTCTTTCATACTTAGATAATGACAGAAATAATACTAACTTCACACTCATCCTACAAGCTTCTATGATAATTTTCCCAAAAAACGAACCCAAGTACCCAAGCCAAAACGCTACCTCTATCCACCAAAATTCCAGCGAATCAATCTCGGCTACCAAGCACCCATAAGCCTCGGAATAAGCCACCACAGCGTGCACACCTCAGCTCATCCACCTCGCCTAACCGCTTCAACTTTATGAAAACCTGGTACCATAGTATATTTGGTGAGGAGGTTGTGTACCCATAACATTGTCTTAACACAATTTGTTGATGGTAAGGACAGTAATCAGTTGCGGTTGGTCCCGCCGGCCGCAGACTGACTGCTACTAAAATGCTGAGGCTTGTTTATAGTTGTTTCTGGTTAATAAAGAAAACTAATTTCGTGTGGTTTAAAGGTTGAGGCAAATTAAATTGTGGGTCAGTTTGTGTTCTCTAGTTTCGAGTTTTGACAACCGTATATACAGGGTGTAACAAAAAGGGTATGTTAAGCGAAAAGCTATGTAAATAGCCCACTGTAGAGAACCTGTCCACAAAATTTGAGACCCGAAATCACATGTTTATTTTTCCCGATAGTATGGAGAATTTTTAAATATCTCAGGAATTTTCATACAATCTTAAAAAATAAAAATGTGATTTCGAGTCTCAAATTTTGGAAATAGATTCTCTATAGTAGGCTATTTACATAGCTTTTCGCTTAACATACCCTTTTTGTTACACCCTGTATAAACAAATAATTACTGAATTTCTAAGCGAATTAACTATAGTCTGAAAACCGTTACTTAAATACAGGTTTGAAAATAGTGTCTTTGTCAGCTACATCACCCATATTTTTTAAATGTTTTTCAGATAAAACTAATCTTAAAATAAAAGAGTTTTATCTTAAATTCAATAAATTTACCTAAAAGAAAAAAAGCGTAAAATCTGCGAAGAAATTCTCAAAGGTAAGCGTAGGTACATAAAGACAAGTAAAATTAAATTCTTGACAACGGTCAGTTTGTTTATTTTACATGCATAGTTAATATTGTTTATTTTGTTCCATTTTCGCTGTGAAAATAAATCTAGTGCAAACTATTTGAAGTAATCGATTTCGCTTGTTAGGGATTGCATTGTATAAGAAGTTTAATAGTTCAATACAATGTAGTTATGCTCATTATTTTCAAAAAGATTGGGTAAAAGTATGAAAGTGATAAAATTTTTGTCCCTAAATATAAAGTAACTATCTGACCCGGCGAATCGCCGCCTTAATTTTTTTTTATTTAATACAAACCTACAAACACAAAAAAGAATCATGCAATTTGGTGCAGTACTTCAGCGTATGCGCGTACGTTTCGGCGATCCATTTTTATTTAAACAGGATGATTTTTGGTCGTCAACATTCCCGAAAACTACGGAATCTCCTCATCATCACGATCATTTTTCTCCATGGAACAATACCTGGAAAGTGTCTGGTTCCAAAGATATTAGGGTCCAAAGTTGAGTAAATAAATAGAAAATAAATTGCGTTTTTCTGCATAAATGTACATAGACGCGCGTAGCAAGATTTTTTCATGAGAAATAATCAATATCTGTCTATGAAAAAACTAGCATAAACACTGGACACTATAAATTTCTCCCGATCAAGTATGTAATTAATTTCTTTTCCAAAAAAATTCCATCATTTCCCAGCATTTTTTTTTACATAAACTTACTTTATTTGATGTATAGAGTACGTACCCTTCGTTAAGGGTGGCAACGAAAAAACATCCTCTCGTAGATAGATTAAATGTAATAGTGCTAAGTAAAATCATTATGATTTAAATGTCATTACACTTCCTAAGTGTATTTGTTAGAATTTTTCAAGTGTAAAAAAGCTAGCTATCTTCGTTTATACTGGCATAATACAAGGTTTAACGGTACACTGTCCTTCCTATACCATGGTAAGGGTTAGATAATTAATTTGCTTGTTTAATAAACTAGTTGAAACCAGTTTCGTTATGGGACGCTGGTTACTGGGCGGTGGACTTTTAACCATTTGACTTGAAGAGGGTACACTTTGTTTTATTGTTTTTCGAAATTACTTCTGAAATATTTTAGAAATGGGACAAGATACATGGATAACCATATCTCTTTTACAACGTTTACTTCTACTAATTTATTACACATGGATATTTTGATTTGATTTCTACTTCGCAAGAGATCTTCTTCTTCTTCTTCAGCCTATTGCAGTCCACTGCTGAACGTAGGCCTCCCCCAGGACATGCCACAAGGCTACCGCCACAGGGGATTTTGCCCATAGTCACCACGCTGGGCAGTCGGGTTGGTGACCGCAGTGTGATTTTCGGACTATGTTGTCAGTATGGGAGGCGCTGCTGCCCACCTCCCGGAAATCCTTAATCACCTCGTACGATATCCATGGGCAGGCAGGGGTGGTACAAACTCTACTCTTCCGGCACCACGCGGCTACGGCCTCACCATTCGAATTAGAAGACAGCTATGAAATACTTATCAGCCATTTTGGCGATGTATCCCAAAAGTGCAGCTATCTAATCTGTTACCATTCCTGACTAACGGACGCCCACTTCGTCCTAGTTGAATATAGAATTTCCGTAATTTCCTACTGTTGTTCGATTGCCTACTGTAATGCTTAGCACATTTTTAAAACAACTCTTCATTGTAACTACTCCAGGGTTGTGACCGAGGAGCGGATATTGAAAATATATCACGGCGTAGCGCGGAGCTGGTTGTGTACTTGCATTGTCGTACATATCTATTGCATGCTTCAACTGGCATACATTTCGAATGTCGACGTTTTATTATTTGGAAATCATACGGTTTTCCACATAGTGGAATTTTATGAACCTTAAATTCTGCTTGGAGTTTAACATTACACGATTTGATGTGTTGTATCGACGCCTCCCGTGCCGACAACATAGAAACTCATATAGCCAAATATTTGGCGTTTGTTCGACTGCCTGCCTGACGTCAAACATCCTCGACTTTAGCCAAGTATCAATATTAGTATATTCAAATCCATATATTAAATTATTTCAGTGGTATAATTGACTGGAATCGAACCCATGCCTTCCGAATGGCACATGTCTTAACCATCGGGTTGCAACCGCAGTCAACAAAAAAGTTGAAAACCTCGCTAGTTACAACAATATAGATAACATAAAGCTTTATAATACCACAGAGCATACTCGTACATACATACATACATATTATCACGCCTTTATCCCTTACGGGGTAGGCAGAGCACCAAGGGCTTCTGACCAATTTTGAGGGTATAGTTGAGATGTACGAGTTCGGTTAGTAGTGACAGGTGGTCAGCCCATCGCCTACAAAACACCAAAACCCACTTGTCCCTCTACTGACTTGTACAGTATGCCCGGGAAGAGAAGCAGCTGTAGTATTTTTTCACTCCCAGAGCAGCATAGAAGACCACACAGAGCATATCAACATAAAATACAATACCTACTCGTATTATCACATTTCCCTTACTCCTACTTAGTAAATACCACACATATAGCGTGGCTTCTCTAACAGCGCCATCTGACGCACATGGCGCTAATTATCATCGCATATCGTAAGCAGCACGTTCGAATTTGAATTATTTGACCGTTATTAGTGTCTGTGATTGGTCGGTTTGCGGTTATCTAGTTACGACTCAATTATACGTAATTTATTGACCAATAATGTTAATAGCCGTGCGACGTCACATATTGTGTTGTTATTACGATCGATTTATATCTTAACTAGTGTCACGCCTCTCTCTTGGTCTATTTCTAGGGTATAAAGTATTTTCCACATAATTTTGGTGATTATACAGGGCGTAAAAAGACAACAATGTTTTTTTAATACCTCGTATTCTTTGTAAGGTTACGATCATTTTCTTCTATGGAAGCAACCCTGGGAAACGACCAAAAAAAAATATTTAAAAACTGTCATTTTATTGCAAGCAATGTATTCGTTTGATGCGCAAAGTACAAATGTACCTACAAACCTAACATTATAACATTTTGACATGGAATTTTTGAAAAAAATGTTTGTTTACCGATTTCAGATGGATTTATGTAAAAAAAATGATAATATAAATGTAACTTTGGACCTCAATATCTTGAAAATCAGAAAAAATGATCGTGATGATACAAAGAATACGAGGTATTCAAAAAGAACAAAGATGTCTTTTTACACCCTGTATATGTTTGATTAATTATGTAATAAGTGTGTTTATCATACTACTTTGTGTTATTGTACTATTATCATCATCATCATCAGCCTATTGCAGTCCACTGCTGGACGTAGGCCTCCCCCAGGGCACTCCACAAGACTGCCATGGGGGGTATTTGCCCATAGTCACCACGCTGGGCAGGCGGGTTGGTGACCGCAGTTTGTATTGTACTGTTATACTTAGTCGTAATATTACTAACAGAGTAGTTACTGTGACCTATCTCTGCACACAATTTCAATATAAAATAAAGTTTATAGGACCTATAAGATACAGGGTGTAACAAAAAGGGTATGTTAAGCGACAAGCTATGTAAATAGCCCACTATAGAGAACCTATCCACAAAATTCGAGACCCGAAATCACATGTTTATTTTTCCCGATAGTATGGAGAATTTTTAAATATCTCTGAAATTTTCATACAATCTTGAAAAATAAAAATGTGATTTCGAGTCTCAAATTTTGTAGATAGGTTCTCTATAGTGGGCTATTTACATAGCTTTTCGCTTAACATACCCTTTTTGTTACACCCTGTATTATAAAGGACTACTAGTGAACCGTAGTAAATGATATCGTCACTATCCAGCCTTTCTCGAAACCTGTGCTTAACTAATAAGTGCATGTGTGATTCATCTTGCTCCTGTTATTCATAGAACTTCACTAACATACATATAATCACGCCATTATCCCTTACGGGGTAGGCAGAGCACCAAGCGCCGATAGAACCACTTAGTGCCACTTCTGATCAATTTTGAGGGTATAGTTGACATGTACAAGTTCGGTTAATAGTTCACTGACGTTTCATTAAAACAATTTTATTCCAAACTAAAAATAAACAATCTTCGCAGTTGAAAACTTTCAAAATTACGTACTTATTTCATTTCTATACAAAAACTTACTCCTCGCAGCCAACCAACCATAAAACACAATATACGAAGTATTCTCCCAATTCGACAGGTTTCCAACTCGTCGGGTTTCTAACTCGTTGGTATACAGACATACTGTGGGGGGTAAAGTTGTTCTGTCTTGTACAATAAAGTACCAACTGGAGGCGCCAGATGCATTTATTTTATGCGAAATAATGTATTTACTTTCTATGTGTCATTTGTACGTGCGATCGCTCAAGATTTAAATACTATTGGTGCTACTAATTTGATATACTAGTCTATGTATATATACCGTAGTTTTGTTAGTACCAACGATATAAGACTTTAGGGATCTTAGTGTAAAAATAGGTTAATGTACCTATTGTAAAGTGAGTGAATATTATTTTTTATTTAAATAACACCTGATTTTTCGGGAGTTTTAAAGGGATCATGTATTTGCTATCTCCTTTAAAGGATGATAGACTTTATGCGGTCATTTAAGAAGTCGTGTCCGGTAGTTTAATACTCTATATATAGAAGTACACTCCCGAATGTATGTAATATGTCATAAAAGGTATGTTTTGGCAAATACATATCTACATTTCCACAAGGACCTAAGGATAATAATGAAAATGCAAAAAGAAAAACAGATAAGAGTAAATAAAACTCAAAAGACTGAAAACATTTATTATGGAACTTGAAAATAATAATAAAATTTCGAATCTTGCATATTCGTCCATTCTGAAAGTGTAGCAGACGAAGTTGCCTTACGTTCGCGACAAGGTTACGGGTCCCTGGAGGGATAGTTTCCGCGTTTATACGGAGCATTTGATGCTGTAATATTACGCTTCACGGCCATGATCAGATGTGCACTATTATTTTAGAATTATTATTATTTTTGCTGAATTCCGGGCACGCGATTTGTTCCGCGTGGACTAATGAATATTGTAGCCTATGTCCATCTGCGTACTCCCGTCTATACAGGATGTTTTTTTGTGGCCACCTTTAACGAAGGGTACGTATTCTATACATGAAATAAAGTAAGTTTATGCCAAAAAAAAGTTGGGATTTTTTTTTTTTTTTGTTGAAAAAATTTTTTAAATTCCTTGATCGTGCGAAATTTATAGTGTCTAGTGTTTATGTTAGTTTTTTTATAGACAGATATTAATTATTTTTCGTGAAAAAATCCTGCTATGTGCGTCTATGTACATTTATGCAGAAAAACGCAGTCTATTTACTCAACTTTGGACCCTAATATTTTGGAAACCAGACACTTCCCAGGTATGCTTCCATGGAGAAAAATGATCGTGATGATGAGGAGATTCCGTAGTTTTCGGGAACGTTGACGACCAAAATTCACCTGTATATGGGTGTGAATGACAACCAAACAAGTACTAAAATGCTGAGAAAAGAAGAGGTAACAAACGAAAATACAAATAAACTTACGTTCACATTTATAATAATATTATTATTAGTTGGGATACCAATAAATATCGAGGATTAGGGAACTTTCGGCTATTCCCGCAGGCTATGAGTTAGTTTGTCATTTACAATTTACGACTGTCTTATAATAACGGTACGTGGGTGTGCGCTCTCCTACGTAATACAAGTTCTGGACATCCTTTTTGGGAATATGTATACATTTTAAGAGCTCTTGGAAACCCTCAATCTTCAAAAGCGAAAAGTTTTCGAATAAGATAATACAAATGAAATAGAAGAAATAAATTATATTCAAGATCCCTTTTTTTTTACCCCATGTCTTTTTGCAATATCATAAGGCTTTGTTTTGACCCGACTTTAGCAGGTTGGTTATGTTATTCGAAGGTATACAAGTTTGTATGCATGCATTTTTTTAACATACTCTAGAACCTAAAAGGGGACATAACCTAGTCGTGTTTTTTTAAGCTTTTATTTAGTTTTACCTGTCCCATTGTCTGTAACCAAATCTTGCAAGTCAAATTTGATCTACTTCCTGGTTTCCGATTAAGCCGAAATTTTGCATGCATGTATAAATCAGCTGACAATACTATTATGACATAGAGCTGATCTGATGATGGAGCTGGAGAGTGGCCATAGGAACTCCGTAGTTAAACGACGCAACTCCATCGAGTTTGGGCTCGTTTGATTCGATCAGTTCATTTTATTAACAAACTAGTGGACGCCCGCGACTCCGTCCGCGTGGACTACAGAAAAAAAAATGTCGAAATTATCCGGGATAAAAATATTTTCCCGGGATAAAAAGTAGCCTATATGTTAAGTGGGACCTGTCACAATATATTCCTGAAAACTGCACCGAAATCGGTTAAGCCGTTCCTGAGATTAGCGTGCACAAACGCACAGACAGTCCCTTCCCGTGGGAATTTCGGGAAATCAATTCTTAGTGCTTCCCCGCAGTCTCCGATTTTAGCTTCACATGTACAGCGGTTTTTGTAAAAAAATTGAATTCCCGTTAGTCCCCTTCCCGTGGGAATTTCGGGAAATTCGTTCTTAGCGCTCCCTCGCAGTCCCTAATGAACGTACAGGTCTAATTTCGAATTCATATGTATCGCGCTTGTCGTAAAAAAATGAATTCCCGTTTGTCCCCTTCCCGTGGGAGTTTCGAGAAATCCGTTCCTAGTGCTTCCTCGGGGTCCCAAATAAACAAATATGCCCAACTTAAGATTCATATGTGTAACCGTTTTCATAAAAAATAATTAATTCCCGTTGGCCCCCTTCCCGTGGGAATTTCGGGAAATTCGTCCTTAGTGCTTACTTGCAGTCCCTAATGAACATCTATGCCCAATTTCAGCTTAATATGTATAGCGGTTTTCGTAAAAATTATGAATTCCCGTTTGTCCCCTTCCCGTGGGAATTTCGGGAAATCCGTTTTTAGTCCTCCCTTGCTCTCCCCAATGAACATATATGCCCGATTTCAGCTTCATATGTATAGTGGTTTTCGTAAAAAATATAGAATTCCCGTTTGTCGCCTTCCCGTGGGAATATCGGGAAATTCTTATAGCCTATGTTCATCCAGGTCCTATAAGGATTCTAACGGTGAAAGAATTTTTAAAATCGGTCCAGTAGTTTTTGAGCCTATTCATTACAACCAAACAAACAAAGTTTTCCTCTTTATAATATTAGTGTAGATAGTAAAACCTTGTTTTTAAAAAAGGTTCTTTTTTAAATTGAAGATTGTTTTTATATATGTAAATAAGGTATTTCAATTCAAGTAACTACTAATTCAATATCCGCGCTGATGTTATATCTCTAAATCACAAAGGATATTGCGTCATAAATATTAGAAAACTAAATGAAACTGCATCCAGAAGCAAGGAATTTGCTATTACAGTGTTACATTGTAAAAACATTTCGCGCTTTATTTTGAATCTTAACTATTGTATAGCGAAGGTCCAATCTTGGGTATCTTATACTAGTATTTTATAACTCTCAGGTAAGGTTTTAAATAAATGGAATAAGAAATATTTTACGAGCTGAATAAGTACTCGAGTACGACGTGTGACTTCGCTAGTAAAATACATAGTAATGAACGAAAAAATTGCATTAATTATTCAGATTATAATGAATAAGAAACTGCGTTTGAATGGACTACAAAAACTTCGCGGTTGGTAATTGGGTTATGGTAAAAATTTAACAATACAAGATAATAATTAAACTAAATTAGGTAATATCATTTGAAGTGAATGTGTTAGATTTACTTACATTACTAATTAACATGCATGTCGTTTTGATTTTGATCATAAACAGAAAGGGATCCTGGTCTTAAATCGAGACTTAAATCCTGTCTTTAATATTTGCAAGTCGAGATCAACATAAATTAAATGCCTAAAAAGGTGATTCCAGGTACCAGAAGCATATAAATAAAAGGAAGCAATGCGACGACATGCAAGAATGCTTGCTATCCCAAGCCGCAGTGCGTTTTGTGTAACTGTAAACATTCTACCGGATTTCTTTATGTTTTATTTTCAAATATAGATAAATAGTTTTTAGATTATTGTTATGCGTACTTTGAGATATCTACTTTTAAATTATGAATCTATGATAACTAAATATGTACAGATGGAATGACCTGATGACCTCTATTAGCCTTGTAACCTAACCCTTTTACGCCAACTGCAGATCTCCTCCTTATGTGGTTAAAATTGGGTTGAATTCCAATTATTTTGATTACTTCTTTTTTTGTTTTCTTCAAGATTTATTAATAACAAAAACAGTAATATATCCCAAATTCAATTGGCAACAACTACTCATACCAACCAAAAAATCAAACCAACTGCGTGCAAGTAGCAGGAGGCGCGTTCAAAATCTAGCAAATACGAGTACTGGCAATGAATCCACATCCACCGCACTGCGTAAACTGCGACACTGGGAGGTAATTTACGAATGTACCTCCGTGCTTTCGGCTGCGGTTACGGCCAATCTTGTCTGGATTGAATATCATCAAATATTAATGGCCTGTGACGGTCGAGAGATCAATAGATGGGAATTTGTAGCTTGTTTATTAGGCAATATCGGTTTATCTTGTTAAATGGCGGTGTTTCTGAAGGATGTAGCTTGATATTACGCCTATAGCCTCCTTTGGGACTAAAGCTAAGGCTAAGTTCTAGTAAAACAGGCAGTTAACGCGCATTTTCAATAAAATACATATTTTCCTGAAAACGAGCGGCTGCGCGTTCTTAACTTGTGCGTTGCAAAACTTACAAGATAAATAAGAGTACCCGCTAAACATAGCCCTATATGTTATTATGTAAAATTGCATTATGTTTATTACATAACTATGTACTGTAGCGACTACTATTTTCATATGAAAAGGAAAAATCCCATGAAACCTTATCCTATGTTACCGCGTTTGTTAAGAAAAGCTTACGATAACGAACTTTGATACAACACACGACATTTTTTGTATCGAAACAAATATTCAGCTTTGTTTACCGAGATTTGGCTAGTGTATAGCTATCGTGATGAAGAATAACGTTGCCAATATGTAATTTAGAAAAGAGATGGTGAAATTCGTCATCCGAGTAATTGACCCGGTGGCTTAGTGGTTATAGCGGCTGGCACGGTTTGCAGTGGTCGTGGGTTCGGTTTGCAGTGGTCGTGGGTTCGGTTTGCAGTGGTCGTGGGTTCGATTCCCACTCGGGTGAAGAATTTTTTCCATTTTCTTTATTAATAATTTTATAAATATATTATGAAAAAGTACTAGCAGTCCATAACACACGCAGAGTTGACGTCACTCCAGACAAGTATCTCTACAAAGGAGCTGAGTCAACAGGCGGATGAACTCAGTGGCGCCGAGGCGTCCCGAGCTGTTGGGCCAGGCAAACAGAAAGCATCAAGATTTTATAATTTCACATAGCTTCCAATCGTATCAAGCTTCCTCATTTTAAATTTAAACTAATGTTTACAAGGGCTTTGTACGTATGCTCGATTGGAATTGGTTGATTGAGGTTTCTCGTGGCGATTGTAGGTAGTGAAAGTGTTTGTTTTCGCAGTTATGAGTTATCAGATCCGAGGGTCAGTGGAGGGTATAGGGCCCGGTGGTGGGCGCACCCATAGTGAATGATTGAGGCTGCTTTTCTTCCAGAGATGTATATCCTACGGATGCGTGATTCACCAATCGAATTCATTGGTCCATGAGGTCTCTATTCATACCATCTATCTACGATTCCATCGGTCAATACCATTTTGAAGCATTATTGAAAGCTACCTGTCTCTATCTTACTAGATATCCAAGTTAAAATAACTCATATGTACTTGCTAATTTAACGATACGATATATTACAATACTGTAGGTATACTTAGATAAAGAAAAATAAGGACATAATTACTTCTATTTGAGTAATTGTTTAATGGTTTTGATTCCACCTACAGTTAAAGATCTTTTTAAAGAGAGAGTTATCAAAAGTCAATCACTAGAAATTAAAATAGGATAAGTAATTTTAATTGTCAATAATGATTTTATAAAAAAAAAATACTTTAAAATATTCTTCTATATGTGTGGAGTTACAAGAATGGATAAAATAAGAAATGAGTATATAAAAGGAAGTCTGAAAGTTGCGCCGATCACAGACAAGTTACGAAGTAACCGTCTGTCTTGGTACGGGCATGTAAAGCGACGGGATGAAAGGCATATTTTACAGAGAGCGTTGTGCATGAATGTGGATGGATACATAGGAAGAGGTAGACCAAAGAAGTGTTGGATGGACTGTGTGAGGGAGGATATGCATATACTGGGAGTGAGCAATGAGATGACAGATAATAGGGATAAATGGAAGAAAAGTACATATTGCGCCGACCCCAAATAAATGGGAACAGGGCAGGAAGATGATGATTTAGAGGCAGATACAGATGTAAGAAAAGTTTGCTTTAAAATCCTAACTTTGCAGTAAGCAGATTTGACGATGCAATAGTCGAATACCATCGAAAAATCTAAATATTTCCTGGCCCTAAATGACTCATACGACCAGGACACCATAAATTATGAATAATAATGTGTGTACTCAATATTATAGTCCTCAATGATCACAAGTGGTTGGAACGAGGAGATCCCGGGGGAAGATGGCGGAAAACAGTTTTAAGTGTCGCAGTAGAAATATTGGAATTTCTTGGAAAGTTGCGATTCTTATGTTATTTGTTACGATTTAAGAGTAGAGTATTTTTATAGATCTATGGTTCTAATGTGGTATTTATTCTTTTGTTTATATATTCCTTTTAAAACATACTGTCTATAGGTAAAGGGGTGTGTTAAGCTAAATGCCACGAAAATAGCCTAATATAGAGAACTTATCTACGAAGTTTTAAACACGAAATCCCTTATTGTTTTTTTTAGATAGTATGGAGAATTTAGAAACAATTAAGAAATGTTCATATAATCTTTAAAAATAATCATGTGATTCCGAGTCTGAAATTTTATCGTGATCTTCTTAATAGTGGGCATACCCCTTTTTTACACTCAAACTTATGTTAAAATAATATAAAGCTGTAACTACCTATAGACTATAATGTGATAAAGGTTTGACAACGGCCACTACAAAATTGCAACAAACTTTCCCCAACAAAAACATTGACAATATTTAATTCACAACTACTTGAAAACTCTTAACTGGACTCTACACACACGTAATTTTTTAAAGTTCTCCGAACAGTTCGCAGCCAACAGTTCACTCTGAACAAAACTAGTTATTCCCGACTGGGAACTAGACTAGGAAAATAATACACTGCACGGAAACATTTGAAAAGTTCACGTCGCATCGCGCTTGACGCCCAGTGTGAGATTAATGAAGCTATGCAGCTATGAAGCTATGCAGCAGCAAGTAACTACTATCGATTTCGGTACAGTTTATCAAAGCTGGCAAAACATAACACACAAAAACATAATCCTGTATACGTAAGCACGGCTACGCTGGTAACCTTAAAAACGGATTTGCAAGTAAAAATTTAATCGTTGTTAACCATACCTACTGAGTGACATCTGCATTTTCTTGACTATAAGTAATAATGCCTGTATGTATTTTTATCTGAAAAATATAACAGCTAAGTTTCGGAGTCCGTCCGGTAGTTTTTGCGTGAAAGAAAATAACTTCAAAATGTCTTAATATTTCGGCCCTTAGTAAGATAATATTATATACTGGATGAAATATCTGAAAAATAACGTTTTCTATTCCGCAGGACATCAGTTCTAATAGTGTAAAATATAGTATCAACAGCTAACCGAGCGAGGCTATCCGAGACGTCCAACTTTAGGAGACGTAAAGATGGATTTTTTTTCAATTTATTGTTGTGATTGATTTCGAAGAGTTCCCAACTTTTGCTTCGATATATTTCGGAATTGTTCGCGTTTTGTTGATGTCGAGTCGGCGCTATTTCTTGTGTACTTAATGGAAAAAAAAATCTTTTTTAAAGTTTGCCACGACGTTTTAGGTTTAGTAGGTACAGTGGCTTCAAACGTATGAATTTTCGAATTATATTAAAAATTGGCACATTTAAGACACCAATAATAAAAATTATTTCCACAAGTCAGTGCTACATAATTAATAAAATAATAATTACCGACTATTTAACTGACTCTAAATAGAACTTATCGAATAAAATATGAGATAATTCAAGTGTAATTTGGGACATACGACTATATCTCATAGACTGTATTTAAACAGGTATATAATGTAAGAAGCGGAGTGAGACTGTCTCGGAGTCTTATTCTGGTAATTTTGTAAAAAAAAAATTGCTTAAGTACTTTTAATGTTAATGTACGTGGGATTGAATATTTAAGGCACATTAATGCGAGTATATATTTTTGAAATTATTTTACACCTTGCGTGAGATAATAGGTGTGATGTATTATATGTATGTTATTTTACATGGTTCGCCTGTGTATTATCTAATAGTCATATACTCATTCACTAATAGCGTAGTATTACACTAATGATATAGAGGATTGCCATGAATTTGTATGCCTTTTCGAAGAAATTGCGCGAAACATTAAAAAAAATTAGGAGAAAGTGTGACAGCTAATTTTCTTTTTTAATTGGCTAGTAATACAATAATCTAAAGCCACCATAACATAACTGATTTTCGACTACAAGGTAACTACTACAAATAGTTAAGTTCTGTTTAACACGATAACCTAACGACTATGTCCTTTCTAACTTTCGACGGCAAAGCTATTGCCGTGTTTTAACAAATTCTCGATTTAAATTAAATACGTGTTTACTACAACCCTTCTAGGGGTTCCACTGCCTAGCTGCCTTCTCTCCTCTTCTGCTTCTTTCTCGCTTACCACTTGTACCGGTGGAAGTCTGCCCTTCTCCGCTGCCGTGATTAAGCGAAGCTTGGCTCGAGCTACTCTGCAGATCTGCGGGTCCTGGCCTCCTGGATTACCTACGGATCTGGAATCCCAGCGTGCTTCCACCCTCGACCAGCTCAGGCCAGTGATTGTGAACCTACCTACCAGAACACCTGTGCAGAACGTTATTATAATGCTTTGATTATAGTAACTGGTGTATCATTCCCACACCCCTAGTATACCTTACTACCTGCCGGCATAACGCCGCAGTGGCGGCTCTAATTCTAAAAACCCACAAATGAAAAGGTGCAAAAGTTTTCGGTGGTGTTATATTTCATACAGAATAAGGCCGTCAGCACACCTGGGTGCAGTCTCACGGCTGTATCAAATTCAAATTGTACGTAATTACAGGTTACACCGAATTTAAACCGAAATGAACGTTTACGTCGTTGTACTTGCTGTACAGCGACCGGAAATTCGAGTAATAGGAAATAATTCATACGTTACTTAACTATTTCTTTTACAACTTACTGTCTATGATAAAAATTTATGTGTACAATAAAGAATACTAAGAATACTAGTTTTATGCTTTCTTACTAAGTATTATAAAGTACTACTGTTGTCGTGTAAAAATAATATTAAATAATATCTACTTCTAGTAAGTACTTTGCTCATAACAAACGCGATACGCTCGCTCCGCTTACTCGGCCTGTGATTAAGCGATCGAGCTTAAAATCAGTGTTGGTCTCTAAAAATGTATTGGTAGGTACTATTTAAGCTAGATATAATTATTAAAATATTACAATACGGCGGCAAAAATCCCAGAGGAAATGCTGCCCGTTCACATGAGAACTTTATTACATAATAAATAAGCAAATAATCAGAAATTACACCACTATCCCGTAGACATTAAGGTTCACACTTACTCTGCCAACAAAGATAAGCGAAGCCGCTTGCCAACACCATCTGTATCTCTTGTGGACTACTATAGAGTTAGTGAAATAGTAGACAGGACAGAAATTAAACTGATAAGTTTGTTAAACATAATGTAAAAATTTAGACAAAAACTATTATGGTAAGCGAACCAGGCAATATATTTCTCCAACCTTATGCAATTTTTATTCCTGTACCTTAGACTAAGGTTTTTGTAAAGTCACATAAACATTAGTTCTCATCTTAATGTTGTACCTTGTAACGGTGCATGTAGGTCAGGTCGCCATTCTGTCGCATTGACAATAGTGGATGAACATGTGTAAGCGCAACATCATGCTTCAGCTGAAATCCCCTGTCTATACAACCTTATACATATATACATATTATCACGCCTTTATCCCTTACGGGGTAGGCATACCATAGATAGAACTACATGGTGGCACTTCTGACCAATTTTGAGGGTATAGTTGAGATGTACAATTTCGGTTAGTAGTGACAGGTCAGCCCATCGCCTACAAAACACCAAGACCCTCTTGTCCCTCTACTGACTTGTACAGTTTGCCCGGGAAGAGAAGCAGCTGTAGTATTATACGTTTTTTTTTCACTCCCAGAGAAGCATAGAAGAACATACGACCTTATTTATAAGATATATATACTTTATGTTTAATCAAATAAAAGAGATCAAGATACGATCTGAAGATCACATCAGATGAGATAGCTGAGAACCTACAACATGGCTATTATTGCTTCGGCTGTCATGCTCCCATTAACGAGTAAGGTTTCACTTGCATTTACTAAAAAATAATGTTCCTAGTTAATATACATAATTATTACGACCTAGGTAGAATCTAGTAAACATAACCGTAATGTATTAGTAATAAATTATTTGTACATTAACGAGCTCTACATCTGCATACATCGATCATTGTAAAAACAAATAAATAGTTTATCCTTACAGAGCGATTTGAATCATGAGCTGTTTTGAATTCATGTCAATATATTTTATTAATGAAATTGTATTAGCCGTTACAATTCGGAAGTTCAAACATTCACTATGGGTGCGCCCACCACCGGGCCCGACCCCCTCCACTGACCCTCGGATCTGATAACTCATAACTGTCTCATTTCTCGTGGCGGTTGTAGTTAGTGCAAGTGCCTGATTTCGCAGTTATGAGTTATCACATCAGTGGAGGGTGGAGGGCCCGGTGGTGGGTGCACCCAGAGTCAATATATTTTGACAAAATATTCTGGGATAAAACAACGATGGTGCATGTCGTTGACTTAATTCTGTGTTAAGATTTTGTTTCATTACTTTCATAGTAGCTACAATGTGGAAATTACAGCAAAAAACATCTTAAAATAGTAACTAACCGTCTTCACCAGAATTTCTGATTCCATTCTGTTTAACTAGAATCAGCTGCATCTCCATCCGTACATGTTATAAAATCAACAAGGGGCGTTGTCTTAAGCTCAGGCTCACTCAGAATCTCAGCTAGCAACTTGCCACTTGCTTAATGACGAAAAATTAAACTCATAGCGGGCGAAGTTTATTTTCTGAATTGCTAGTTCTCATATACCACGATAAACTACTAGAAAGTATTACCTTTGACTCGACATTCAGAGCTCGGGTTCTATGCAAATCGTCGCTAATGTGCGTTAATGTCACACATTTAAATGCAGGCCCGGTGCATCGGATTAATAGAAAAAGTACGGCGTTTCCGGCAATTTGATCTGCCAGCCATTTGTTAGCTTTCGGGAATGCAAATTTTATTGCTAAAGTACCTACTGTCTGGCTGACAGTAATGTCTGAACATACATATGTACACATACGGCTGTGTTACAGAAATCGGGTAGCCAGGACTGCACGATCACAAGAGAGATCCCACAGCCACGTTTAGTATAGCAGTGGTAGATGTAAATTATCAATGATAAGCTACTCTGAAGTAATAGGAAATACAAATTAAATCTACATTTCAATAATCACAAAAGATTTTCCTAATTAACTTCATATTTTGTAAATAGATTTACTTAATCAAAGGTCTATAAAGAAATTTCTAATTTTTTTACACATAGACCCTACCTTAACATAAATCTATCTATTCTATTTATACATACAAATAAAAATGTTACGGATCGCTGTCTGTACATGGAAGATATATGAGAAAAAATATTACAGGAGACCTTTATCAACGCAATAGTACCCAAAAGAACGATTTTTGCAATTTTTGTCGGTTTGTCTGTGGATTTGTGCACGCTAATCTCAGAAACGGCTGAGCCGATTTTGATACAGTTTTCAGGAATATATTGTGACAGGTTTTACATTTTATCCCGGGAAAATGTTTTTATCCCGGATAATTTCGACATTTTGTGTTCTCTGTAGTCCACGCGGACGGAGTTGCGGGTGATGCCATTAAACTAATTAGTACACCACAAGTCAACCTTTGCTGGCAGAGAGCAATGCCAGAACATTAATGCGGTGAGTTACCGGCAGCTGCAAGTTTGCCAAACGGTTTGCATTGAGTTAGATATACGATGTCTACTCAAATACCTACGTATTAGTGATCCGCCCTGGGTTCACTTGTTTGTCCTTAATTTATTATTGAGTTTAACTTCAATACATAAGACGGCTATTTCATTTAGGTATGTTATTTAAATGTACAGTTTTGTTAAAATCAGTAAGTACCTACCTATTTATTTCACATGTATTAAAAAGGTAGAATTATGATTATATATTGTAGCACAACACTGATACATGCAACTATGACAGGCGCACACAAAACATGCATTAAAATCCTTACCTACCTACCTACCTACTGCATACTGCAGTTTTGTTAAATACTAGCCGTTCATCCGTGTAAACTTCAAAATTCCCGTGATAACCCGTTCCTATGGGAATTTCAGGAAATCCCTTCTTAGTGGATACGTATAGTCCTGTACGTCACAAAGGAAGCCACGGTCCAAATATCACATTTCTAGCTTCAGTATTTTTGCTCAGTCGGGATTTTATGTTATTTTATATAATAGATCTTTATTTACCACTAGTGGACGACCGCGTTGACTGCAGAAAAAAAGAAAATGTCGAAATTATCCGGGATAAAAATATTTTCCCGGGATAAAAAGTAGCCTACGTGTTAATCCAGGGTGTTAGCTAACTCCATACCAATTTTTATTAAAATCGCTCCAGCCGTTTTTACGTGAAAGAATAACAAACATCCAACCATCCATCAATACTAACAAACTTTCGCCTTTATAATATTAGTAGGATTCCGCTTATTAAATAACTTAGTTAATATAATCACATTAACAAGTAAGTATTTCTTTATTAATATAAAATATTTAGGTATATCAATTGAAATCCTACGCCATTTTACCTTTCTAATATCTGAGAATGTAAAATCGTAATGAAAAAGAAGCCTTTCAGATAAAAAAAATATCTCCAATTCTATGTAATTTGAATGAGGATATAAATTAAGCTATTCCTATTATATTTTATATATCAGGGTGTTATGTGTGATAAGAGAAGTAGGCTACTTTTAGTCTCAGCAAAAACGATTTAGCCAAAAAAATATTGATGTAGTTTGATATTTAAAGTCGTTGTCGTCGTCAGCCTATTGCAGTCCACTGCTGGACGTAGGTCTCCCCCAGTGTACGCCACATGGCTCGATCTCCCGTTTTTGCCATCCAGTCACTACCAGCCGTCCTCTTTAAGTCATCAGTCCATCTGGCCGGAACAATCGGTCATTTTACAGTCGATATTTACAGTATTAGGCAAACAAGTCACATTTATGTCTAAGTATTTTTTGTATATTAAAAAAAAATGATAGTTTTTATATTTTTCACATAGAAAATTAAGGTATTTTGTCTTAATATGAAAACTGAACCTTTTCTCGACCCCCTAAAGTCAAAAAACCGTAACTCCAAACACCAGCAAACGTTCTATTATTATGATTGAATATATTATCAAAAGAGATATCCAACGCAGAAAAAGCGCTCGAACGAGGCCTAAAGCACTCGGAATATAAAATAAGTAAAGATATAGAATGCGACAAAATGGCTGGCGAGAGACGAATTTCTTGTCACAGTGTGAATAATACGCGGATTCCTCGATCTTGGCAGGAGAAGCTGCTTGCTAGACTATGCATAATATTTAGAAGCAAATCTATTAAAGATCTAGTATATGAGCATTAATATACGAGGGTAAAAATAACAAACTTAAGTCTGGGCATTTAGACTAATTTAAATATTAAAGCCACCTAATTTAGCGTTGTTTAATAAGAAGGCTAAAATAATAATAACCTCATTTAAATTTGACATATTTTACACAGGTACCCGAATAAAAGTATAATTATAATATTGAAAACAATGGAAGAAGAGTTAGAAATAAAATATATAGATACCATAAGCATATTTAAACGTACATAAACCCACAATCATAAACAAAACAATGTCTAAATCATGTCAAAACACGCGTCGAATATAGTTTTTAAACGATATTTATTACTTGATAGCCAAATATATAGAACATCTGTCAAAGTAAGGTGAGTATAACAAAGCTTTGGAAAATACGCAAGGTTTTATACCCAAACAAAAACAAGATGTAAAAATATCGTCATATTTCGCATATACCACCACCGATAACATAATCACGAGCCAAGATGACTTGTAAGCCATAACGCTGGTTATGATCATGACCCAACACATCTGCGTCCCGGAACATGAATACATCTACGTCATATTTATTAGAGGCAGCTTGATTACCCCACATTTTTACCCCAAAAAGAGGTAAAAGCGGAATGGTTGTATAAACGCTAAAAGGTCTTGGAGAATATTGGAGAACACCGCCATGTTTGGATTAACTTATATTTTAAGGTAAAAATGTGTTACAAAGTGTTTAAGAGACAACTTTGACTTGAACTATTATAGGCTTGGTTTTTACGCAAAACTGAGGCCCACGTGTAGTTAATGCTTAAATTAGAATAGGAAAATAATGTGACAATTTAAAAAAAGCAAGACATATGTATTGTAATGGTCTATATTTTAAATCTATATTTACTCACTTTAATACAGGTGGTCCTAAATGTAACAGTTTGAAATATACCGATCTTGAATGAGAAAGAAAGATAAATATTAGTGTCACACAACAAAATAATTACCAGTTTCTTCCTATTATTTATTCAATAAATGGTTCCGCGAAACCATAGAGGAATAAGATGTAGACATAGAGTGCCAATGTCATACTAACAGTTTCTATACACCATTAGACTTTTCGGTGCCTCACAATTCCAGTCCTTGACACGTAGATTGCATTACTATACATTACAATACATTAGTAATGTAATACATTACTATACACTAATAGAATCTAAGTTTCAAGGACTGGAATTGTGAGGTACCGAAAAGTCTAATGGTGCATCGGAACTGTTAGTATGACATTAGCACTCTATGACATCTTTTTCCTCTATGGCGAAACCACATTTTTTTTAAAAGTGAAGACTTACCAATCCCAGCTACATTATCAAATATTACATACCTGAAACAAAAATAGATGGTTTTAATTCATCAAACGTAAAATTTTACGTTAACAGAGTTATGGGTGAATTATATGATTAGGTTTGAATGAAAAATACGTATTATATCTTAAGATTTAGGCTGTCTCGTCTTTACTGTGTTGCTAAGGTATCCACCAATCAAATTCATTGGCACAGGCCCAATAAAATATAAATATAATAAATGGATATCACACGATCCACACGCATCCATTTCAACGCATCATAGCGCATCTCTGGTTTAATATGTTGCCTCGTAATAGTAATTTAAAGTTTAACTCTCTAGCCGGTCAGAAAGCCTCATTGCAAAAGAGATTAAATTAAATACCGTTATAAAGTCCTGCATATCAAAATGCACTTTGCATGTATTACGGGAAGCATAGCGTTTATGGTCCGAGAAATTTTTATATCTTCTTAACATTTTTGTGAGCTAATCTCATTTATTCCAAGGTTTGTACTTTTTGTCTACTTAGTCGAAGATCATGTATTTGAAGCAATTAATAGGCAAACAATAGGTTACATACATACATACATACATAATAATCACGCCTCTTTCCCGGAGGGGTAGGCAGAGATCACGGATCTCCATTTGCTACGATCCTGACACACCTCTTTCGCTTCATCTACTTTCATCAATAGGTTACGTTAACAAAATATATATGGACTACTAGTGGACGCCTGCGACTTCGTCCGCGTGGACTTCAGAAAAAACAAAATGTCGAAATTATCCGAAATATGTAAAAATATTTTCCCGGAATAAAAAGTAGCCTATGTGTTAATCCAGGGTGTCAGCTAACTCCATACCAAACCTTTTTAAAATCTCTCCAGCCGTTTTTACGTGAAAGAGTAACAAACATCCATCCATTCATACTCACAAACTTTCGCGTTTATATTAGTAGGATAAAATTTGACTATTAGTCACGTAAATTTAAAATCATACTACCAAGATAACTATTATCATGATGATGTCTGTCCCAGATATCCAACCAACACTTGTCCACCAAAATGATAATAAAATCGGACGACTCTAACAAAATAGCGTCATTCAAATAAAAATGCACTTTGTATGCATCATGGTAAGCGGACGCATCGCGCTTATGAGCCGTGAAACGAGCTCCGACGTATACTGCAGAGCCGGGCACGAGTGTAATTTGATTGTAAGAAAGTCGAAAAATGTATTATTTTTTGGCTCGGAATTATAGGACGTGTTAAGGCTGGTCTGGTAAACTGCATCAAGTTATTTTGTATGAAAAGGCTTTTTGATGTAGATACTCGTAATGGCTAGTTGCTAAGAATACGTCATATAATGTTTCCTCTATGTGTGCACGAAACTAAGGTTACATACATACTTCTTCTTCTTCAGCCTATTGCAGTCCATTGCTGGACGTAAGCCTCCCCCAGGGCACGCCACAATGCTACTGCCACAGGGGGGTTTTGCCCATAGTCACCACGCTGGGCAGGCGGGTTGGTGATCGCAATCTGATTTTCGGACTGTGTTGTCAGTACGGGAGGCGCTGCGGCCCACCTCCCGGAAACCCTTAATCGCCTCATACGATACCCCGGCAGGCAGGGGTGGTACAAACTCAACCCTGCCGGCACCACGCGGCTAACAATATATTTCGAAATAGGGAAGCCAAGACTGCAGGGTAGTAAAGGAGATCCAACAGCCATATTTAGTTAGACACAGGGACAAATGTATATTGTAGATCAGTGACAAGTTGCCAGCCCATAGCCTGAGAACATGCCCGAATTCTTAAGACGTCTCTTACGATATGCACGGAACGCAACTTGTATTCTAGAGACGCCCCACATTAAGCTATGCATAAATATGCTCCTTACGTTTGAAGTGTGTGAATATTAATATGATATACAGGGTGTAACAGAAAGGGTATGTTAAGCGAAAAGATATGTAAATATCCCACTATAGAAAACCTATTTCCAAAATTTGAGACTCGAATTCACATGTTTATTTTTCAAGATTGTATGAACATTCCAGAGTTGTTTAAGAATTCTCCATACTATCTGGAAAAATAAACATGGGATTTCGAGTCTGAAATTTTGTGGGTAGGTTCCTTTTAGTGGGCTATTAACATAGTTTTTTGCTTAACATATCCTTTTTGTTACACCCTGTATATTTGTAGGTAGTACAGCAAAATAAAAACACGTGTATTATAAATTTTACAATCCGATTTAAAAGTTTTCATTGTGAATTATCACGGCATTAAGTCCAGCTGCAGCTTTGTACACTAATAAATACTTCATCTACCTCAAAGATGAAGCTAAACAATATTTTACTACGAAAAAGCGGTATTTTTAAAATTGCAAACGCAAAAAAAATGTCGCTTTAAGCGCTAAAAACACAGCGCGAAGCCGAACTCGTACAATATGCAAGACAGATTTACGACACCCAGCAAAAAAGTGCTTTAAAGCTTTTTCAGCTTAACCAACCTCTTTGCTCCTTAGCGCGCTATAATGAGCTCTAAAAAGTCATGGTACTGAATATGATACGCTCGCTAATATCCCATTTTATACTAGTTTTAGGATGATTGCCATTATGGGCTAAGAGATAGCTGCACTTTTAAGAATTATTATGCAGTTTATTAATTATAGCGGCCACCAACTAATGTGAATTATGGTTAATACATATACAACATATATGTAAAACTTATATTAATGATAGCGATTCGCGGAGCGAAAGCGGAGCGAATCATTATTCTAAGATGTAAAATATATCAATACTATTGGCCGCGTGATGACGGCAGAGTAGAATTCGTACCACCCCATGTCTGCCCGTGGGTATCGTACGAGGCGATTAAGGGTTTCCGGATGGTGGGCAGCAGCGCCTCCCGTGTTGACGAATCTGCAACTCATGATCATGATCACAAACAACTACTACAGTCTATTGGCTATCTTTTTTGACAGTTCATAGTGATCATCACTCATTGAAACTTAATGAACTGGAAGTGACATGTATGCGTGCGGTGGAAAATTTTCTTCCGACAAGTCATTATGGCACTTCAATTTTTTAAGTTTCATTCAGTGATCATCACTATGAACTCTTAAGAAAGACGATGCGAGAGCAGATCCGAATGCATAGCTTGCAATACGTAGGTACATAGCTGCTACTTCCTCTCATTAGTCCTAAACGTATATTTAATTAGTGTCGTGTCGTTGCACTTTTTTAATCTACTTTCAAAAAGGTGCATTTTCTAAAAGGAACAGGATATTTTTTTAACGATCATGCCTTTGTAATTATGGGAGCTTAAGTTTAAATAATATTTATTTCAAAAAGGTGAACCGTACCCATAATATAGGTAGATATTTACCTTAGTAAATACCATAAGTTCAATAATGACGAGCTTATATCTCAAAGAGATTTCCCCCAAACAAAATAATATAGACAAGTATATAGGAGCCATCACAAGTAAAACTATTTGGTTTTGCATCTTATGAATGAAACTCGATAAAATGTCACAATGCAAACAAATACCAGTATAACGTGTGAATTCTATAACAAGAGTGGTACAAAGACAACTTAAACTTTAAAAACTATTCTTTAACAAACAAAAGTATCGCATAAAGTTTCAAATTGAAAATCGAACGACACGCCCGCTCGCTACGGAGTTCGAAAATAAAGTGACTGTGACAGTTGCTGTCTCTCCCGCCTCTTTTCGAACCAAGGATCTTATAAAATTACCTTCTAACTGGAATGTGCACTTGGAGATTCTCTTTCACTTACCTCTGAGTTATTTTATCTGAACATGACATGCAAACGCACTCATATGTTGTGATTGTGACACATTGTAAAGATACATTCACTGTAACAGACCGAGTTTAAGACGAACGTGCACAATCTATTACTATAAGATCTTTGTTCCAAACTAAATAAACAACTACCCTCCTACCGCTAAGAAGATTTAGTATTTGCATAGTTATCGAATTTTGTAAGTGTTCGAGTGCAGTTGCAGCTGACAGTAGCTTAGGGGTTGTTTTATAGCATGGGGGTGGGATTTTCTTGTAATTTTTTAATCAAGCTCAAGGAAACCATCAAATTGGTGAGATTAAAATAAAAATAAATAAAATAAAAATAAAAATAGCCTTTATTCTGTCACAAATATACATAAAAATAATTCCATAACATTTCATTTTTCGGTAAAAAGTAAAAATTTATATTTAATTTATTTATTTACTATTTGCATGCATTATAGGTAATTGATAATAATAAGTATAATTATATTAATTTTTATTAATTTCGTTAATTTCTGACAGTCGCCTCTCCGGCGTAGGCCTCCCCCAGCTTCCTCCAAATCTCTCTGTCCCTGGCTTGTCTCCTCCACAGTGGTCCGCATCTTTCCTTGAATACATCTTCCCATCGTTTTTTTGGTCTGCCTCTGCCTCTTTTTCCTTCTCTTGGTAGCCATTCAGTTATTTTCTTAGCCCATCTGTCATTCGCCATTCTACAGACATGTCCTGCCCATTTCCACTTAAGATTTATTATTTTTCCAAGGACGTCAGATATTTTTGATTTTTCTCTTATATCTTTATTTCTAACTTTATCCGATAGTCTAATACCCAACATACTCCTTTCCATTTTCCTTTGGTGTATAGCAAGCTGGTTCTCCTCTTTCTTACGTAGAGACCAAGTTTGGCATCCGTATGTTAAACAAGGTAAGATTACTTTATCATATAATTTGCTTTTGATATCTATACTTATATCCATATTCTTCATTATCTCCTTTAGACTCCAATATTTTTTCCAAGCATTTGCTATTCGTCTGTTTACTTCTGTTTCTGTCTGATCTTCGAACGAGATAGATTGACCCAGATAAATATACTCTGCAACATACTCTATAGTATCTCCGTTCACTCTAATCATTCTTTCCACGTCGTTGGTTATAATTTTGGTTTTGCGTTAAGGAATAGGCCTACTTTTCCACTCTCTCTTGCTAAGTCATTTACCATCATTTCAAGCTGCGTGTGGTTCTCTGCAAATATAGCGATGTCATCGGCAAATCGTAAATGACTCAGATATTCTCCGTCTATTTTTATTCCTAGATTTTCCCAGTTAATACTCCTGAAAGCCATCTCGAGAACTGCTGAAAATATTTTTGGTGAGAGCGGGTCACCTTGCCTGACGCCTTTTTTAATGCAGAATTCAGGTCCATCTCTTTCTAGTCGTACTTTAGTCGAACTTTTAGAGTAAATACTGTATAGTAGTTCTATGTATTCTTCTTCTATGCCCTGCTGTGTTAGCGCTTTCCAGATGGCGAAGTACTCTAGGGAGTCGAAAGCTTTGGTGAAGTCAACAAAACATATATATAGAGTTCTTCCATACTCGTTGCTCTTTTCTATCAGTTGCGTCACGACGTGGATATGATCGATAGTCGAAAACGATTTTCGGAATCCTGCTTGCTCGCGTGGTTGGTTTTCATCTAATGCTTTAGAGTCGATTCAGTAAGATTTTTGAGAAGACTTTGTATACGTTGCTCACTAAGCTGATTGGTCTGTAGTTGTTTAAGTTGGCTCTATCTCCTTTCTTATGCAGAAGAGTTGTTGTGGATTTGGACCATTGATTTGGGGTTCTCCTTTTCTCTAGTATGTTATTAAACATTGACTGTAGTGGTCTTTGTATAGGTTCCAATATAGATTTTAATATTTCGTTGGTTATCTTGTCATCTCCGGGAGCTTTGTCATTTTTAAGTGTTTTTACTGCCAACTCTATCTCTGACAGGAGCATTGTAGGCACAGTTTTTGACTCTTGTTGATTTTTGTCAGTTTCTTTGGTGCATTCGAATAGTGTTGATGTTTTTGTGGAATAGAGTTCCTGATAGAATTTTGTGGCTTCGTTTATAATATCCTGTCTCTTTGCAACCTTGTTCCCGATCGTATCTGTGATATGAGATGCCCATTTTGATGTCTTACAGAGCTCTTTGTACGCTTTTTTCACAGCGCCTGTTTTTTTAATATATTTTTCGAAAATGTGTCTCCGATGAGCTTTAGTTTTTTCTGAGATTTTTCTGTTAATTTTCTAACTTATTTGCGTTATTTGGTTACGGATTTCTTTGGTTCTCTTTCTTGAGTATAGCTGTTTTCTTTCTTCGAGTAGTTTCTTTATATCTAATTTACTATCCTTTTTCTTGTTTTTCCTTGTCTTACATAAATGTTCAATTAAGAGGTTAATTTGGTCTTCAAAGTTTTTGTATTGCATTTCTATATCTGATGACTTTCCTATTGCGATAGTAAATTTTTCTTCCACTAATTTTCCACTCTCTCTTGTTAGCGGTAGCACGTCTCTTATATGGTTCCTGTTTGCCTTAATGTATTTTCTTACCTTTGTTTTTTTCAAGTATATCTTGATTCTAATCATTTTGTGATCTGTGTAGAAATTAAGGTTTTGTATAATGTTGAAATCGTGCACTTGCAAGCTAGATGTTGTCAATATATAATCAATTTCATTCCGATACAAGCCGTCTGGTGTCTGCCAAGTCCATTTTTTATTTTTACGTATTTTATACATACTATTAGTAAATTTTAAATTATTTTCTAGAGCAAACTCTACCAGTCTTTGTCCGTGTTTCGATCTTTTTCCTATAGAATATTTTCCAAAAGCTTGTTCTTCGTCTTGCAGAGCTTTCCCGATTTGAGCATTAAAGTCTCCCATTATTATAAGACATTTGGTTTTTATTGACTCTATGGCTGCTTCTAATGTGTTGTAGAATTTGTCTAATTCCTCTTCTATCTGTCTTTTAGATTTGTTCTTGCTTTTTTCAGTAGGCGCATAGACCTGAATTAAAGTTAAGTTTTGATTTGACAGATTTATTTCTAAAGTAGCCACTCTGTCTGAGTAACTCACGAAAGAGATGATGTTATTCTTAAGGTGTTTCTTTATTAGGAAACCAACTCCACGTTGGCCTTTTGTGCTTTCTGTGTGATATAGAATGTAATTTGGATATTCTTCTATTTCTTCATTTTTCTTTCTTATTTCACAGAGACCAATTATGTCCCATTTTACATCTCTTATGGCGTAGTCTAGCTCTTTGATTCTTGAGTCTAATAATAGTGTATTTACATTTAAGCTTGCTACGTATATATAGCGTGATGTGTCTCTCCTTCGACTTTTATTTGGGGGGCGATAGTCTAGAAATTGGTGAGATTACATTAATACAAATATACCCGTTGTTTAAATTTTTCTATGTACCTAGGTGTGCAACATAATTATAGTCTTCATTGTCATAAAAGCTTTTTTAAATGGCTGAGTATGAGTTTGAGTCAACGGTTTATGATAATGGGATAAGAGTAAATCACTCAAGGGGTATTCTCTCAAAATCATCATCCTCTCATTCTCGCAAACAGTCACATCTATAATTCATTCATCATTCGTAGGAAGAATCTAGAAGCCTAGATGCTTACAACATTATTATACTAAGCATTCCAACCTACAACACCAAACCTAATGTTTATAAACGCAATATCTCAATCATCTCCTAAACAATAGGCTTTCGGACATAATAGGAAATCGGGCGTCGATATAGCAGGATCTACACCCCATTAAATCTAATCCAAAGTCATAACCACAGATTAAATACCAATAGATTAATTACTAATTAGGACTAAACCAGCCGTGTTAATGTCCGGTGGAACTCGCGCGAAAAGATAAATTATTATCACGATGGCCCGGGAGTTTGGTGACAGATTTTATTACTCGCTGCTCGAATAATGCGATGTTAGTTGATGTGATTTTGGGGCTTTGGAAATTAGTAGTATTTGTAAATTTATGGTTTTTCATTGTTTTTATCGGTTCACTGATCGGTAGCTGAAACATAATTATCTTTAATATCTTGCATTCTACTTGTATTTTTCTTCCATTCATCCCTATTATCCGTTATCTACATAAATATTTAGTAAGTAATAATCAATCGTATAAATTTCATCATTATGTCATAATATTAGTTATGAAACAATTGTCTGTTTTAATTTCTACTAACTCCATAAGGCAGCCCATAAAGCAACTATAATAAATAAATCTAACCAATAACACGATTTATAATAAAAAAAATAAATCTAAATAAATACAACATCAAGCTCCTAGCCTAGGAAACGCATGCCAGACCGCGGTTTTGGTGTCAAAATCAGCGACCGCGATAACAGCGCGTCGGACGACCGGCATGTTAGTGCAGGCTTATTGTGAAAATGCTTTATAAGCCGCGATTAGATAGCCCGTCATTCGGTGCGTGAGCTCCTGTACTATTATTTTACTGCCTCATTATTTTCATGTAAATATGTGTTAGATATCAGCTTTTTTATTTTATGTACCAATATTAGTTAATAATGTGGGAGATTATGACGTTAGATAAAAGTGTTGATTTTTGTTTGCCAATATTTCATGGGATTTATTGAATTAACTTCACATGGAATAATAATATCACTAATCTTATTCTCTTTACATATCTTTGACATTACCTATATATGTCTACCACACACAAAAAAACACGCCTAAAAACATCAGTAAATATTCGAAAACAACAAATAATTCAACCGAAAATTCAATTGCATTAACTCGAATTTCAAATTCAAATGCACTCTTTTGAGGTCTTAATAAATAATAAGCAAACACTCGTAGCCTCGGGCTATGTGCTCGCTGCGGAACCCTAATAATATAAAAGAAACAAACTTGAGTATATATCCTCAAGCGATTTTAGCATCAATAAATTAGATAGGTCAAAAACTAGATAGAATTCACTTTTAAAAAATCTAAAAATTACATAGAGGCTGGGATGTAAGGCCGAAGATTACGTTCATATTTTCAGTCATTTTCTTGAGGGAACTCGGTTGAGATATAGCAGTAGATACTTACTCCCTTTCTTCTTCTTTATTTTTGAAACTAGTGGACGCCCGCGACTCCGTCCGCATGGACTATAGAAAAAACAAAATGTCGAAATTATCCGGTATATAAACATTGTCCCGGGATAAAAAGTAGCCTATATGTTAAGTGGGACCTGTCACAATATATTCCTGAAAACTGCATCGAAATCGATCCAGCCGTTTCTGAGATTAGCGTGCACAAACATCGATCCGTTACAATTTTATTATATGTACGAGTATATATAGGTAGATAAAAGTAAACGATTGATGATATTTACATGGAATACATCGAGCTCCACTATGCTCCACGTGGATGTAGAACGTCTTTTATGATTTTACATTTCAAGCTTCCTTTACTCGGAAACACAGCTATGTCTATATACAGAGTGTTTTTTCGTTGGCACCCTTAACGAAAGGTGCGCACTCTATACATCAAATAAAGTAAGTTAATGCCAAAAAAATGCTGGGAAACGATGTAATTTTTTTTTACAATTTTGTTTATTACTTTATCGGGCGAAATTTATAGTGTCCAGTGTTTATGCTAGTTTTTTCATAGACAGATATTAATTATTTCTCGTGAAAAAATTTTGGTACGCGCGTCTATGTGCATTTGTGCAGAAAAAGGCAGTCCATTTACTCAACTTTGGAACCTAATATTTTGGAAACTAGACACTTCCCAGGTATGGTTCCATGGAGAAAAATTATCGTGATAATGAGGAGATTCCGTAGTTTCCGGAAACGTTGACGACCAAAAATCACCCTGTATATTTGATGGCGCCTCTTATGGTATCTTATTACTGTTCGTGCTGCTGTTTGTGGATGCATGGAAGTTCATGTTCCATCTTCCATGCATTATCCTACTATTATGAACGTAAAACCGCCTCTAGAGTATTTCTGAACGTGACCATAAATGACAAGATGTCAGTAGAAACTTAGAAAAATGGAAGTTCAAGAAAGCCTCGAGCACACCGGATGCGTATGCATGCACGTAAGCGTAGAAGTACACGTACCTCTGAGTTTAATGTATGGTACTGTATAGGCACGGGCAGACCGGATGCATATGCATAGACGTAAGCATAGACGTCAAGCGGTGACAGTTCTATATATTAAGCTCAGAGGTACGTGTACGTCTACGCTTACGTGCACGCATACGCATCCGGTGTGCTCGAGGCTTAGCCTACGTACTCGGTGGAACGTATTCCTCTAATTATTGATAAGGAAACCCATCATTCAGGTATCATCATCTCCTAACCCGTTAATCCACGCTCATCCATCCGACATATTTATTTATTTACAAAGAGCTAAACCAAGGATTTGAAGTCAATGCTCGCTTTTACAGCAGATATAGCAACATCTGTATATAATTTGATGGCTATACACAAATCATATACAAGCTGTCACCACCAACATCTCTCGAAACTTTCCGCAACGAGACACCGAGGCACGTGCGAGCAAGACAAATAACATTCCAAAAGGAATTATCTTCTCTTTCTAATTACTTTGTTTAGTATTAACATGGGTAAAGAAAGAATGTAGTTTATTTAAAAAGTTATCTATGAATTCAAAAAATATTTTATGAACATCTAATTGAAATATGTACAAGTGGAAAAAAAGATAACATAATTATTTACTTATTATTACAACCACACGGCTGCGTTCCTAATATTGAAAGCCACAAACGCAGCGTCACAAAGGAGAGCCTTCAGCTAAGTTTAGCAAAACGTCCCCCTGATTACGTAAAAGCAATACCAAAGCCGAAGCAAAGCGATTGCGAAAATTGTACAATATTTCTTCAGAAGTTCCTTTAAAATTCATTTTACATAATACGAATTTGACAAGCAATCAGCGATTTTTATATAATTTGCGCTATCGCTTTGCTTTTGCTAGTTAGGTAATAAGAAGGCCGAAGCCACGCGATCGCGATAACTGAGAGTGTGCAACGAGCACTCGGCGGCGTCCTCCCGCGCCCCGCACCTCGCCCAAGCACACACATACTCTCAATTATCGCGATCGCGCGGCTTCAGCTTTGCTATTACGTAATCAGGGGGCGGAGTCAGATGTAAAAGATCAGTAACATATTGCTAGCTCATCGCACCTGAGAGAATTTCTCTGGGTTCATTAGTCGACTCTTACGACATGCACGGAAGGAAATGCAGTCGATGCATTCCAGTGAAGCCTCGAATTGCAAGATAAATAATGAAAATAAACTACTGCAACGTTTCCACAATGGACTTTTGGAATTAGCACCGACCGCAATCCATCTTCATTTACAATCGCGGTGGAAACATACGTATCGCAGAAATGAGAGAATATTATTCTGTATTACCGAAATTTTGTTCAACGCTAATTTCGGAATTCAGGATTAAAATCTATCTATACATATAATAAAAATGTAATGGATCGCTGTCTGTACATGGAAGATATATTAGAAAAAAATATTATATGAGACCTTTATCAACGCAATAGGACCCAAAACGATGATTTTTGGAATTTTTGTCTGATTGTCTGTTTATCTGTGCGTTTGTGTACGCTAATCTCAGAAACGGCTGAACAGGACAGATCGACGCAGTTTTCAGGAATATATTGTAACAGGTCTCACTTAACATATAGACTACTTTTTATCCCAGGAAAATGTTTTTATCCCGGATGATTTCGACATTTTGTTTTTTCTAGAGTCCACGCGGACGGAGTCGCGGGCGTCCACTATATAGAATAATGATCCTGCCTGGCATGACATACATAAATATGATTCTTTATTGTACAAAACGCCTTATTCAAGAGCAAGCTGCTAACATTGATTATAATGAATATTGATGTGTGTTAAATAGTTTTATTATTTATACCGTCACGCGTCGCTTAAATTATCTACAGCACAGAAATTATAGGTTTATAATGTGCCAAGTGTACCTGCTAAACTTTAGGCATAGGTTATATTTATGAAGCAAATACAAAATATGCCTCTATAATTTGTTTAAAAATACCTATAACAAACATAATATGGATTAACATACAAAATAGCAAATATCACCAAAAGCTTTTCATCGTCGACAAAGCCTAGCGTCTATGTAAAACGTCGAATTTAGACAGCAGTTATATTAAAAAAGTTTTGTCCCATCTGAACGAGGATCGGCGGACCTTACTGTCTTCTCATTTGTGTTCCTTGAAGTAACATTTAAACGCTTTAATAAGGCCCTCTCTGCAGTTTCGTGATGTAATTGTAATGTGGTAAGTTGGGAGTAATACACTCAATACACTCATATTAAATACATATGCTTACTACCTCTCTATATCTCAAGTTGTTAAGCAGAAAGCTATTAATATATTATTTATAATATATTAATTAATAGGTATGTTCTTTAGAACATACCTACAAAATTTGAGACTCAAACTCACTCGTTTATTTTTTCGTGTCGTAGAATTTCTTAACAAATCAGGAATGTTCATACAATCTTGGACAATAAACATGTGATTTTCAGTCTGCATGTGTGCATTAAAATCATTAAAAATATTCCGTCCGTTGTACGTTGTAAGGCCCTAATAATATACAGAACCCAGTCTAAAATTAACACTCTATAATTCATCCGAAAATCTCGCCGACGTTTGAAATCCCGCTCAATGCGAACTTTTAACCGACGGCGCTCTATTATCCGCTTTGTTCTAATGAAAAATTGTCTCCAATTCCGGGGTAAATTCGGGAAAAAGAGGGGCAAAGGCGGCGGGGGATGATAATTTGACGATTTATCCGAACTTTGCCTTTGCCATTTGTTATGGGGTTTATATTTGAATTGAAATGAACTGTGAATTCATTTAACTAACTGATATTAACGTATTGTTCTTTACGAATATTAAATTTACTATCGAAAAATGTTGTCTTTAAAAAAAAAGTTACAAGGTAACACATAGAGAAAAATCTAATATTAGAGACACAATCTAAGTACGTCCCTGAAATTGTCTATAGTCTCGGAAACCTAACTTAAAAGAAATTAAGCATTACAAATTCTCAAGGACGAATATTAATTAAAACATTTAAAACCATTTACAAGATAACGCTTGTTTACTTCAAACTTGAGAATTTCCTTATTTTAATACCTTCCAAACTTTCGCTCCACTTTTTACTTAAGTAGATAATTTATAAAACTTGCACGGAACCCTTGCCGCTGTGTCCGAAGTATTACGGTAATGAAGCAATCGCAAAGTTACAAACGTACTAATTGCCATAGCTTAGGGAACCCAAATTTTTGGCCAAAATACCAATTTGACCAAATATTCAACTTTAAAGTTGGATAATTTTTAATGGATGCAATTAAGCTTGCATTTCGGGAGATAAGTCGAAAGTTTTGTGTATGTAGGGAGTTTTCTAAATTAATGATTGCCATTTTAGATTCTTGAACAAGGTATTTAGCATAGAATTTAAAGTTCTCCAGAACCCATGATCATGCACAATTTTGAAGCAACTTCAAGTCAGTCAAATTGACTTAATTAATTTTTATTTGTCTCCTTTACGCATACGTCCTATTGTACTATTCTAAGTAATTTTGATCATCTACAAGTGTGACTAAATGAAAGTTACTTGACAAAAAAAAAGACCTTATTTAATTACCTAATTACCTACACGATAAATAAAACCTGTCATGTTTCAGTACCTAATAAAAATTAATTCTAAACAAACTATAACAAAATTTCAATCTGCCTTTCAATCTCTATTTCTTCAGTCCCGCTATCTCTCACCGAGTTGTTTGCTCAGCGCACGGAGCGTCTTATTGGCGCTTATACTACGCTTATACAGCTTCTGTTGTGGCTGAACACTAAGCTGAGTAAGATGCCTATTCTAGTCGTATAAGACATGTGGGTAAAACCAATCAATTGCATTATAGCGGGATGACGTGATTAATAAAAGATGAAGATAACGACATGATTGGCTGTATCACATTAACGCAAATGAGTTCGATCTCTTTGAGGGCAGATGTTGAAATCCCAAATTCTACTTGAACTAGAACTAGAACTGCAGGACCATGATGGAGGTCCTATAGTCACGTTTAACATAATGAGGCCAGACGTGAAAGATTATAAACAAGTTGCAAGCTCTTCGCGTAAAAGAACGCCCTTAATTTTCTTTCGACATGCACGGAAGCTGAATGTATTAGCTATATATTAATTATCATATCCCACATAATCTCTGAGTCTCAAAAAGTAGCACTCAATATGTTTCCCGAATGTATATTTATCTCATATCTCTATCAAACTCACATAGTCATACATTCGTGTGAAATAGAGTCCATCCACACTAGCGATTTAGGAGGTGCGACGGCTACATGCGACAAATAGCCGCTATGTTTCAGAATTGACTTTTATAACCATTTTAGTGTTGTGCAGACGGGCGATTTTTAAAGAAATATTCGGCGATTAGCTTTTTTGGTACGAACAGAAAGATTTTGTTTATTAGAATAGCGGTGCCGTCTAGCTGTTGCACGTTCGCAAAACCACGCCATCTATACGGTGCCGACATGTATACTAATATTTACTTTCACGACTACTATAATATGACGATATTGCTATTCTAGGAGATCAAAGCTAGAATAATATTATAGCTTAAGTAAGACTCTGAACTCCATGTAATTTAACTACATTAAAGGAGTATTTTTAAGAAGTAAGTAAGTAGTGTCTTGTGTTCGTGATCATGAGTCGGCAGATCCGAGGTTCAGCGGAGGGTGTAGGGCCCGGTGGTGGGCGACCCTTCAATAGAAGTATTTTCTTATCCATGTGGTGCAATTAATGAGGAGAGTTTACCACTACGAGTATTCTAATACCGATACGCAATAAAAATGTTAATAGCAATAGTTTATTTGATTATAATAAAAAAAAATTGCAGTGTTCTAATAGGTGTATACATTTCTTTTTATTTTCAAGTCGTAAGTGTGACCAAAACGAAGAATATTACGAACCCTCCTGTCAGAAAAACATAACTTTGTGCATGTAGGGGAGGAAGGGGAAAAACATCTAAAATGCATGGCAATATTTCTTGACTTATCTTGAACAAACTGGGGTACTGATTTGTTTATAAAAAATATGTTTTGGGACTGAGTCTATAAGATTAGGTGAGGTAAAGTTGCAATGGTAAATAATTTTGTAGTAAAATGTTTAGGCTACGATTTTCTTTTAATGTATTGTACCTTAGCAATAGATTTTACTCTCAGTAACTTAAGTAAGTGGAGTCAATACAGGTCCAGGTACCTAAATATTGTAAGTAATAAATTAAACAAAACTTTTTGTATATCTATACCATGGCCTCTGTCATGTGCAAGACCAATTCTCTATAAACCGAAGCTTATTATTCATTAAATCACACAAACGGATTCGCGGGCACAGTTAGTATGTAAATAAAAGGTAAATGATCCTGAGCCCTGTAATGAAGTACACCTTGCATCCCCCCCCCACCTCGACAGCAAACAAGTCTATTCATACCAACTGTTTGCGCCAACTCAATCAAATAATTGGCAAACACAAATATTGGCGGCAAAATAATTAGCTCAGCTGACAGCGCTTCAAATTGATGTTGTTTTGGACTTTTTAACGATTGGTGATGTGGGCGTCTGTCTGTATAGGTTTATAAAATAAAGGAAAACTTTGATTAAGTACTATCTTTAAGTTGTATTTATTTTATAGCTATAATCTAGGCGAAAATATATAAGTAACTTAACATCTATGCTTCTTAGGTTCTAACTATTTAATGAAGGATACTATTTATAATAATTTGGTTGTGGATTCAAATATCGTAATTTTTTGATATCGCAAAAAGGAGCCTCCACTTTATGCGTCGAAGGTACATATTAAATATAAAAACCGTTATTTGTAAAAACAGAATTATTTTTTATCATTAGAAAGTACCTAAGTACCAACCTATATTTAATAATAAGATAGCAAATATAAGTGTACAAAATAAAAAACAAAAATATCGCGCAAAAAACATCTTGTAAACACACACCATATTATCATGAAGCAAACAAACAAACGTGAAATAATTTGCCTATCCTCCCCTCGCCCGTGGTTGTAATACGTTTTACATGATTACCCGTAATACAATACAGGGTTGTTTTATTACTGTATAATACATTATTTATTACGTAAAGTTTCAAGTGGAAAATTGAAATTGCGGCGAAATTATGTCGCTTTTTATATTTTAACAGTTTTTTTTTATGGAAAACGGAATAGGTTTGTGCTTTTGCTATTGTAAATACGGTTTTATGTTTTGGTACGGTTGCTACCATGCTCTAACTATAACTTGGGTAAGTATTCGATTTTAATAAGAAATAGACGCCGCAAAGAGTACTCTATCGTAACTTTTAAAATAATACTTTAAAATATTACGTACATGGGCGTACGTAATAAATAAATGGCGTCCACTAGTATTGACTATAGTCGACTTCGTCCGCATGGACTGCAGAAAAAACAAAATGTCGAAATTATCCTTAAAATATTTTCCCGGGATAAAAACTAGCCTATGTGTTGATTCAGGGTGTCAGCTAACTTCATACCATTTTATTAAAATCGCTTCAGCTGTTTTTACGTGAAGAGTAACAAACATCCATCCATACTTACAAACTTTCGCGTTTATAATTTAAGTAGAATATAACAATTTTAAGAGTGACAGCAAAGTTTACAAAGTTATCGAGAAATTGAAAAAAAATCGATTAGACTTCATTTAAGGATCGCGCTAAATAAAGACTTCATATCGCAGGAAATGTATCGATAGCTTTGCGATCTTCGCTGTCACTTTTAAAGTTACATTGACGAAGGCACCAGATACCTAACTAGTAGAAAAAACACGACTATTATTTAGGTACGTACCTACGTATATCTAGCGGACATGCTAAGAGTTTCAATTAATACTTGTACAGTGCCATATGTTATCACGGATTTTAATGGAAATTAATAAAATACATGCACCAGTATTAGTAAATAGACACTAGCTCCCATGTTAGAAGACTTCTTTACTGAATGATCCCACATCGGGAGTACAGAATTTGTAAAGATACTACCCTCCAGCACGTGGGTAAATAAATTATTAAAATCAACTGGGTACATATATACCCTGCCTTCCTCGTTAATATTAAATGACGTTAGTCTATGAGATGGGTAGTGTTGTTTAATTTTTATACGAGTATGTGGTGGCTTCTCTAGATGTTATTCAGTTTATTGCCTCCGACTGGTTATTAGCTTACACTCAAATTCTCCAACTTAAATAATGACTTAATTAAAGACTATAATTACTAATTATAAAGATTCATTTTCTCAATTTCGTAAAATAGGGACTACAGTTTCAAGAACTCATGTCCCATCTGTAATTTTTAATATAATGAACCATTTTTCTTCAAGTTATATATCTAGCTAGACGCCCCGACAGCGTGTAGCTTATACTTATCATCATCATCAGCCATTGCAGTCCACTGCTGGACGTAGGCCTCCCCCAGGGCACGCCACAAGACTGCCATGGGGGGTATTTGCCCATAGTCACCCCGCTGGGCAGGCGGGTTGGTGACCGCAGCTTGTATTTTGGACTATGTTGTCAACACGGGAGGCGCTGCTGGCCACTTCCCGGAAACCCTTAATCGCCTCGTATGATACCCACGAGCAGACATGTGGTGGTACGAATTCTACTTTGCCGGCACCACGCGGCCAATACTTATACAGGATGCTTTTACGATAAGCACATACAAAATTTCATAGACAATAGCCGATGATAATATTTCTATTTCGATACACTTTACCATGAAATATAGAACTAATCTATAGTGCCCTAAGTATTACAAAATTACATTTTGTTACTAAGAAGAAGAATTCTACTTGAACTCTAGTTCCACACCCCACAAATACAATTTGTTATTTCAACCCAGAACTTCACGTAAGTTACTCGTATATCATAGCTTAATAAAGTCCCAAAATCTAGTGCTTCTAAGCTCACCTGCCAAGTCTAGACAAAGCAGGTCTTATTAGTTGGATATTAAATTTCTTAGAGCTAAGACTCAATGACACATGTCCGAGAGGCAAACCACTCGTAAACTGTACAGGATTTTGTCTGGCCCAAGTTTTAAAAGATAGCGTGCGATGTACAGTAATGTTCAAAAGTCCAGTAGCAATTGTACTAAATAATTGCTTAAGTACTATTCATACTTATGATATAAATTTCCCTGAATGTATAGGTACATATATAAAGAGCCTTGTGGCGTGCTCTGGGAGAGGCCTACGTCCAGCAGTGGACTGCAATACGCTGACGATGATAACAGAAGTTTATTACTTGTACCACACATTAGCCAGCAAGTCCCGGTGAAGAGGCTCCACAATCCCCCACAAAGGAGGCATGGCTTAAACCAGCTCTTATCTTGCAGCCTGTAGAGTCTAGGCAAGAGGCTGTTGGCGACAGTCTTTACCATAGAGTCAAAGTAAAAAGGAGGTGTACTAACAAAGTTTGTTTAGAGCAAATAGTCTTCTTCTTGAGTGTGTTATCGATAAAAAGGTAGAACTAACCGATTAATTCTACACATGCTATATCTAAATCAATTCCTGTAACTTTCTATATCCATGACTACTTAAGCATATTATGTTATGGTATTTGAGCTTACACGCCTTCAAAATGGCATGACCCTGATGCCTAAATCCCTGTTCCCCATGAACTATATATAATCTTGCGGTGTTCAAGTCGAGAGTGAACCGATTTCTTTTAGGCAAGCGCGCTCCATCTTAGACTGAAACTGTGCTTACCATCAGGCGCGTTTTGGTCAAGCGTAGGCCTATTTAATATAAAAAAAAACAATCTTAATGAGACTATGTCCATTCGCTAGATATGAGAATAGATCATGAACTTCTTCATATAGCCGGATCATGTTCTAGATGATGTTCTATAGTTCACGCGGACTGCATAGCAGCTGTCCTGTAGTTTTTTTACACGGTAGACCATCGATACCTCCTCTCTGTCCTTCCGTAATGTTTATGTCTCTTCGCCTAGTCTACACTGTTTGTGGTTTGTGTTCGGTACTTGCTTCACAAGATAGGTACACGATTTTGATGCGGTTTTCTAGTCTAGTACGAAAGTTATGGCGTATGTCAGTGGTTTTATCCATGATTTTACAACTTGCTGTATTCGAGATTCTTCGGAACACCCAAGATCCTAAGGTCACGTATGTGCAATCCATGATGGACACAATAGTGACTCTTAACTTTTTCCAAATTTTTCGTTAAGTTTTTTAAATGTTTTACTAAAAAAAAATGAAGTTAGGAATATTTCCACACAGCTGATTTGGTTCTTATGCATTCTTATGAATAGCATTAAAGGCTCATGCGTATGCGTGCACGTAAGCGTAGACGTATATATACCTCTGAGTTAAAGTCTCGAGCAGACCGGATGCGTGTGCGTGCACGTAAGCGTAGACGTGCACGTACCGCTGAGTTGTAAAGTATGGCACTGTATGAGACAGGACACACCGGATGCATATGCGTAGACGTAAGCATAGACGTCAAGCGGTGACAGTTCCATACATTAAACTCAGAGGTACGTGCACGTCTACGCTTACGCATCCGGTGTGCTCGAGCCTTTAATGTATAGAACTGTCACCGCTTGATGTCTATGCTTACGTCTACGCATACGCATCCGGTCTGCCCGTACCTATACAGTTCCATACATTACAACTCAGAGGTACGTATATGTCTACGCTTACGTGCACGCACACGCATCCGGTGTGCTCGAGCCTTTAATGTAATTCCTAAGTTATGCCATGCTTTATCCCTAGGCCAGGGATGATAGACTCTACAAGTATTTATTGCTATGACTGCCAATCTAGAGTAGACAGAATAGTAAAGTACTAAGTTAATATTCGTAACGGCACTAAAATAAAATGTCTCTATCAAGTCGTATGAAGATTCCCTTAAATTTTCTTACTTATGCTCATTTAAGCAGATCCTGTACCAAACCTAAATTCAGAACCGACCGTAAACTACTTTAGTAACAAGCCCAGCTTTGCCGGCGACTACACACAAGCGCCGCGGACGACTTATCCGGCTTCTACTTCATGGCTCTGCTTATTCTTGGAGATTTTCTTTGTGCATACCATGGAGCAGATAATATTAAGATGCGCTAGGGCTTTTTCGTAGCATATAGTATTATCGAGAGCGGCGGTTCTTTGTTATGCTATGCATTACATATGGAAAAGATAGATTTTAAACGAATATAGTTATAACCTTTATTAAATTAAATAACCTCTTGCACACTGTTATACTTTGCGGTACTTTGGAATTGAAGATAGATATCTAATATATAACATTAATAACAAGCAATTGCAATAATATGCTGGAAAACAAGTATTTAATTTGCTTTAAAAAAAAATCTATTTACAAAACGTTTCTTCTTCAGCCTATTGCAGTCCACTGCTGGACGTAGGCCTCCCCCAGGGCACGCCACAAGGCTACTACCACAGGGGGGTTTTGCCCATATTCACCACGCTGGGCAGGCAGGTTGGTGACCGCAATGTGATTTTCGGACTATGTTGTCAGTACGGGAGGCGCTGCTGCCCACCTCCCGGAAACCCTTAATCGCCTCGGACGATACCCACGGGCAGGCAGGGGTGGTACAAACTCTACTCTGCCGGCACCGCACAAAACGTTTATATTTGCCTTATGTCAGAGGGCACGTAAGTAAAAAAAGGCGGAGTTGTACATCATCCAAATTAAGTTTTAATTTAGACATTTCTTTCACATAATTTTAAAAATATCGCGGCGTGTCTACAGCTATTACGTTAAAACAAGCGAACTGCGAAACTCCCTATGTTACGAGTATACAATAAATTATCGCCGGCGACAGTTGTCTTGTATTTAAATATTTGCATATTGCCCCCCGAGCGCCCTCGGCGGCGCCCCCTAGCGGACAATTCCCAAACTAGTAACTTTAAGGGCCTTTGAAGTTGTGTTCTTGTTTGTATTTAGATATTTGGAGTATCGTAAATTTTCCTTGGTTTATTGTTTGTAATAATTTGTTGGATTTGATAACAGATATTTGAGTAATCTTGACAATTTTATTATTTATAAGCTATTTAATCATCCACAATTCAAATTAATACTATTGTTTTAAGGAATTTTTAGTTACAGTAATTTTTTATGTAAAGTATATTAAGGAATTTTAAGTAAAGTATAAAATGACATAAAAATTTAGGCAAATCACATTAAAGCGAATTTTATATCATAATGTATATTTCTGGAAAATTCTGATAGAAAGGATTTTTTATATTAAATATTTATTGGGTCATTTATTCGAATAATAGATAGTAATATAAATGAAATTGTATTAGGCGTTACAATTCGGAAGTTCAAACATGTAATGTGTTGGGTTTTAGAGGTTCATAATAATTAGTGGTTTACTAATTTATTAATTTCTATAATCCTGAGGATGCCACGGTTGTTGGCGAAACATATGTAGATTATTTATCTAGTTTTTTATTTCGGAATGGTGCAATGTATCGTCTTGCATGCTAGGTGCTCGGGTCTGGTTTCTCATGGTGATTGTAGTTAGTGCAAGTGCCTGTTGTCGCAATTATGAGTTATCAGATCCGAGGGTCAGTGGAGGGTGTAGGGCCCGGTGGTGGGCGCACCCATAGTGAAGATAGTAATATGTAACGCTATACATATTTAAATATAAAATTATCTTTAAAAAGTTTTTTAACACAGCGAAACTTGCTAATAAATGCGAAGTAAGGATACCTGTCTTATATCTAATCACTATCTTTCAAACAGTCATAACTACAATTATTAACTTAACCAAATCTCCTATTTATGTTACACACCATAAAGCTGATATTACGGAAATGAAGTCGGTTACAAAAATTGCTTTTTGTTGCAGTACTACGCTATGCAGCTTATGCACTGGTAAAATTTTAATAAGCCGGTACCGTTGGGTCCTTTACTGGTATTTTTAGTACTAAAAGCTAAATGAAAATTATTGTACTTCATTGTCGTGTACTAGCGTAGACTTTGGCAGTCATGTGTGTGCAGAAAAATATGTTTTGTCTAAATAATGATATTGAATTTTATGCGGAGCTACTTGAAATTATGAGAAGTGAAAACATACCTAGACAAATGGTATAAGTATTTAGGGTGGATGGATGCAGTCTGATTTACGATAAATATTGCTTTTATTACTTATAATATAAATCTAAATACTCTGTGATAGATCCTCTTTCACGTGTCGTTGAGCCACGTGTATTGAAAATACGTAATCAAGGCAGATGGCGTGTTCAACTTTGTGATGTAAAATAATTTACCTATTTAAAAATTAGCCTAAGAGACAGTTTTTTTTTTACCTTAATTTTATCATGTAGACAATTATAATCTTTGGCTACATATTTATTTGAACCCGCCATAGTTTAGTTTCATCTAAGCCGAGCTCCGAAAGGATTAACAGTAGTCAAATTAAATTTCACAACTAACGAGTTGTTTAGAGTTTTTGCTTAACATTTATTTAGTCCTTCTTAAGTATATTACGTTCGAAATAAAATGTTTTTAATGTAAACGTCGAATTTAGCATTTTAATGAGAAAATGTTAATGATTTTGTTTTGTCTCTACTTTGTTACGAGAGTTTATATTTTAATCCCTTAATAAGATACCTTTATAAGACTTTGTGTTTCAAACGATAACATAGTTTTATTCTTACATTCTTAATGCTTAATTATAAAATGTGGGTTTCTTTTAATGTAACAGTTAGATACAACATTACTTTGAATTTCTTTTGAGCTTTTGTTAGTAGAACATTTTTCTCAAATAATCTTTGAGTCGAGCGAGTGCTAATACATTTTTTTTCTAATTTATTTTATCCACCATTAAAGAAATAGCTTAACAACGTGAATATAATTTGTTTGCTTCACTAAAATACATGAGCTGCATCTCTTACTCTTCACAAGAGTTCATAAGAGTCGACTAAGGTACTCAGGTATTCTCGCAGGCGATGAGCTGGCAACTTGTCACTCATTATTAACATCTATCCCCCCAATGCTGAACATGACTAGTATCTTTGCGATTGCAGTTCTAACTGCCCCATTTCGGAAACATAGGCGTGTATTGTATGATATGATATTGATATTCACACACTTCACAACACATTGACCTAGTCCCACATTAAGATCCCTAAGGTCTTGTGTCGTGGGTGCTAAGCAACGGTATATAAATACATAGATAAGTATAGAAACATCCATGACTCGGAAACAAATCAATCTTCATCATATCAATGTTTGCACCTACCGGGATTCGAACCCAGGACCTGTGGCGTCGCAGGCAGGGCTACAACCAACTACACCAATCGGCCGTCAAATCGTATGTATGTATGTAATAACACTAATAACTAACCTCCTTTCTTTGTCTACGAAATTATTCAAAATCACCGCAATATGCTTTCCCGTCAATACGGGTCTACCCTCAAACCTCTTCTGAACAGCTAAGCGATAAACAAATCCCCCTTTTCAGTGCATTTTACTGTCCCCATTACGTTATGAGTAATAGACGTACAGACAGACTGGGGGACTCCAGGAATTCAAATTACGGATTTTATGAGCAGGAAATCTGTTTAATGCTATAGTGGGGGACTGGGTACACGGAAATAGAGTATAGGGAAGGAATGTCGAGTATACCACTTGTATGCTGCGTCTTGACACAAGGTAACGTCATAATCCAGCTCCAACTATGACTATTTTATTATTATTTGCGCATCAAATGCTATACCTAACTTGTACCAACTATTAAACTATTCAAATTATACCAAATCTTATAAGTCTTGACCAGCATGTAGATAAGTAAGCAAGTACTTACATTAAAGTAGTATAAAAAGGTGTGTTAATATTCAATACAAAGATTATTGTGGAAAAAAAATAGTTGCTTTATAATCATTTTTCAATGGAAGATTATAAAATTTTTACTGTAGTAAAAACAGTACCTTTATCTTAATTTTGCATTATTTTGCACTAGACTTTGTTTTTGTCAATAAACTTATGCTAAATCCCAGTTCCAGTCTCCATAACAAATTGTCGTTTTCGTGGGACATTGCCAAAACTTTGTATATTTAAATCTTTAATGGTGGATTTGTCTTGTTTAATAATCCAGTTGGTACTAAGGCCTTAGTTTTGCTGCTTTAACTATTTTTATAAGGATCATTCTGTACTACTATTACTACTAGAATACATCAGCTGCATCTCTTTCCGTGCATGTCGTAAGAGTCGACTAAGGAACCCGGGCATTCTCTTAGGCGATAAGCTAGAAACTTGTCACCGATTTCATGATTTACATCTGTCCATGATACTACAAGTGTGGGATATCCTTTATAATCCAGCAGTTCTGGCTACCCCATTTCGAGAACACACACGTGTGTACTCGTATATGTAAGAAACAGTTGTAAATGTTATCCAGTGAGTTGGAGTAACTAAGCCTCAGGTTTTTCACCCCTGTCGGTTGTTGAGTGATGAAATGTTTTCTGGCGAAGTCTCAGATCGGTGCAGAAGAGTATTATTTTATACAACTCCACTCTTACGACATATACGGAAGGAGATGCAGCTATTGTATAGCCCCACATCAACACAGGCTGATCTGAAATTTATTGAAGTTAAATAAAAATGAAGGTCGATAATAAAAACTTTAAAAGTATGAACTAAAACATCGCAAGCCGTCGGAATCATGCTGTAATAACCCTCGCTCAGAGTTTTTAATTTGTTCGCGTTATTTACGGCCGAGTCCGATGAGACGAAACTAAATGTACTGGAAGCGATATGGGAGCGGACGTGTGGAAAGACGGCGTGGAAAATGTTAATATTACGAGATACTTTTATATTTTCTGTCTAGAATTTTATATTTTAGAGATGTAGTATCTCTACTTTGTGTTTTATTTCAATTTTAGTGTATTGGTAGTAAATGTATTTTACTGTAAGGGAATATAAAACACTGCTTATTAGGTTTCCATAATTGCTGATAGGTACGCCAATTTAGAGTAGTGTATTTTTTTTAAATCATTGAAACTGTCATGCTTCAGCACGAAGTTTATAGTAAAATTTACTTATTACAGTAATAAAATTAGATAAAATAATTAATTCCTTAAAATAAAACAAGTTGAAGTCTATGATTTCTGCTTCTGTGAAATAGGTCTGACATTATTTGTTAATTTGAAATGTTAATTTAAGTTAGATAATATCAAATTCTTAATTTCTTGGTCTTGCTGGAAGGGTTTTTCGACACCGGGATACTATAATGTCGTAAGCAAACAAACAAGCTTTTATGTTTATAATCTCATTTTAATAATGATCATTCCAGTCTCTCTCGATCAGTGATAGCAAGAGTTTCCTTACGAAAGTTACGAACTTACCGAGTTCAGTTATAAATTACTTGCTTCCACTACATTAATTTGAATTCATTTTAGCTTATATCATAACTTGAGGCGGAACGTTAAAAAGCTGGTATCTAGGTTTCATTGGGTAACTATTTAAACAGTTGGCCGCGTGGTGCCGGTAGAGTAGAATTCGTACCAGCCCATGTCCGCCCGTGGGTATCGCACGAGAGGTGGGCAGCAGCGCCTCCCGTGTTGACAACATAGTCCAAAATACAAACTGCGGTCACCAACCCGCCTGCCCAGCGTGGTGACTATGGGCAAATACGCCCCATGGCAGTCTTGTGGCGTGCCCTGGGGCAGGCCTTCGTCCAGCAGTGGACTGCAATAGGCTGATGATGATGATGATTTAAACAGACTACGAAACCCGGGTCTTCTTCCCGGAAATAATCTAGTAACTATTCATTGATCATTAATATCTGTCCCCGCTATGCTAAATGTGGGTGTAAGATCTCCTTTATGGTCCTGCAGGTCTGGCTACCCTATTTCAGTAATACAGATGTGTGAAAGTATCATATAAAATTATTAATAAAGAAATGGAAAAAATTCTTCACCCGAGTGGGAATCGAACCCACGACCACTGCAAACCGTGCCAGCCGCTCTAACCACTGAGCTACCGGGTCAATTACTCGGTTGATGAAACTGAAAAAAAGATGAAACGATCAACCATATCCTAACGGATTATATTAATGGAGAAGTGTTTTATAAATTTATCTTAGTCAAGTGAAAGTATCATGTATGTATAACAAAAGGTACGTCGGTTGGATGCACGCTGCTTCCGACCGGTCGGAGTGGAGGTTGTTGGGGGAGGCCTATGTCCAACAGTGGACTTCTCAGAGCTGTAAATGATGATGAACAAAAGGTATGAAAAAATTCACTTGAAAAAAAAAATAGTTTTATTGTTTCAGTTGTTGGTTTACGTTAGTTAAACCCTATGCGTTATCCTAAAATATTACTGCCAAGTTTCATCATAATGGGTTCAGTAGTTTTTGTGTAAAAGTGTAACAAACATTCATACATATTCATAACCGTGCATTATAACAAACTTTTATGTTTATAACAATATTAGTATAATTTATTGCATTAGCAGTTTATTCCGGTTAAACGGTTCAGCCATAAATTTCCTTCGTTTATTTTTTATTATTCTATTTTTAGAATAAACAATGGTTACCAAAGAATATATAAAATAAAATAATACCTAAAGATCCTTGTTAAAGGTCTGATAAGAACAGCACCAGACAGTTTGAGTTGGAAGCTTTACATGTCAACTTAGTAAAGTCTTAATAAATTATTCAAATAATGTTATAAAAACAATGTTGCCTAAATCTACCTACAAAAAATGTACAATAGACGTGTTTTAAAAGTCAAGTACCTATTATACACTTACATTGGTATCTTCAGTTCTATTTATACACTTGAGGCCACTCTCACTTGTTAGCATAAAGTTTTTATTTCTGCCTATGACTGAGTGGTTCAAAATGATTGGAGTGTATATGTACAAGTCAGAACTATAAATAGATAGAAAATTCTTTATTGCACTTTAAAGTAGTACAAAGGTGAACTTAATGCTACATAGCATTCTCTTCTCTAAGTTAACCAGTACAGTACTATCGATAAGGTTTTATAAATTGCTCTTCAGATTACTAGTTCATGATGATATTGATTTAGAACTAGTTTTTCAATTACTCCAATTTCCACACACTACGTAATAAATTCAATCAAAGTAAGGCCAATCACTTGTAAAATTAACAATGCCATGGCGTAATTAAAAAAGATTTACCCCACAAAAATGTTAAAAGGCCCTTTAAGGGACCTAATCAAAGGGAAGCACGATTAACACAATGTTCTACACCCTTTTAATGTAGCACAAAATTTACCCCAAATGGGAAAATATTTCATTATGAACTAGGACCAAATAACGAAACATTCTTGTCGGGTGCCGGGGAGGGTCAAGTTATGAGATTATAGCGGGACCAGGATTGGCATTTTTATTTTTTCTTTCTTTATATTGTGTATTTCGGGACATATAAAATTAGATATCCCAAATGGCGGCTATCAGCGACTTTTATCTGCGTGAATTATTTGTATGGTGAAATGAAATGCTATTTAAATCAAATGGTTTATAAAAAAAAAAAAAATGTTAAACGAAATCAGATGTAAAATTTTCAAGGTTGAACAATCCTTAGTGCATAGTTTTGAAATTTCTCCATACTATCGGAAAAATAAACTCATTCGATATTGGGTTTATGTGGATAGGTTCACTGTATTGGTCCATTATAAAAGCATTACTTTGTTACAAACCGAACGGGATGGCGGACATCTGTGGAGACCCTCTGCCCCATCTAGAGGACACAGGAATATAAGTCAAGACCCTGTTACACCTTTTATATTATTATGCCATGGTTCTGCCAACATTTATGGCAGTGCTAATGCCAGTTAAAAATAATAATCTGACGTAGAAGATAAATAATATTTTTAGCTAAAATCTCATCACTTAGACCCCATGGCTCCTCCAGTTCTATATCTACCCTCAATCTTGTACTTAACACGAACAGTTCTGTTAATGTAGCTTAAAGCTGAACTTAAGGTTAACGCCGACAACGATTATCGCACAAATAAAGGGAATTATGAGACGGAGATGTTTAACGGATGTTTAAAAAGAGAATGTTCGAAGTGCATAGTTAAACGTCTTTGGTATGAGTTATAATAAATCTACGTACTTGCGTATAAGGTTAAGAAATGTTGAGTTTTAAATATGTAACTTTAAGTATTTGCTCAATTTTGGTCCCTTCTATAATGAAATTGAATATTTCATATGTAAGCTTATGGCACAACTTTCTTCAAATATTTTTTTTCTCGGATCGGAGGCGTATTGTAACGTAAAACTTGAGATTTGCTTAGTATACCTACTTTGAGAAGTATTAGAATATAAGTTTAGTTTTATTATTTTATTTTATTTATTATACCTATAAGGTCTGTTCAAAATTAGTGATTATCTTTTGACACGAAACTAGGTAGGTAAAAAGAAACAACTTTCACTATGGGACCAACTCCGAAATATTGAAAAAAATCAGCTATTCCATGCACTTCAGTGCAGTAATTATTCAATATTTCGCAGTTGGTCCCATAGTAAAAGTTGTTTCTTTTTACCTACCTAGTTCCGTGTAAAAAGATAATCACTAATTTTGAATAGACCTTATATACTTTTTTATATTGTTTTTATATAATACTGATTGTTAAGTTGATATAAACATATTTTTATTAAAATTCTAAGTTGCTCTTTGAAAAGTATTGATTTTATAGTATTAGGTCGGTAGGTCGAATAAAATCCTTTATAAAAAGGTTTGCAACTTTTGCAACCTTAACTTTACCCAATTTACTCGTATATTCTCATGTAAAAGTTGTTTATGAAAAAAACGCAAATTCCGTGGCAATCAGTAGATCTACATTTATTTCGTGGCTATCAAGATCTTGCGGTTCTGTAATGTCATAATAAATTCCAATTAACTAGAGATTCGTATCAGGTTGAATAATGTTGTACGAGGTACATGGCTTAAACAGAAGAACCAATATTATAATTTTCCAGCAAACCTTGCTTCGCTTCGTTAATACAAAATTACCTATACACCTATTATAATTTTTTTTTTCTGTTTATTTAAGGAAAGTTACGTAATCCAATTTATCTTCTATAGCATATACAGGGTGTAACAAAAGGGATATGTTAAGCGAAAAGCTATGTGAATAGCCCACTGAAAAGAACCTACCCGCAAAATTTGAGACTCAAAATCACATGTTTATTTTTCGAGATAGTATGGAGAATTCCTAAACAATTCAGGAATGTTCATACAATCTTGAAAAATAAACATGTGATTTCGAATCTCAAATTTTGGAAATAGGTTCTCTATAGTGGGCTATTTACATAGCTTTTCGCTTAACATACCCTTTCTGTTACACCCTGTATAAGTATCAATGAATATTTATAGTCCAACAGGAATAAAGTAGATTATTATAAAATATAACTATTACATATATTTCAAAATCTTTTTACCTGCAGCAGGAGAAAGCTTCGTGACGACACCCCACCGCGACTTCCACTGTAACAAGGAAAAAAATACATTAGATAATTTAGTGATAGTAATTATACGGTGATAGCCCAGTGGTTAAGACGTGCGCCTTCCAAGTAGGAGGCGTAAGTTCGATCCCAGTCACGGGCCTGTACCAATGAATTTACTTCATGTACAGATTTTAATGTTGTAAAATTGTCACTTAGCTCGTGCCTCGGAAAGCACGTAAAACCGTTGTTCCCGTTCCTGATCTCTCTCCGGTCGTGCCGGCTTACCGCCCCATCGGACTATGAGAGTGATGGAATAGAGAATGCATCTGTGTTTGCGCACACACTTGTGTACTATAATATATCTCCTGCGTACCTGGCCAATTTCCGTAGAGATAAATTATACGTGGAAGAAATTGGCTATTTCCTAATGATCTAAAGTTAAATCGCGGATCTTTGTTAACATTACATACAACATACATACAGACACGGTTATATTCCCGTAATGGTGTAGCCAGAGCTGCAGACTCATAAAGTTAATCTTTATTAACCTTATAGTACTTAATAACTACGTACATTCAGTTTACTTTTAATATCGCATATGAAATATAAGGGTAAAGGTCCTATAACCGACGGCACCAATAAAACGATCGACCATAGACCATGGATAGGATAGACCGTATGAAAAACATTCAATTAACTTTTTTCCTTGCGTCGGTATTGGCTGCGAAATACTGCATTTTGCATGCGATCCACCCGCGCAGTTCTGCTCGCTAGATTTGAAGGCATGGAAAGGCACAAATAGGGAGACACAGCGGATTTTTACTAGACAAAGTCCCAAATAAGACTATCTGTTAGAAGACCAAAATAACAGACAGTCTCGTAAACTGAAGTGGCAGTGGGCCGGTCACATCGGCTGCAAACCGATAGACAGTGGAGTAAACGTGTACTCGAATAAAGACCACGCCTTGGCAAGTGTGGCGTTGGATGCTCTCCGGCCAGATGGACCGATGACTTGAAGAAGGCAGTTAGTAGTGACTGCGGGGTCAGATGTTTAAGATTAGTAAGAAGTTGTACAAATATATCTATCGGAATTAATGAATATATCATGGATTTCAGGAAAGTCTAGCAGACATTTAAAATAAGTATTGAATTGTATGAGGCGTCACTATTCGGAAGTTCAAATCTCTATTGAGGGATCGCCGACCACCGGGCCCTATACTATATATATATATATATATATATATATATATATATATATATATATATATATATATATATATATATATATATATATATATATATATATATATATATATATATAATGGTTTTCGGATTAGCAGCTATTTATGGTTGCATGCTAGGTGCTTGGATCTGGCTTCTCGTTGCGACTGTAGTGTCTTGTGTTCGTGATCATGAGTCCGAGGGTCAGCGGAGGGTATAGGGCCCGGTGGAGGGCGATCCCTCAATAGAGATTTAAAATAAGAACAAAACATCAATTTCCCCAAAATGGCCGCTATATCCAAAATCGCTACATCTTATCCAATAGCGTTTTTCCCAGCCAAGCTCGGTGCAACAGACAAATAGCCTTCAGCGCGCACTGTCGGTAATAAAATCCACAACTTTACCGCATTCCATCGCACTTTACCGCGCACTAACACGCTCGCGGCTATCTTTATCACTTTTTACCTTTATTTTAGGAGAACTAGCCATATCGCCCACGAATCAGTTAGTTTCTGCAGGACATGGTATTAATGGATGTCCTTTTATGTATTGTATTTATTCTGTCTTATCTTTCTGTGTTATTTTACGCCGGTAACTTACCGCAGTTTCTTAAATGCTCATTCATTCATTCACCGTTGAGTTAACTGTTATACTGATTTGCTTATGAAGACTGACTGGTCATTATTTATGATAAAACACAGGAAAGGCACATAAATTTCTAGAAAAACTTATGTCAGAGGATCCCAATTCACCTCTCAAGTCTCTCGGTATTCTACAGGTTACATTTCGGGGAGTGTGCGTTGGGACTTCACGACCTAATTCCCCCAGTACCCTTCTACGACCGGACGACCAGGCAAACATCAAGGCGACAACGGTTCACAGTTGAAGTCCCGAAAACTCGTACTAAGCGTTTTGCTTCTACATTCATAGTACGAACCTGCTGTGAAAGCCAAGCTATGAAACTCCCTGCCTGAATCCTTGTTTCCCATGAACTATAATCTTGCGGTTTTTAAGTCGAGAGTGAACCGGTTTCTTTTAGGCAAGCGCGCTCCATCTTAGACTGCAGCGGTGCTTACCATAAGGCGCGTTGTGGTCAAGCGTAAACCTATTTATAATAAAAAAAACCTATGTGTTATAAATACGTAAATAAGTTTATTTATTATTTCTTCCTCAAACAAAAATCTTTAAATTTTACATATGGCCATGTAGGCCAAGGACATGGCCTATTCTGTAGTCCACAAAGATAGAGAAGTCACGGGCAGTAGCTTGTTACTTATAAAACGTTGAATAAGAGTCACATGCTTCGCTGTCTACATACATACTCGTACCACTCTCTGTGTCTCTCTGTAAGTGAACTACATATAAACAGAAAATTTTCAAACAATATTTTCTTCAAAATTTCATACTAAACATATATTCTCACTACATAATAATGTGTACCGGTCGGTACCCGCGGACGGTCAGCATGACGAAACATTAAAGGAAAATGAGAATGGGATTTTTCCCCACTTTTCCCCTGTTTTTTCTATTTTCATCTACCCCCGAATTCGTAGTTTACATTTCAAAAGTTCTACCCCTTCCATTTGAGTGGAAATCTTGCAGTCATTACAAGCACGTTTATAAACAGCCGTATGAAGGCAAATAAAAGTTTGTATGCAAATCTCTAGGAGATTTATTTATCCATTCATTAAACCCCAGGATTTTTTCTATGCAACATAATGTTTATGATGTATAACATAAGTAGATAATAATCAAATCTATTTCCTCTCAAATACTCCCAATCCACTAAGCCAAACGAATTATATAGCTCAGGCCAGTACAACATTGTACAATTGGAAAAATTTCTTACACATCATAAACTTATGCCTTGATCACACGTACCGAGTAAACGGGCGAGACAGTAAAATGCTTCTCGACCAAGACAGAGACGTGGGCGAGTAGATCGCTCGGCCTAGTAAGTAGAACAGGGTCCGAATTACTGTATCACCACTTTGGCCGGCCAAGCACTCGCCAAAATGTTCAGACGAACCGAGCACTCGGCCGAGTTCACTGTTTCGCCCGTTTACTCAGTATGTGTGATCAAGGCAGGACGACTTCCACAGAAAGATGAGCTTGTTTTTCAATATTTTATGAACCGTAGACACAGATTTTGTGCAGACAACCCTATGGCCGTGAATCAATAGCAATCACTCCGTAGAAAACCAAGAAAATTTTGCTTACGCTGATGAGGACCGAAGTGATCTATAGCTTATATTATGGTTTTAACAGAAAATATGATAACAAATCACAATAACAAATCTACATTTCTCAATATTCAGAAACTAATACAACGAACCAAAATTCAAACAACAAGCAGATCACGTCGCAACCTAAATATTTGTGATACATATTAATTGGTACTAAGAGATAGTTCAAATAACTAAGTGCCTGTGTTTGTTTGTATGTTTCGGAGCCCCGAGGTTATTTAATCTGCCGACTAGGATTTAAGATAGGCTTCCTAAACAAATGAAGTAATTAATCGTTCAAATTTTAGTGTATGAGAAACTTTAGTTTTATTGTAGTACTAAATATAACTTTGCAGTTTTGATGATATTTATGGTTCTATGCTGATGCGAGACTTCACTAGAATACATCAGCTGCATCTCCTTCTGTGCGTGTCGTAAGAGTCGACTAAGGAACTCGAGTATTCTCTTATCAACTAGTTACTGATCATTTACATCAGTCCGAAATATGCTAAACGTAACTCCTCTAAGAAGATTCTGTAGTTCTGGCTACCTCATATTTGGGACACAGACGTATGAAGGTCGGCGTCTTCGTCAGCCAATTGCTGGACGTAGGCCTCTCCCAGTGTACGCCACATGGCTCGATCTCCCGTTTTTGCCATCCAGTCACTACCAGCCGTCCTCTTTAAGTCATCGGTCTATCTGGCCGGAGGGCGCCCAACGCTACGCGGTCTCCATTCGAGAGCCCGTTTACTGCACCGTCCATCGGTTCTACGATAGATGTGGCCTGCCCACTGCCACATATAGGTACATACATAAAAATCACGCCTCTTTCCCGGAGGGGTAGGCAGATATCACGGATCTCCATTTGCTACGATCCTGACACACCTCTTTCGCTTCATCTACTTTCATGATATTGGTATGAAGCTAAATGTATGATATTTATAGTAAGTATGTACTGTTTATACAGTTTGTTGTTATAAAACTTTTTTATCTATCACTTCCATCACATGACAAAGAAAATGGTCATTACAAAAAACTCGGAATCATTAGTCAAAGTTTGAAAATCTTTTGTTGTCAAAAAAATACTTTACAAACAGTTGACATTCGCAGTTCTGCGGCTGACATCTTTGTAGATAGGTGGCGCCCCCATCGCGCGCTGAATGCACAATGAAAGACAAAGACTGCAGAATGACCCTGTTGTGTTCGAACCTTGTTAAGGATATAATTTTTTTGTTGATGTCTCGATTACACTTTTTAATGGGAGCAAAAAATAACTACCGCGAACTATTACCAATTTTCGACTAAGCTGCGTCGATTTTGCAATAAGACCCTCAATTTATTTCGGCTGCACGTACTACGCTACATGTACCTACTTTTTATGGTGTAATAGTGCAGTATAGGTACTGTACCCACATTAGTGGCAAGCATATGCTAATATCTATGTATATCTATACTGGAAAGGTTTAAAACGCCTAAATGCCATTTTGTTCAAAACAACAAAACAACATTTTTGTCTATCTACGTCCATTTTGACCCATATATAATTCATTTTTGATCGTTTTTACCATAGCACTGCCGATATATTTTGGCAGACTTCAGCAACCTTTATTGATCACAAAGTGGCGCAGCACCAAACCCGCGAACCCATTAAGACAGCCACACACCCCAGGATCAGCGCCTAATCCCACTTCAGCCGGCGCCGTTAATATTTTATTGAAAACCTCCTTAAGTGCGACTTTGATTCGTTTTATCCTGTCTCCCTCCTTTATTGTGCACAGGAAAGGGATAAAACCTTAAATTGGCTGTTTTCGGGGACCATTGTGCATCTATTTTGTAGGTCTGATTAGATATTGATATGTTGAGGGTAGGTTTAGAGGAATTTACAATGGTGCTTATATAGCTATTTCCCTATAAAATCGAGTAGTTAAAATGCAAAGAAAGTGAAATTTTTTCTCATCCTTTGTCGCAAGCATGTTTCCATTTTTAGTTCAATTGCTGCTTAGTCTGAATTGACTTCACGCGACGATTAGTTACGAAATTTCAAGAAAAACTCGACACTATTAAAATATGCCTAGAATATATCTAGCTAGGGCTTCAAGAGGACCTAACTCACGTGAAATCAAGCTGTATAATGGAAAGAACAAAAACAGAGCATCACATTAAGCATTCAGCTGGCTTCTGCATGCTAAGCGACTTGTCATCCACACGCTGGGCCAACGCGCGGGGCATACTAAATAACCTTGTCCAAGCTTGCCCACTCATCTCTGCGGTCTACATCATGTCGGTGCAAGGAATAGACGCTACAAGCGATTTTTTAACATCACTTACTTTATACCTATATATGTGCGTACTTACATTATCTATAGTTTTAATACAGCTGAAATGTTTGTTTGGTTGAATGCGCAAATCTTAAGAACTGCAGATTTGACATTATTTGTAATGTATTTGATAGTACATTTATCGAGGAAAGGAAACCTTCAGAAAGGATGGAACTAAGCAGTATTGCCAGCATGACATCATTATCAGAATAACACCTAGGCTATATAATACAGGTAGACGAAGTCGCAATTCTCTGCTACTAGGAACTAAATAGGTATACCATGTTCCAGCAAATTACGGAGTATTCGATATAATTATGATTACTAATTACTTAATATATCTAATATCCAAAATATAACATGAAATTCCCCTGGCCTAGAATGTTTTACGAGGTTACTAAACACAACCTCCCATTTTAAAATGCACTCAAATACATCTAAATGAATGTAAGGGGCCGGTCGTAAGCTGCTTAAAGGAGATTGTTGTTCTATTGAGTGCCCTCCGCAGTCCTCTGGTCTCCTAAAACGGGACCCTTGTCAGGGAGGCTTAAGTCTGTAGGTACGTGATTGTATCATACAATTGCTATGTATCGCCATGCCACTTCCAGCATCTGGCTCGATGCTTCCTATTAAGACGTGTAGCCCGGTAAGTACCAGAAATTTCGTACTTTCTAAAGCTTCATTTATGGGTGAACCATAAACCTAAAATTAACGTTAGTATACCAGAGAACTAAAGAATTTCCCAAGGGAAAATAAGAAGTTTAAAGGTCAAGCTGACAAAATCGTGGGCGGTATCAGAGTGAAGTTTAGGTATATAAGTGAAGTGACAGTAGAAAATTGAGAAAAAATATTAAGAAGTGATTGGTTCGTACTGATCTACATGGAGGCCATATTGACAATCGCAGGTCCACACTGCTACCGCATGAGGTCAGTGTAATATGGTGTCTTTCCAAAGGTCATATAAGATACTTTTGGCATTGGTTTTATAGCTGGTCACCAAGTGCCAACCTTCTTTTAGAATGGTTAAGAGATTTTATAAAGTTGTTTATGTAGTCAGAAAAATAAAGAGATTAAAATGTAAGGACTGTAAGAAGGGGGCAACAAGCGGGAAAATCCGTGTTAGGGTGGACGCAAAAATTTAGCTTAAGCCGAGATAAAGGAGCTTCTATGTGCCCGTAAAGGACTTTTTTAAGGGATTGGTCTAGTTTTTTATTGGTTAGAAAGTTGTAGCTTTTACAGTATAAACAATAAAATAGATGGAAAAGTAAGTTTGTTTGGTTTTCTAGAAAATGAAAGGTTTGAAAACCATTTTAATTGTTACACGCAGAATGAAATTGAATAAATTATCCAATATTCACATCCAACTTTCGCTTTGCCAAATGGTGTGCTAGAAGAAATCTCTGTCATGCCGGGGCCACATTAACGCCGTTGATTAACGCGTTTACGTTCACTAAGCACTAACGTTTAAACGTCTAAACGCGTTAATCAACGGCATTTCCCATTAGTGTGGCCCCGGCATCAGGGATAACCACGCCTTTGTACATAATAATCGTAAACTGATTATATGTATACATTTTTTTGTACATTAAAGAATAAGAAAACCTGCCGGGGTCCATCTCAACTTACTCTTTTTACTTCTTACAAAATTGTTGATAAATCTTCTCCAAAAAACTCCCATTCCCACTCATACCACGTACTCGTACGATCCGACTATCAATACTGAACTAATACAACTTTGTTCATCGCAAAGTGTCCTTAAAAAGAACATAATCGTATAAAAAAAACTTTGCCGGCTGGTCCCCTATAAATCCCATAGAAATGGGGCCAGATAGACCCCGTAAAGTAAAACTTATACCTTAATTGTTAAAAGTCTTTGGATAAAAGAGAAATATTGTAGGAGAAAATGTCCTTGCATCATTTACAGATTTTAGAATGAAGTTTTGAACTTCCGATTATTGGGATAGATATTGGATATATAATAATAATATGTAACGGGTAGTGCTAGAAGATGGGGAAACCCGGTTTTTTGTATTATGAAAGCTCCTCTAGATCTGCAGGATCATAGAGAAGATCTCACAGACACGTTTAGCATAGACGGCCGATTGGTGTAGTAGGTAGTGACCCTGCCTGCGACGCCATAGGTCCTGGGTTCGAATCCCGGTAGGTGCAAACATTGATGTTATGAATATCGATGTTTGTTTCCGAGTCATGGTTGTTTATATACTTACGAGTATCTATGTATTTATATACCGTTGCTTAGTACCCACGACACAAGACCTTAGGGATCTTAGTGTGGGACTAGGTTAATATGTTGTGTAGTATGTGAATATTTATTTATTATTTATTTTAGCATAGCGACGACAGATGTAAATAAAAGTGATAATTATAATAATACTATGTAGTCAGACATGCAAAAAGAGAGGGTATCATAAGTTTGACCCTTTTCTTTTACTCTTATCCCATACTTATATCTTTCTCATCGATTTCTTCATCATCATCTCACCATCATCAACCAGAATACTTCAAACAGCCACATTTTCCACTTGTTACCAAAGCCAGCATTATTAAACTTCGTAAGGATCTCAATAAAGCCGTAACGAACAACACTCGTACTGTATGTAATTCTCAACCCCCCAACCCTTATGGACCCTCCAATTTATTGGACTCGTCCGTCTTACGCCCTAAAAAGGGTCTTAAGATTCCCTCAGATCTTGCGGCCACTCCACATCTATCGTATCTTTATAGAGGGGTTTTAATCACGTTCTGCAACAATAAAATCAAAAGCTCTTTGTTTTTTTTTATATTAATAATTTATTTGTTATCATAATTATTAAATCAACGGCATTAAACCGTTACTTAGTGAGTGAATGACTGTTATGACTTACGGAGTGTAAAAGATAAAAATTCCCATGAATACGATGAAATAAAAATGAAAAATGTGTTTGAGTAGATTCAGGACCGATTCAATTTCGTAATAGCTCCAGCAAATAAATCTACCAAAGGTCTAAGGACCTATTGCTACTCGTACTAGTAGTAATCAACAATGAACACGTCAGATGTCGTCGAATAACAACCATCTAACAACGCATCTAAACTACTAACTAAAGATTTCTTTATTAATAATTTTATAATACTAACTAAAACATTAAAAGAAAAAATGTAAGTTTTGGTTTCCTTTATCTTTCTCGGACATATTAAGTAATTCCTGCATAGCTTCCTAACATTTACGGCTCGAAGATTTATTATTGAAGTCACATATTACTATCAGCTCCATATAAATCCACATCGCGAGTTCAAACGGGATGACTGCAGCGCATAAACGTATTACACTGCGCTGTGAGAATTGCACGAAATCTCAGATAAACTTCTAAACGAAAATATCAGACGGATATCTTCTACGTTTACATTTTAACAGGCTGTTCAAGAAACATTTTGTTTTAGTTAAACACTCGTATGAACTGAAAGTTGTTGGAGAAAATTTGGATTAAGTAAGCAAAGTCAAAACGAAATAGACTTAGGCCGCCTTTCCAGCAAACATGTGCTAAGCTGTTGTGCGTTTCACCGTACAGTTCCGATGGATGATGGCGCTAGTTACTATGTGTGTAACCACATTTTCTGTCTCACTGCATACAAAAAATGTTATTTACAAAATCAGGCATAGGAGTATGAAACGGACACTGTAAATTAAAAAGACTCAAAAAATAGTGGGTAAAAATAAATTTTTCATAAAAAATGTAAAATATAATAGAGAAAGAATCAGTTTGCTTGATGAGATTGATTCTCTTTCAGCGGCATCAAGAAGCACAACAACTGAGTATGAGACTATTATTCACCAGCTACAGGAGGAATTAAGTAGTCTACAAGTCTCTTTAGACTACATTACCAATAAATATAATAGCTCACAAAATGAAATACGGGAGCACACTCTGGCAATGACGGAGTTGATTGATCTCTGTAATTATAATGAACAGAGGTTTGAATCACTTACAAGGTCCAGCACTTTGTCATGCTCATGCAATATACCTACACTGAATGTGCAGTCGGAGAGTGGTTCCGTTTTGTCTACACCGGTGAAAAACAGTCTCACACCAAGTAATAATAATAATAATAATAATGAAAACTATTGTATTTCCAATTCTGAGGACACTCGGTCTCAGCCTCAAATGGTGATATTCTCTGACAGCATAGGTAAGGGTTTAGGTCAGCTTATCAACCAATTTCAATGCCCATCAGGATCAGTATTAAACTACTGCATGCCTGATGCTCCTTTAAACTACATATTAAACAAAATAAAATTGTATAAATTTTCCATAAATACAACTCTTGTACTACTGATTGGCAACAGGAAAGGTTTGAATTGTAGGGCAGATGTGGATAAATTGTATCAAGTTTTAAATAACATTAAAGTTCACAAAGTAATTTTGTTTACACTGCCCTACAGTAATGGTTGGCCACAGGCAGAAAATACTCATAGATATAGATTAAATAAATTGATGTCAACAGTGGCATACTATTGTCCAAATATTACATTACTGGACATCAATTTATCGATGAAATGTTCATACATGAGTAAACATAAATATTGTTTGTCTAATTATAATTTAAGACAGGTAGCAAATATGCTACATAATCGCATGTCTATTCCAGCCATAAATTTGGCTCCTCTAAATAGTTTTTTAACTTCTCAATATGTTGGGAAAAATATTATCACTTTGGATTCTAATCCAAAAAACTAACCATTAAGACAACAGAGGTCAGCTCTTGCAAAAATAATATTGCAGACAATAAATGTAAAAGTAAACTAAATATGAATATTGTACACCAAAATATTCAAGGCTTGCCATTAAAGGAGCTAGAAGTTGAGTTGTTCATGACTTGTTATGACATTGACATTTTTTGTATTACTGAACACTGGTTACAGGATCATCAACTCATGTTCAACTTCAATAACCACCACATAGTAAGCTCCTATAATAGGGTTAACTTCATAAGAGGAGGCTCTTTAATATTAGTAAACAAAAACCTTAAATGTAAGGAAAGAAAAGACATTGTGAGTCTCTCAGTTGAAAGAGAAACCGAACTAGCTTGTGTTGAGGTTGAACAATTCATAGTTGTTAGTGTATACAGCCCCCCATGTGCTAATTATGACCGCTTTTCGATTACAATGGAGGAAGTTTTATCTAAAGTCATAAATTCTGGCAAAGAAATTATCATATGCGGAGACTTCAATACGGACATATTAGTAAGGTCTTCTGCCAGCTTGAGATTTTTAAATTTATTTCAATCCTATTAACTTATGTAATTTGTTTTGTGAACCAACAAGAATTACGGACACTACTGCTACATGTTTAGATAATATTTTTACAAATATAAAACCCGAATACAGTAAATTAATAGACAATTTTGACTCAGATCACAGGGGACAGTTAGCCTCTTTTCCAGTCAAGTCACATAAGGTAACAAAACAAAAGATAACTTATGTGCCAATTACATCTAATCGACTGGAATCATTTAGGGGCAAGGTTACGGGAAGATTACAAGACTTACACTACAATGAAAATCCCAACATATTGTATAGCTCGATATTTAGTCTCATATTAACTGAGTTTAATAAAGTATTTTTAACAAAATCTATTACTATAAGTAATCGTTTAGTTTTTAGCGAGTGGGCCACACCTGGCATATATAAGAGCAGAGAACGTTTATATAATCTTTATAACGAAAAAACACTTAACCACAGCTCAGCCTTCAAAGAGTATGTCAAACAGTTTAGTGATGATGTTTGAGGTCACTAGGTAGGTTGTGGCGGCGTGAAGGAAACTTCAGCTTCAGCAGTATATAGATATATTGCCACAACACATAAAGTTAGAATAGAAGGAGAGAATAGTGAAAGTTTACAGTACATAAGACAGAAGAAGGTACACGAGCACGAAAGTACATAGGTACATACACAACACATAGACATATAAATAGGCCACCAGTGGCGTAGCGGCACTCGCGTATGTGGGTCGTCGCGGTACAGGGTGGCGTGTACTTTGTGTCACAGTCCTAGGACGACTGGAGGTACCAGCGCATGGGCAGCGTGGTGTGGCGCGATCACGTTCGGCGCCGTCAGCAGTTTTGCTGAACTACGGATATCGCGCGGCGTTGCTTGTGCGTTAAATATAGTGTTGCGAATGTATGACTATGATGTGTGTAATGCTTGTCTTCTTGTAGGTGTACATATATATAAAATATAGTGTATCTGTTTAGTATTAATAAATATAAATACACATATAGATATATATAAATATGTATCAGGTCACCTACAGTACTCCCTTCCAGAGACCGAGTCTACGGGCGATAGTAATCTGGGAAGTGAACTCGCCTTCCCGATCGCGTTACCCGTACAGGTGGTGGATGGTCTGGTTGTGGTGGTCGGTCAGGAGGATCAGTACCGCCGCGTGGCGGTAGAGGTACGGCATTGTCAGTCAGTATATAGGCTGGTTTCAGCCGATCTATACTGACTGTCACGTCCTTACCCCTGACGCGTATTTTAAAGTGCTTAGCACCTCTGCACAAAACTTCGTGTGGGCCTGTGTAGGCCGGTTGGAGGGAACCACGTGGCGCGTCTTCCCTAAGAAATACGTGGCTACATGTGGTGAGGTCCTTAAACACGAAGGTTTTGTGTCTCGAGTGGTGCTGGGTTGGGACCGGACGTATCTTCTCGGCAAAGGACTTGAGACGTGCTGAGAATTCGGTGATGTCGGTGGTGTAGCCTGTGAGGTTATGGCCGAAGAATTCACCAGGTAGGCGGAGTGGCTCACCGTACACCAGTTCAGCCGAAGAAGTCTTCAAGTCCTCCTTGATGGAGGTTCGTATGCCGAGAAGAACGAGAGGTAACGTCTCGGTCCAGTTTGCGTCAGCATGGCAGGTAATGGCTGCCTTTAGTTGGCGGTGAAAACGCTCAACCAAGCCGTTGCACTGTGGGTGGTATGCCGTTGTCCTTCGGTGATCGAAACCGATGGACTTGGACAGTTGCTGGAACAGCGCTGATTGGAACTGTCCTCCGCGGTCGGTAACGATCTCGGAAGGACATCCATAGCGCGACACCCAACAGGAAAGGAACGCTTTTGCTACCGTTTCGGCTGTAATATCGGTAAGTGGTACAGCTTCCGGCCATCGCGTGAAGCGATCGACGGCTGTAAGGCAGTACCGATATTCACCATCTGGCGGCAGAGGGCCGATCAGGTCTAGATGGACATGTTTGAATCGCGCCGAAGGTAAATCATGCGTACCTAAAGGTGACGCGACGTGCCTGTTTACCTTCGTGCGCTGGCAGGCCAAACATGCCTTAGCCCATTCACGGCAGTCCTTGCGCATCAGAGGCCACACAAAGCGTTCTGCAACGAGCTTGGATGTGGCGTTTGCGCCTGGGTGGCAAAGCGAATGCAGGCAGTTATATACCTGCTGACGCAGTTGTTGCGGGACGAAGGGCCTAAGAGTCGGCGTACTGGCGTCGCAGTACAAAGCAGTACGACTTCCAGGAACCTTCGTCTTGATGAGGCGAAGAGAGGACTCACCCCGGAGACACGCTGTAAGGTCTGGATCTGTAGCTTGCATTTTGGCCATCACTTCAAGATCGACGGGCATCTGCAGTTCGTTCACGCGGGAGAGTGTGTCGGCCACGACGTTACTCTTACCTGAGATGTGGCGAATCTCGGTGGTGAACTGCGAGATGAAGTCCAGGTGTCTATACTGACGCGGCGAACAGTTACGTTTCCGTTCGTGGAAAGCGTAACAGATCGGCTTGTGGTCAGTATAGACCGTGAAGTGAGTGGCCTCTAGCATGTGACGGAAGTACCTTATGCTCTCGTAGATGGCAAGGAGCTCGCGATCATACGGTGAGTACTTCGCTTGCGATGGGCTCAACTTGCGCGAGAAAAATGCTAAAGGCTGCCAAGATCCATCCTTAAGCTGTTGTAGGACTGCACCTATTGCCGTATCAGAGGCATCAGTGACAAGTCCTAACTTAGCTTGCGAGTCAGGGTGAGCCAATAGAGCAGCGTTGCTCAGGCTCTCTAAGCAATCCCTAAAGGCTTGCAGCGAATTTCCCTCTATGTGGACGGGATGGGAAGCCTTGACCGATCCGGTCAGCAAGGCGTTCAGGGGAGCTTGAGTCTGGGCGGCGTTAGGTAAAAATCGGCGGTAAAAATTTACCATGCCGAGAAATCGCCTAAGCTCCCTGACTGTTTTCGGAATGGGAAATTCCGAAATAGCTCGAACCTTGCTTTCCAGAGGCTTGGTGCCACTTTCAGAAATGGCGTAACCTAGAAATGTTACCTCGGGAGCGCCGAAAACGCACTTACCTGTATTGATGAGTACGCCATAGGTCTGCATACGTGTAAAAAGTTGTCTAAGGTGGTCTTCGTGCTCTCGAGCCGACTTGCTAAAGACTAAAAAGTCGTCGAGGTATGGGTAAACAAAATCTAGGCCACGCGTCATTTCGTCGACAAACCTCTGGAAAGTTTGACCAGCATTTCTAAGCCCGAACGTCATAAAGGGGAATTCGTACAAACCGAAAGGGGTGGTGATTGCGGTCTTCGGTATGTCCTCCTTAGCGACCGGTATCTGGTTGTAAGCCTTAACAAGGTCAATGACCGAAAAGTACTTACAACCGGACAGACTGTGCGAAAAGTCATGTATATGACGGATCGGGTATTTATCCGGGATAGTCCTGGCGTTGAGTAGGCGGTAGTCGCCGCAAGGACGCCAACCATTGTCCTTTTTGGACGCGAGGTGGAGTGGGGATGCCCACGGACTATCGGACGGACGCGCTGTACCGTTAGATAACATACATTCAATTTCCTGTTTCGCAATTTTTAATTTGTCGGGGGCGAGACGTCGGGGCGAGCATGATACTGGAGGGCCTGATGAGGTAATAATATGGTGTATAGTATTGTGCTTGACGATACCCGGAGTACCAGCAGGGCGTGTTATTTCCGGATATTCGGACAGAATCGCGTGATACACACTGTTACCTCCAGTCGGGACTATAATGCTGGACAGAGATAAACTGTTCTCACTAGCTAAAGAAGCTACGGTACTGACCTTGGTTAGGCTATCGGAGAGTTTGTGTTTGCTGACGTCGACGATAAGCCCATAATGTGAAAGAAAATCTACGCCGATTATGGCTTTCGTGACGTCAGCAACCACGAAACGCCATGGGAAGTTACGGCGTAGGCCCAAGTTTAAATTTAAATTTACGTACCCGTAAGTATCGATAGCCGAACCATTGGCAGCACCGAGCTGATATGACGTTTTTGTACGGCACTCGCGAATCGCGGACACTGGGAACACACACACGTCACTTCCGGTGTCTATCAGGTATTCAGTTTGTGATGCACGATCCCTGATGAAGAGGCGACCGGTGGTGGAGCTGCGGACGTTCTGTGACGTCATCGCCGTGTGTCCGGTGAGTGAGCGCGGTGACGGCTGCACCTGTTCCGCGAAGTCCTGCGCCTCGGAAGAATCGGCGTGGGCGGGGGCGGCTGATGGTATCTGCCGCGCCTTGCGCGGTGATGATGGTCGGCTACGATGATCTCGTCGTAGATTTGTCATCGGTCTAGGTCGCTGTGCGCGCGCAGTAAGGTCACTCACTATCTTAGTGAGGGCCGCAATTTGACGCGTCAGCACTTCGACCTGTGATAATGGCGATGATGGTGCCGGTGCGACGGTGATGGGTTGACCGTCGAGATGTTGGTGAGTCGTCCGGGCATGTGTAGGAACGGCAGGTTTGCATTCCGCCATTTTGATGTGCGAATTCGTGCGCGTGGTGATGTTGAAGCACTTTCACTGTGTAGTAATGTCCGTGTCCTTTGCGGGGTCACCAGTTTAGTGATGACGTTTGGGGTCACTAGGTAGGTTGTGGCGGCGTGAAGGAAACTTCAGCTTCAGCAGTATATAGATATATTGCCACAACACATAAAGTTAGAATAGAAGGAGAGAATAGTGAAAGTTTACAGTACATAAGACAGAAGAAGGTACACGAGCACGAAAGTACATAGGTACATACACAACACATAGACATATAAATAGGCCACCAGTGGCGTAGCGGCACTCGCGTATGTGGGTCGTCGCGGTACAGGGTGGCGTGTACTTTGTGTCACAGTCCTAGGACGACTGGAGGTACCAGCGCATGGGCAGCGTGGTGTGGCGCGATCACGTTCGGCGCCGTCAGCAGTTTTGCTGAACTACGGATATCGCGCGGCGTTGCTTGTGCGTTAAATATAGTGTTGCGAATGTATGACTATGATGTGTGTAATGCTTGTCTTCTTGTAGGTGTACATATATATAAAATATAGTGTATCTGTTTAGTATTAATAAATATAAATACACATATAGATATATATAAATATGTATCAGGTCACCTACAAACAGTATTCTAAGTTATTTAAACGTGTTTGTAACAACGCAAAATCAAATTTTGTAAAAAATAAAATTAAACAATCTACCAATAAGATTAAAACCACTTGGAATATAATTAACAGTGAGACCGGAAGAAATGCCGTTCGAGATTCCAGCTTTAGCTTAGTGATTGATGGAGTTAACATAAAATCTCACTCTGAGGTAGCCGCAGCTTTCCAAAACTTCTTTGACAGTATACCTCATTCAGCAACAAAAGACCTTAACTCGTCCCCTGAGGTCGCTGCATCTTTGCTCAAAAACAGTGTAACAGCGTGTGAGAGGGATTTTGCATTTTCCTATGTTAACTACAAAGATATAATTAAAACTTTTAAATCCATCTACTCCAAAAAAACCGCTGACCTATGGGGCCTATCGGTGAAAACATTAGGTTCAATAATAGATGTAATAAGTACTCCGCTAGCAAGCGTTTTTAATAATTGTATAGACAAAGGAGTTTTTCCTGATTTAATGAAACATAGTAAAGTTATTCCGTTGTTCAAGTCAGGAGAATCTTCTGATCCAGGTAACTTTCGCCCGATATCAGTACTCCCAACAATCAGTAAAATCTTTGAAAAACTAATTTTAGAACAATTGTCCAGGCACTTCGATAATAACAACATTTTTAGCAATAAGCAGTATGGCTTCACCAAGGGGCGGTCTACTATCGACGCGGGAGTAGAGTTGTTAAGACACATTGTCGACGCTTGGGAGGAGTCACATGACGCACTGGGAGTGTTCTGTGACTTGTCAAAAGCGTTTGATTGTGTCCACCATGAAATTTTAATTCGAAAATTAGAACATTATGGTATACGGGGTGGGGCCCTCTATCTTCTGATGTCCTATTTGAACGATAGGATTCAGAAGGTAGATGTGAACGGAAAACGATCACCGGGATCGCGAGTCACAATAGGTGTCCCACAAGGTTCAATCCTTGGTCCGTTTCTTTTCCGTATTTATATAAATGATTTGCCATACTTTGTAGGTAATGAGCATGAAATAGTATTGTTTGCAGATGACACCTCCTTACTATTTAAAGTAAAGAGGCAGCTCATCGTATATGACGTGGTGAACAGTGCTCTCTCTAAAGTGTTATATTGGTTTAATAATAATAATCTTGTCCTTAATAGTAGGAAAACGAAATTAATAAAATTTTCTACTCCCAACGTGAAACAAGTTAGAACTGATGTTTACATAGGCGACGAGAGACTGGATCAAGTGGATTCGACTGTTTTCTTGGGCATAACTTTGGATGCCAAATTACAATGGGGTCCTCACATTGAAAAACTAAGTAAGAAACTTAGTTCTGCAGCCTATGCAGTTAAGAGAATTCGTCTACTGACAGATGTCGAGACTGCTAGAATTGTTTATTTTAGCTATTTCCATAGTATAATGACATACGGTATTTTATTATGGGGAAGCGCAGCTGATTGGGAGTCAATATTTATCTTACAAAAAAGAGCTGTCCGTGCAATTCTAAACTTAGGGTCCAGGGTCACACTACGTGAGAAATTTAAAGAATTGAATATAATGACTTTAGCTTCGAATTATATTTATGAAAATTTATTATATGTTCATAAGAATTTAGATAAATTTAATAAAATGTCTGATGTGCACAAAATAAATACAAGAGGTAAGAACAGACTTGTTGCTCATGTGTCCCGTCTCCGCAAAGTCAGTAAATCATTCATGGGTCAATGTATACTTTTCTACAACAAGCTTCCAGATACACTCAAAGGGCAACCTATCTGTAAATTTAAAAACATTGTGAAGAAAAAACTTTGCATGAAAGAATATTATACAGTATTAGAATATTTAAATGATAGCGAGCCATGGAAGTGAATTGTTCTAGCATCCCCAAGTTACGCAATCTATGTTTTACTTTTATATTTAGCTTAGTAGGTATAGTTAATATGTGTTGGTGAATGTGACCAGAAGCGCTATAGTGTATCATGCGTGACTTCTTCATTCTAATGTTTATTACCAGCTATAGGTATTATATATTTAAGTTCTGAATGACACGTTAGCTCTTCTATTCACATTTTACCGTCGACTTGTACTATTGTACACAAATATATATTTTTTTTATATTTTATAGTTTAGTTTAGTAGATACTTATTTGACATTGACTTGTACTCTGTGTACACATTTTTATTTTTATTTATACAGTTTAAATTTGACATGGACCTGTACTTACTTTGTGTAAGTGGGTATGTAATTTATATGAATTTAAATTAATTATGTTATGATAATTGAATTTATACACACTAAATGAGTTAAGTGTTACTATCTGATATCTTATCCAATGTAAGATTCTTTTGTTAATATGTTACTTAGTTTTGACTGTGTCACTAGGAGTTTTCTTGCTATTTCTTCTTCCAAGCAGTGACACTTCACTGAGATAGTGTAACAGTAATAGCAGAATCATGCGGTGTGTCAGACCTAATGTTGGTTATGCCATAAAGTAGAACTGTGTAGCAGCTCTTCTGGATTTCGTCTTTAGGCGACCTTAACTCTTATTCTCCACGTTGGTGGCTATTAAGCCCCGAATCGCTAACTTATGCCTGATAGACCGTAACAAATCGCACCTTGGGGTGGTGACCGTTGCCAAAGTAAAAGCTTTGCGATTTATTTATTTTTGGGTTTAAATTCACCTCCTTTTTTGTTTGGTAGCGGTTTCATTTTTGGGGTGCGAACATAGAAAGTAACATATAATTAGACAATCGACAAACAAGTGTTAATGCTTTCATGTCGAATAAATGATTTTGAATTTGAATTTGAATTTGAACTACATTGCTACGGATGCGTTTGATATCCACCAATCACACTCATTATTCCGTGATGTCAATAAATTTAATTGGTTGATTACAGATTTTCAGATATGCCTTGCGATATCCACCATTTTCCTATATCTAATGAAACTTTTTCCTTGAAAAACCGTTTGAAGACCATTAACTAGGCCCACAGTAAAACTTGATAGGTACTACAATCGTAAAGGTTGAATAAAATGGAGGTGGCCTAAAACGTTTATATTTTACATCCTGTCCTAATGTGGAGCTACACTAGAATACATCAGCTGCATCTCCTTCCGTGCATGTCATAAGAATCGACTAAGGCACTCGCGCATTCTCATTTTAAAACGTCATATAAACTATCAGAAGAATAAAGCTCAATCTCTAAAACTTGCTCACTATGAATGAATGAAAATCTCCCGACCGTATTTCGGCCAAGGCGACCAATCTCTACGGAGATTAGTCAGGTACGCAGGAGATATTATAGTGCACAAGTGTGTGCGCAAACACAGATATACTCTCTATTCCCTCACTCTCATAGTCCAATGGGACGGAAAGCCGACACGACCGGAGAGAGATCAGGCGCAGGACCAACAATTTTACGTGCTTTCCGAGGCACGAGCTAAGTGACAATTTTACAACATTAAAATCTGTACATTAAATTAATTCATTGGTACAGGCCAGTGACTGGGATCGAACTTACGCCTCCTACTTAGAAGTTGCACGTCTTAACCACTGGTCTATCACCGCTCATTATAGAGATAGCATAAACTCTTTTCTTTAGATAGGTTATCGGACGTTTGGAGAAATCGGCCCTAAGTTTACCACATCACATAATTGTCATAAAATAGCCGATATGGGGACTGGTCTACTTTGTTTATCGAATATCCTTAACGTCCTTTCTTCATGAGTACAATCTCACCGACACGCAGAGGGCAGCACTGGCATACATTAGTCATGGCGAGGTATCCGCCCACTCCAACTCATTATTTCGGAGGAAATATTGTGGATAGGGGAATGAAAAAGATTTTTAAATAGATTCCTGAAGACCTTTAAGCGGAATCTTATGAATAAATCATGATTGTTAAGCGGTAGCTTCGTATACTTATATATTTTAATGGTGAATCTAGAACAAGCTTGAAGTTCTTGCCCAAGAAAAGCAAGCGACTGTTGTCCATATTACGAGTATATAATATATTATCCCTAGTATATGAAGCGAAAACATACAGTCCGCTAAATAGAACCGTCCACCTTTGAGTCACAAAATCAAAAGTAGTTTATACTCCGTCTACGTGGACTGCAGGAAAAATAAAATGTCCAAATTATCCGCGATAAAAACATTTTCCCGGCATAAAAAGTAGCCTTTATGTCAAGTGGGACCTGCCACAATATATTCCTTAAAACTGCATCTTAATCGGTACAGCCGTTTCTGAGATTAGCGTGCACAAACATCGATTCATTACAATTTTATTATATGTATAGATATAGAAGATATAGATGTAACAGATGTGTGTAAATGTAGTAGGAGTGTTCCATATACGAGTATTAACATTTATCGAGAGCTAAAGAAAGTCTCAATTTAGCCTCTCATATAGTAAATTGATATAAATTATTACATAGTATTTTAATATAAAAGTAAGACATCGACCACCATGTAACATCACACAGACCTACAAAAAGCGTTCGCACAACAAAAACTGACCGACAAAGGAGAATGCTTAATAACAGAACAAAAGAACAGACCAGTAAATTATCTTCCGCCGGAATGAATGGGAAATATCTTGGTTTTGACGTGCGAACGAAATTATTCGCTTTTGTCGTGCAATAAACGCGGGAATTTGAGTGTGTATTGGAAAATTTTGAATGGTAATTTAGAGATTTGGAAGAGAGAATTAGGTTACGATGTTGGTTCATTTGGAATTGAAGATACGAACTGGCTAAGTGGCTTCTTGTAGTGCGTGAAACTGAAGTTACAAATTATTTGAATTCAAAGCACTAGGTACAAGCTATCACTTTTGGTACAACAACCACACAATTGCGTTTTGCAATTTTCTCATTGTCCTACAGTAGAACAAGGTAATAATTGCGTTTTACAATTTTTGACAATTGTGATGTTGTACCAAAGGTGCGTATGTTAAATATATATTTTTCTTTTTCTAGCAGCAGTGCCTTTAGTGTTGATAACTTAGTCCAAAAATCACACTACGATCACCAAACCATTATCTGCTCTGCGTGAGGAATATGGGCGAAAGCCCCCTGTGGCAGCAGCCTTATAGTGTACTCTGGGGGAAGTCTTAACATCCAGCAGTAGACTGCAATAGGCCGATGTGTATTAAACTATAGAAAATTGTTGAGCCATGGCGTTTCATCGAATAAATACTACAATAATCGAAATAACAATGTTGTCAGAAAAGAAAGAAAAATAAACTATGCTATTGTGTTTCAAAAAAATGTGTTTAAATTATTAATGGAAACCACGTGTAAGAATAAACATGATTGATGTAAGAACTCGTTTGCTCGTGGATTTGAAATGAATATTTTAGAAGATTCCGCTTACTGTACTTGAGTGCACAATTATCCAATAGGCAGGTACATACAATAACCATTTCCACGACTACCTCGCCCATTCCTTAGCCGTAGAATTTTCGAGAATTACTTTTTTAGTGCTCCCATTTCTTATTTCCCTAAGAACATGCACGTCGCTTAGCTTTCTAAACCTAGTATTTCGTATATAAGTAGGTACCTATATTTTCTGTCAGTCACTTAATAACAGTTTTACTAAGTCAATTTCCTATGTTAAATGCCAAGCCACAGTCGGGGTCGATTAAAAATTAAGACTTTCATCGATTCATCATAAACCGTCGGAATGCCTGTTACTATCGACAAGTATCGAGCTTTCAAGAATTTACACGGCCACCGCACCACCATCAACCTCTTGCTACAATATTCACGACCGCTCATTTTCGTGGCTGGCTTAATATGCCTGCACGCGGAAGCTGCACGTGCCAAACGGTCAATGGATACTTCGCTATCCGGAGTTATTGTCCATTTAAGCTTGGCAGTAGAAGTCCACACATGAGACCAATAATCGTGAATTTGCTTCGGCTCCGTAAATTTCTAGTTTCGAACAGTTTCTCGATTACAATTGCAAATGATGGAGCTCGGTTAATGTGGCTGCCGATTATGGCTGAACTTCAAGTTAATTAATACATTGTACTGTTACAGGATTTATATTAGAGCTAGGGTAGCCATAAACAAGCTAGAATTGTCTTATATTATATTAATCAGTTCTTCATAATTTATTTATTATATATATAAATGATTTTCCCAAAATAACTAGTCACCCAACATCGCTATTTGCTGACGATAGCACAGTTAACTTTGTTGGTAATGACACAAAAACATTTGAAAACGACATAAATAATACTTTAAAAAATATTGTGGATTGGATGAATTCAAATAACCTTTTAATTAATATTGACAAAACTCAAATAATGACATTTTATAATGGGATAAAACCATGTAATAAACTTGACATACATTATGACCAGTGGTCGGAGTAGGTATATTGAATTAAGGTCATTGACATCAAACGTATATGTTAATATGGATACGCCTCCGAGTTTCCGGATTATTATGGATTACAAATAATTGTTTTTAATAAAATTGTAATAATGATTATTTGTATTAACAATAAACAATTTTGTTTGGTTACGTATGGTTTTTTATTTTATTACTCTATTTGCCAAATTTTCGGAAACTCCGGTACATTCCGGAAAAAATGCATGTCCATGTTATGATATCATGACGCAAGTATGTAAAATCAATATACCTACTCCGACCACTGATTATGACAATAAGAACATTTTCAATATTACTTTAACAAAATTTTTAGGACTAAATATTGATTGTAATTTAAACTGGAAGGCACACATTGACATTACAAGTAAAAAAATTAATTAATTCTCTTATGCTATTCGAATGTTAATAAAAGTAGTTAATCAGTCTGCGGTACTGACAGCATACCATGCATACGTTGCATCAACCTTGCGATATGGGATAATATTTTAGGGAAATTCTACAGATAGGAACATTATTTTTAGATCACAAAAAAGGTGTATAAGAGCTATTGTAAACATAAAGCAAACAGAAAGCTGTAAGCCATTTTTTAAAGAGCTTAAATATATTGCCAGTACCATGCTTGTATATACTGGAGATGGCAATGTATGTACAAAATAATTTGGAGACATTTACAAAATTAAAAGGAGAACGTAACAGACATAAAATATGCATGCCCCTATGCAAGTCTGCAATATATAACAAAAGTGTGTTTGGAATGGCTCCTAGGATCTACAATAAACTGCCCGCAGACCTTTGTAAAATTAAGTCTATATCCATATTTAAAAGAAAACTTACGGAATTATTGATGAGTGGCGTTTATTACTCAGTAAATTAATTTTTAGCGGCTAAATTTAAAATCAAATAGGACATTTTTATTTTATAATTAAGTTATGTATTAATTAAATCTGACATAATATGATAACGTTTGACATTTTTATGTAATAGGAATATTTATTTGTACCAGAAATATTACAAATAATGATGATAATTTTTAAATAGAATAAGTTTTTTGCATGTCTCCCATGACAAAATATGTATGAACTAGACTAAACTATAACAACCTGTAACAATATTACTCATATTTTGTGCAAAATAAATTATTTAATTTGATTTGATTTGAAATAATTACCTATGTAATGTGGAGAAGGGGTATGTTGAGCGAAATGCTATCAAAATAGTCCACTATAGAGAATCTATATACATTTGAGATTCAAAATCATGCATATCTTTTTCGACTTTCAACTCCCTACTATTACAAGCTTTTATTTTACCTTTAGACTTGATGTTATTTATGTTTCACAAAGAGTTCAATTTGGACTACTTCTAATAAAATTTTTAGTTGGAAACCTATAAACAAATTACAATAAACAAACAAAAATGTACAATATTCTACGCTTTAAAACTTAATTTCAGCTTACCAACGACTACTCAGATACCTTTACATTGTTAAAAAAAACATTTCCAAATTCCTTGGGGACCTAATAACGAATGGTTTTAATTTGGAGCTATCGCGGCCATGTTTTTTCAACCCTTACGTAAGGGTGGATTGATTAGACCCGCACGCATAGCCTGATATCGCTGTAACCTGCTGATTTTGCACTTGAATTGCGTAATTTGGCAATAATGTTGGTTAATTATGAGATGTATGTATTTATTTATTATTTAATAATATTCTCATGATAATGTTATCAATTATTGTGTTACATATAAACTAGGTTTTACTGTGTGAGTTTTGAGATTGATTTTTTTACAAAATCTAAGAAGAATAAAAAATTGTAGCTCTTCAATAAATACGTACTATTATTTTGAATGCTTCAGCTGAATTTGCTTCCGTGCATGTCGTAAGAGTCGACTAAGGAACTTAGGCATCCTCTCAGGCGATAAGCCTGCAACTTGTCACTGATCATTTATCTGTCCCCGCTCGGCTAATCGTGGCTGGGAAATCTCCTTTATGATCCTGCTATTAACACAGATTTGTGTACCTATGTATTAGTTTGCACAATGCGTACATTAAGGAGTGTGATATATTAAAATTACTATGATAAAAGCTTCTGGTAATTAAAAAATATAATAAATTCTAGTTTATGTGGTTCCATTTCCACTTTCAAAAATGTACAGCTATTGTTACTAGTGCTGCTCATTGTTTCAAAAAAACAATCGATATCGATAAGAAAACAGACCGGCATTAGAGTGACCACACCGTAATCCGGCATCGCAGGGCTTGCTTCGATTTGATAAGGTTTTATTTGCCACTAAAACGGAGGAAACAAGGAGGGATCAAGAGGTAAATCTCCTTTAGGTGGCATCCTAGGTATGTTTGTGAGGCTGGCCGAAGAGATACGGGTTTTTGCTTTTCCTATAGAAATGTTATTTTTTTCTGGGTATTTTTGTGGTAAGTTTTACATTAAATTGTATAGTTTTGTTTTCTTTTGACCATTATAAAATATAATTTTGGTAATATGTTTCATATAACGCAAGCAAACTAGCTTGATTGTTTACTTTTTTATATTTTACTTTAAGATATTTATACCCAAATCGTTATATCCTTTGATCATTGCACTTAACTATCTAGTACATTACAAAATAAATTTCATAGTAATGTAGGTAATCAGGAAAATAAATAACTAACTAATACTAAATATGGAAAAGAAGATTTATGTTTTACCGTCGTATAGTTAAACCCAAACGGTTATTTGAACATAACTTGCATAAATTGTATATTTTATCTTATTTTGTAGCCCTAATTGTAGTACGTAGGTGTAGTTTTTACTGCAATTATTTTTAGTACGTAGGTAGGTAGTTCTTATTACATTAATGAATATTGTCTCCCTTTGTCACAAGCATAACTTGTATACGTAGATTTAATAATTAAAATGGAAGTAATTTACTTCCATAAAATATTAATACATACCTATACATACATATAATCACGCCTGTATCCTTTACGGGGTAGACAGAGCACCAAGGGCCGATAGAACCACATGGTGCCACTTCTGACCAATTTTGAGTGTGTAGTTGAGATGTACAAGTTCGGTTAGTAGTGACAGGTGACCACCTGGGCTGACCAGCCCATCCCAAAACCCTCTTGTCCCTCTACTGACTTGTACAGTATGCCCGGGAAGAGAAGCAGCTGTAGTATTTTTTTTTCACTCCCAGAGCAGCATAGAAGAAAATATTAATATATATCATAACACACTTGTTATTTTATCTTTCCTTTAAATACTTATATAAATAAACAATTTGTAAAGATTTTAATGGCCAATGAACTCTAGACAAACACAGTTGAATACTGAACAGTACGATACATCCACATGTGCCTCACAAGCCGTAAGACATAGGGAGTGCATTTAATCTTCTAAACATGGATAAGGAGGTTCCCTGTACGTTTGTCTGTCAGCGGTAAATTTAGTATTATTAGATAGAATAATATTAGCTAAATATTAGGAGCTGAGGAATATAGGATTGTTTATGTCGAAGATAGAATTTTACGGATGGAATAGTACCTAATACTAGTAAAAGTGTAATATTCAAGTGTTGTTTTTGTAGTAGACAATTATGTGATAATGAAAAAAGCAATGGAATTATTACTAAGTAATTACCTATATAAGTACTTATGTACTCATAGATGTATAAATCAAAATATGGATAAAATATAAATAAATCCTATTTAATATAAAAATAAAATATTTTAATATAAATATAGAATACAAAAATTAATAATATTATACGGAATAACAATAGACCTAGGTAAATATTACTTGTATAAGGTATAACAAAGGTTAAGCGAAATTTTTTCCAGCTGTGGAACATCATGATGATTATGATCTCCGACCGTATTTCGGTCAAGGCGACCAATCTTTACGGAGATTGGCCAGGTACGCAGGAGATATTATAGTGCACAAGTGTGTGCGCAAACACAGATGCACTCTCTATTCCCTCACTCTAATAGTCCGATGGGACGGAAAGCCGACACGACCGGAGAGAGATCAGGCGCAGGACCAACGGTTTTACGTGCTTTCCGAAGCACGAGCAAAGTGACAATTTTGCAACATTAAAATCTGTACATGGATTAAATTTGACACCATAACGGCTACATAAAATAGTATGTTGTCCATATGACTACGAGTATACAGGGTGTAACAAAAAGGGTATGTTAAGCCAAAAGCTACGTAAATAGCCCACTGTAGAGAACCTATAAACAAAATGTCAGACTCGAAATCACATGTTTATTTTTCCCGATAGTATGGAGAATTTTTAAATATCTCAGGAATTTTCATAATGTGCATAATAAAAAAATCTGTAGCTAGTTTATTATTATAACTTAATTTTTTAATTATTAACTTATTAATATTAACTTAATTAATAATGATGTGAGCTTTGTTTCTAAAATACGGTAGCATAAAGGAGATCCTACCGCACGTTTAATATCGCAGGGATCATCATCATCATCAGCCTATTGCAGTCCACTGCTGGACGTAGGCCTCTCCCAGGACACGCCACAAGACTGCTGTGGGGGGTATTTGCCCATAGTCACCACGCTGGGCAGGCGGGTTGATGACCGCAGTTTGTATTTTGGACTATGTTGTCAATATGGGAGGCGCTGCCGCCCACCTCCCGGAAACCCTTAATCGCCTCGTACGATACCCATGGGCAGACATGGGGTGGTACGAATACTACTCTGGCGGCACCACGCGACCAACCATAGCAGGGATAGATATTGACTGAGAGAATGCCCGAGATCCTTAGTCGACTCTTAGGACGTGCACGGAAGGAGATTCAGCTAATGTATTCTAGTGAAGCCCCGTATCAGCACAAGACTAATCTAAAAATAATTACCTACTTTATGACACTACGGAATATCAGGTACCTAAGTTAATTGAACATTGAGGACAAACATTGTGACACGAGATTTATATATATTAAGATTAAGAATACAACTGTTAGTATTCTAGTTTGAACGACTCAACTTTACAACACAGTGGGGTAAAACCGAAAATTCTCAAAATTTATGACTTTCCCTTTAAAAGCCAGTCGAAGGAAATCATTAGCATTTTCTACAATAGGATGGTAAGTTCTCTAAAATGCAATAGGGAGGGGACGCTGACCTATCGATAGACCACTTTGTCCACTAATGGACGGGACGGCATTTGAATATTGTTTTAATTGGTTGAGACTTGGCTATAGTTGAGCAGAATAGATTGAGGAATTGTGTTTTAAACTTTTGTGATAGAATACAGAAGTGATATAAATGAAACTAACTTAGACATTTTTAATTGTAATCATGACAAATTTATGAAATATGTCCGTAGATAATTTTGGGATGATTAATTTCTTTCCTTAGTCTAGTATCACGTTTAATTGTTTTTCCGCTTATTAATTAATTATTACTTATTCTATTGTTGGCATTATTGTAATAAATGATTATGTATGATTTGCATGCACCTACTAACACACTCACCCCACTCTGTATCCCTTACTAACCCTTCTAATAATTCGTTTTAATTTTCAATTTATTTAGTCACCAATGTGTACGTTTTATTATCTAATGCTTGTATGTATGCATGTCCCTGGGACATTGTCTAGATTAAGACCTTCATGTAATTTTATATTATTTATAATGATAATGTTCTGTTATGCATATTTAATTTGAAATTTAAAACATCTGATAACCAACATTATCTCCTTAATTTCTTAAACAACTCTAATATTACAATCAAACCTCGTTAGAGAGTAAGCATATTATTTGCTTTAAACTAAGCAACAGACAAAAAAACAAAATGAACTGACATAAGAAAATACAATGTATTTAAAAATAAATTTTCTTAGTATGAGCAAACAACCACTATTCTGAGTTTTCCACACATAATGCTACTTTACACCTCATGTTAAGTTATTCCATTCTTCTGATTCATCCCCTACTTTCTTTTTTCTTAGTCTCTATTTTTATACTCGTAATAGTATAGTAAGGGAACCCTTGAAAATGATTAAGCTGATCACGAATCCACATGTGATTAACATGTCGTGCCTCACAAGCACAAATATCGATAGTTCAAACATCGACTTACACACAACCCTATCCATAGTCCCGGTATAATTGCAGAGCCACATTCGGGGGTTCCAGCCATAAATTATGCCTTTTATACACACGACTTTAAACCCTATTGCCTATTATTACGTACCGCATTACAAGTGATTACAATATTGAATTATTACGCATAATTATATTGCTGTGAATTTAAGTGCATGTACAATAATGTACGTTACAGATAGGCCGGAGTTCTGGCATGAAATAATAATATAATTCTAAAACATTAATATACGAATAGAGATTAAATATTTACAGCTTTAAACACCAACATTTCAAGTTTGTAGGTACAACATAATAATAACTTGTGTTTTAATAGACTAGCCGCCGCCCGCGTGAGAGTGCATTACTCCCGTGCGAAGCCGGAGCGGGTCCCTAGTTATACATTATAAACCTTCCCTGTGGTTCACTCTATCTACGAGTATTTAATAGGGTTGGTAAAAAAATATCGATATATCAAAATATCGATATATTTTCAGAAAAATATCGATATAAATTAGCGATATTTTTTCCTGCGATATATCAATTTTCGATATTTATTTTCAGATATCAAAATCGATATATTTTTAAAGCTCTGCTGTCTGGCGTCTGCTCATGCGTCACATCATGTTTTTGACCAATCCGATTTCTTAAATTTAGAAAATATGCAGTAGGCTGTATGGGTTTAGTTTCTTTGCTTCAAATACAAACAAAAATTAAAAAATTACACTCTATGACTTGTTTGTCTATGACAATGACATTGCTTGTTGGTTTGGTTGGTATCACTGCATTTTAGTTTAGAGTGTTGGTACGAACGTTGTTTTGTTGTGTTGTCACGAGTAAACTAAGCATAGCTTATTGTTATTTTTTTGTGTGAATTGTATTTATGTTAAATGTCATGTCTGCTGTATGGAAGTTAGCGATAATTTTGGCAATTTTTATAAATAATTGCAAATTGGGCAATAAATATCGATTTTTTTTGGGTGATATATATCGATGTATTTGAAAAATATCGATACGATAAATATCGATATTTTTTTTCCATTTGCCCATCACTACTATTTAAAAAAAAACCGCATCAAAATCCGTTCCCCAGTGGTTTAACTGAAACTACTGTATGTATTTCACTATTATATACTTGAACTGCCTATAACAAAAAAAACTTACATTATGTATGGGGCTCACAAAATGAAACGATATCGCGTTTTAAAATTTTGTGTGCTGCCATCTAGTAACCATAGAATGGAACTAAACCACTATACACTTAAACACCCAGTTTGAAAGATCTTAGCATATACATGCATATACGTCCCTATATAGGGACGGACAGCAGAAAGCGACTTTGTTTTATAATAATAATAATTTTCATAATAATAATTTATTTATTCAAGAAGTTTCATATAGTACATATCTGAGTAGGGAATATACAATAATTAATTATTTTAGTCTAACTTAAAGATATCCTCCCTTAATGGCTAGAGATTAGTGCAATATTTTTATTTAGAATATCTGCTGCTAAACTAGGCTTCATGCCTGTATTTCAGCATACAGCGCTCTTCCCTGCTATTACTAGTACTAGCTTCATACTAGAAGATTTAAAGTAGACCTCCTTTATGAGCAAAATAAAATTTATAAAATTATACATCTATAGGTATGTACAGTGATGAGGAACAATGTAAAAATATTTAAATCTAAAATATTGTGTGTGTAAAAAATATGTAGTGATTTACTAGATACATATAGGTACATAAAAACATGGCTGTGTTTCCAAAATGGCAGCCAGAATTGCAGGATCGCGAATGAGGTCCTACAGTCATGATTAACATAGCGGAGGCGTGTGTTAATAAAGTTGCTAGCTTTTCGCCTGAGAGAACTCACTTATATTAGTCGACTCTTACGACATGCACCGAAGGATGTAGTTAAGATAGATTTACTAATATATTTTTAATATTATTATGCTTTATTGTACACAGTAAAGTTTTCACAAATAAAGTTTATGGCGAAGAAAATGTACAAAGGCGTGCTTATCGCTAAAAGAGATTTCTTCCAGCAAACCAATCGTGAAAGAGAAATAAACATAAGAGGTAGGTATGTGTGCACACAAACAGACCAATAAACTAAATAATTAAATGAAAGAAAAGACATAAACCTAGAATAAACAAAAATACCTAAAAATACGACATAAATATAAATGCCTAAATAAATAAAAAAGATAAGCACAGATAAATAGCATACATACTTATTTTTTTTACTTATATTTTTTACATTGTTTACTGACTCTTTATTCAAAGATAAAAAAATATTTTCCAGCTTTCCACGGGGACAGTGCACGAGGACAGCTAAGTATTATCACATTAACCAACGTTTTAAACTCTGATTCAACCCCCTCTCCCCCCTCCCAGTCCTCACGCTTAGTTAGGCCACAATCGGCGCGCGACGCTCGTCCGCGCCGGCCCTAAACTTGTTTCACTGTGCACACAGCCTAATTATTGTCAAATTATTACGAAGTAGCTGTTACCCGCGACTTCGTCTGCATAAATACATATATTATATTCATGTACATATGGCTGTATTCTATAAATATCTCCTTCTTCTTCAGCCTATTTATTTGCTGTCCACTGCTGGACGTAGGCCTCCCCCAGGGGCACGCCACAAGGCTGCTGCCACAGGGGGGTTTTGCCCATAGTCACCACCACACTGGGCAGGCGGGTTGGTGACCGCAGTGTGATTTTCGGACTATGTTGTCAGCACGGGAGGCGCTGCTGCCCACCTCTCGGAAACCCTTAATCGCCTTGTACGATACCCACGGGCAGGCAGGGGTGATACAAACTCTACTCTGCCGGCACCACGCGGCTATATGTATGTACTGGCTATCCCATTTAGAAAACATAGCTATGTGGATATATCGCACCTTCTCGGTAGAATAACGGCACAATTGCTTTTTTGAAATTTTGACATTGTGTTCCTTTTCTACGGTAGAACAAGGGCACAATAGCTTTTTGCAATTTTCAACAACCGTGCCTCTGTTCTACTGAAGGTACAATATGTACCTATATTTAAAAGGAACCATGACTACAGTGTCATATTTTGCTGTTTCACTGACAACCTTACACTCTATTCCCCTGCCTATCAGACTATCAGGACAATTGAATTGGGATCGCCTCAATGCGTATCCAGGGTCACTCGAATGCCCAGGGGAATGGACCTTATGAAGTTATGATACGGACGAAATTCGTATTTCGTAGCCTGACCTTAAGGTATATTCAGTTATAAGGAGCCTAATCATGTTATATATAGGCTCTATCCCGGTACAGGGTGTAATGCAAGGTAAAATAAATCCAGTAAAACGTTAATTGGGCACTGTATGCACTTTGCGAGTGAGTGCATTGAGTAACCGGGATTGGCTCACCACACATTCCCGCCACTGCAACTCCCGTAAGCCAGGAAGAGGCGACCAGAAAAATACAAACAAAGCATAAAAAATAATAATTCCGCGTGCACCTAACAAGCGACTATAAAGTATTGAAACTAATATATTGTATTGATAGCTAATTGTCTTTTTTTAAAGTATTTATAAGTTTACAGTTTGTATGAACGGATTGTGTGATTGAACTAGAAGATAAATTGGGATAATCACGTCCATATACAAAAAGGTTCAAGTATGTTTGGGCCAAAATCGTAAAACCTGAATACATACATACATAAAATCACGCCTTTTTCCCGGAGGGGTAGTCAGTCATCACGGATTTCCACTTGCTACGGTCTTGAGATACCTCTTTCGTTTTATCTACTTTCATGATATTCTTCATGCGCGCTCATTGAAAACTTTCACATAAATAAATATAAAAATAAATGAATATTCACACACTACACAACACATTAACCTAGTCCCACAGTAAGATCCCTAAGGTCTTGTGTCGTGGGTACTAAGCGACGACGGTATATAAATACATAGATAAGTATAAAAACATCCATGACTCGGAAACAAACATTGATATTCATCATATCAATGTTTGCACCTACGGGGATTCGAACCTAGGACCTATGGCGTCGCAGGCAGGGTCACTACCTATTAGACCAGTCGGTCGTCTATGAATGAAATGCCCCTATAATGTGACATTACGAGCCTGTATCATGTATTTGTTTCTCGGAAAATATTTAAGTAGAAGTATATTTCATTCAAAGCAATTTTTCATTCATACTGTTGAAAATTTCTCATGATTAGCTGGGTGCTAAAACTATCCAATCGTAAACAAGATACGCTTAGCCCATTTGAGGTGGCGGACAAAGCGCGCGTTTGTAACGCTGCGATTAATCTGCCGATAGCGATCTATTGGAGGCGCCGCAAATTGGCGGTCCCCGGCTCTGATTGCACTGCAGTGGGTGCCATGATGCTGGAAGTTTTAGTGGATACGGTATCCGAGTAAAGGCTGATACAGTATTAAAGATTTATTGACCAAACACTATTGCAGTACAGCAGTATTACTACTGCAGTGTAATGTTAATAGACAGTCGGACTTTGATTGACCAATTCAGGTAAAGTCGAGAAAATGCACACAACAATAATACCTTAAACGACAAGTGTTCGTGCATAAAGATTATAATGAGAGTAGATGAAGCGAAAGAGTATAATTCAGGCCTGTACCAGCAAGTCCGTGATTTCTGCCTTTTTTTTCGCAAAAGAGGCATGATTTTATGTAGGTACCTGGTTACCTGGTAGAAAATACAACAAAAGGCGTTAAGAATTTTATGTGTACATATGCGTATGTATGCAATAGGTATTTATTAGATATTGCACTTACATCAAATTCAATTCATGCAATACCTACTTTAAATAAATAACGCATCCAACTTTCGAAGCTTCACAAACGCTTAGGTGCAGCACAAGATTATTATATTGTTGTCGGTTAGTCAGAGCGATGCCATTTCATGCCACTCTCAATGTTACTTGGGATCAACATGGCAGTTAATTAATTTTCGTTAGTCATGTTTAGAAAATAATGGATAGTGTTTGGTGAATTTGGAAGATTTTGCAAGTTGACTTATAGCCTCTTCACTAAGAAAAATGTTTGCTATTATTATTATTTTTTTAATTTATTTCAGATTTTTAAAAGAATAACAATTAGGTTCAGGGTGCCATTAAACCGGAGGGGTTTCACTTGGCGCCCTTTATGTAACTATTAGTTATAAATTACTTACTACATTTATTCAGTACCTACACTCAGCCTGGGACATATTTATACGTTTCACCGAATAGCTTCTATTACCGCTTTTTCTTTTTTTTTATAAACACTTATCTATTCGCAACCGTCACTTTTATTAGACATAGCTACAACAATATATACACTACACTGCATAGATAGTACCTATGGGCGTGCACGGCTTAGTATTTACTATTAATATATTAATAAACTACAAATCATAATAGGTAAATAATTATTGATTTTTTGGTCTTTTCTCTTTGTTGTCATAATTAAGTTCTGTAAACATACTTATGCGGTGCACCGCATTAGAGGGTTGGATAATTTTATTATTTTTCTGTTGGATTAAAGTTATTTGATTTTCTCCTGCGGCAGAACATCCCCTTCAAATGTCACACAATAGGGTGACTGTGGTGTGATTTTGTTACTTTTTTGATTTCTTTTGTTTGTTTATTTTAAAACGTTGTACAGTTTTAATGGTACCCTTGTTTTATGGAGGAAATTTCTCTTATTGCTAAGCTCTCCTAAGAAAGGCTTATTTTTGGATTATCTATTAAGTCACTTGGCTAACTGCATGAAGAATATCATGAAAGTATATGAAGCGTGTTAGGTTAGGATTATAGCAAGTCGATATCCGTGATCTCTGCCTACCCCTCCAGGAAAGAGGTGTGATTTTTATGTTTGTATGTAAATAGATGAAAAAAAAGTTCTTGGTAGAAATTCTCCAGTATCGCGTCTTTCGAGACTATACAACCAATGCCATCATCTGACTGACCTTCACTTTACAAGTGAGGGCCAGTTCCGCAACGCAGTCATGAGACTTAATTGAAATACCTCCTATGTTCAGTGTGTCTGTCTGTCTACTTCATAATCTTATTTCCAAATAATAATAAAAAAAAGATAAAATTTACAATTGATGTCAGCTTCTGTGTTTTTTTTGTTTTGCTATTATATTGTTGATATATATTGTATTACTATTATTTATATTGTAATTACCTACTATCTTGTTGCATGTTGTGTTTGCCTCTAATTAGTTATGCATTTAGTTATTTTTGTTATCACTTATTTTTAGTCGTAAGAATATTGTAATAACTGCTGGCAAACCTTATTAAATAAAATAAAATAAAATAAATCACATTTTTCGAGAATCATAACGTAGACATTGCGGACCTCTAGTTAACCTTATAGAGTGCTTCACAATGTAACATCGTTTGGCGTCGACGTTCGTTGAGATGTATTGATAAATTCTCGACAATGAAGGTTTCCAGGCGGAGCGAAATCTATAGAATCGATCGAAAAATAATGTTACTTTGTCCAAGATATCGTCATAATCATTTACAGCCCTGAGAAGTCCACTGTTGGACATAGGCCTCCACTCCGACCGGTCGGAAGCCGCCTGCATCCAACCGACGCCCGCGACCTTGGCCGGGTCGTCCGCCCAAGATAAATCATATTCTAAAAGCGATGCTTATGAGCAGTTATCTTTTATTATAATAATATACCTGACATGTCTCCATAAACTTAATTTCGCAACAAGTAAACAATCACATAAAACAGAAGCACCATAACTGAAGTGACAACAACATAACCCCTCTTGCAACATCGGTTAAGCTTCACAGATTATATGCAGGCAACTATTCATCTTTTACATCTACCCTTATAAATACCAGCACTTTAAACGCAAATATCAACTTTAATCATTGCAGCATACAATTCAAATTTGATTGCGACTTAAACCGTACATAGGACGATTTAAACAATTGGACCGATTTAAGCAAAAATGATTCAGTCCACACTAACCTCATTTCGAGATAATAGAGTTTAAAGTTTATTTCGGTATTTCTCTGGCTTTGTAGTTCTAAATGTTATGTTTTTAATTTTATGTTATTCTAAGTGTTCTAAACTAATTTACATGCATGTATTTAGTAAATAAATTTTAATAGTTTCGTAGATATTCAAGAAAACTTGCGCGTGGATCATTATTACATAATACATTTTGTATGGAATTAGCTGTGTAGGCTGCGGAAAGAAAAATGCAAAAATGTTCCAAACTATGACAAAAATAAAAGCTTAAAAATGTTTATTATTTTTATTTTATTTAAAAAAACACAAATGTTACCCTACTCCTCATCCAAATCAAAGTCGGGTTCATCACAATAACCATCTATATCGTCTATTATTGCATCGTCTCCCTTCAGTTTTTTATAATAACCAATGCAATCATTTGGTATGAGATGGAATAACGATTTCAAATCGTTTAACTTCTTTTTGTTAATCAGTTTTCCTGAAGGCCATAATTCTTGCAAATCTTCTTCTATGACACCCAAATCAACACCTTTTAATTTCTTTTTAATATTCAGTTCTTTGTAGTCCTCATTAAAGGAAGTTCTCATGAACAAAGAATGTTGAGTCTTTTTTGTGATTAAAATTTCTTTTGTTTTGAGCCAGTTTACTTTGCTCTTATCATTAAATATTTTTCTATTAACTATTTTCTTTTCTAGAATTTGAGATCCAACAAAATCACAACTTTCCATTTTATGGACCTGTAAAGGATTTTTGTTTTTGCATTGTTTCATAATGGCAATATAATCATCCACGGAGTATATCCTTTCATATTGCTTGAGTCGAGTCTCAATTTTAGCGAAGTCGTTGTCATTTGGTAGGAAAGTGTGTCCTGATTCTAGGTAACGGAAGCTGATTGTCTCGAGAGTGGGGTGTCTATTTAATAAAGCCTTTAAAATCAAAACGATTTTGATATTCCTGTTTTGCCCTCCGCAACAGTCACTCCACAAAATCAATTTTTTTACTGTAGGAGGTAGCACGCACTTAATATATTTCCTCAAACATGAACCCACTTCTTGGGCCCCTCTGCCTGCCTCGCCTTCAGCCCAAACAAAACAATTCCCAACACCGTTGGAAGCCGAGTGTATACCGCAGTTGTATACCCATAACTGCCTTTTGTAGAAAACTATATTGGTCGGTATTCTAGGTAAAGGCAAGGTTTTCTCCAAATCGTAAGTCAGACATTCAGTTTCTTCACAAGTTTTAGCCTGTTCAAAATCTTCCTTCAGCTTCTTCCTTAAATCTTCGGCAATTTTTTGGTGTTCTTCTTTTTCTCTTTGGGCATTTGCTCTTTCAGCTGAGGTAGTAGAATTTTTCAATGTCATTTCATAAAGATCACATTTGTTACACGTGTCTTTCTTAAGGCTCTTGCACCTCAAATTGAATTTTTGTACAAAAATATGTCTAACAACATTGAAGGATGGACATTTTTCATCTTTTCCAAATTCTTTTTCGAATTCTATTTTGAACAATTCGTAGATTTTTGGTACCGTCATTCCTGGCTGCAGATATAAAGCATCGCTGTTCTTTTCTCTACGATAATGTGAGTCGTATTTTGGCAACCTTTTGATAACATCGATAATAAGCTCAATATGTCTTTGTGGCGTTTTATTCCATCCGCCTGCTGTTTCTCCTCTTTTATCTTTTATTTCTCTGTCATTGCGTTTTTTTCGAAGACTGACAGTAACTTTTTGAGGTGTTATTTGCAGAGTTCTACAAAACATGTCTCGACAAACAGGTATATTGCCAAGTGTATACGTGCGAATAAATTCGCGAGGTTTCCTCTTCGACGGGGAGCATAATGTAACGTAACTTCGTTTCTTTTTGCTTTCTGTAATGTTAGATGTTATGTACAAAACTTGAGCTGCGTACGATTCAAGATGTACGAATCTATGAAATTCTCGTTCCCTATCTTCTTTTGAAACTAAATTAGCACAATCTTTTTTGCATGAACATTTAAAATCTATGAATTTTTTAGATGATACTTCCTTCTTTTTAGTTTGGTAAGGTAAATTTTTGTATTTCCTTTCTTTAATTTCCTGACGACTGTATTTTTGTTTGAGTTTCCTTCCTCTTTTTTTACGACCTTCATTTTCGTTTTCTGGTGCATTCTCTAAACTGCATACGATATCGTTAGCAATTTCTTGTCGGTAATTAATTTGTTTTTCCGCTTCTTCACTTCCTTCGGTGTTATTTTCTGTTTCACGTTCTATTTCTTCCATAACATCTTCAACATTAAGTCTCTCCGTTGATTTTCTTTTTTCAGTTGCCGTACTCGGAGAATGGATTAATGCCTGTGTGGTTTTGATTCTTACTTCATCACAATCAGTGTCACTTTCTGAATCTGTGGTATCTTGTGCTATAAAATCTGGATCTCTTACGCTATCGTCACTGTTATATGTTAGGTTATCATTATCTTCTAATCTTAGTGATGTTGGTTCTTCAACTATTTGGTCTAATGCAATGTGCGTATCATTAGGAACACTCTTCATTATATAAGGAGTCAGAGGTGAATATGACGGCGGAGGAATTGACAAATTGGAAAGTAGCGTTGGACTAGTAACGCCATCATTATCTGAAAGATTAATTGCAATAAAATTAAGATGTTGATTATTGTATTTTGAACTTTAGTCTAACGAACATTTTACTGTCCTGGTATTAAATAGTACCTTACCTTCAGATATTCGTTTTTGGAAAACTTCACCAGAAGCCATTTGGCTAACATTGATTGGCGATTTGTTAACTTCGGTTTCTTCAATAGCATTCTCTAAAATAAAAGATCTTTCCCGATCTTTCAAGTTACGTACTTCATTCGTGCAATCTCGCTGTAAACAAGAGGCTAATTCCTCGTCATCACTTGCCTCGATATATGTTTCTTGTCGACTTTGAGTATTGTCAATGCGCTGAACTACTGTGCATTCTGACCCCGACATAGAGTTTATGACATCTTTTGGCTTAAAAGGGCATACCGTTTCCTCATCATTACTGTCGCTTGCTTCTACATATGTTTGCCTTTCATTAAAATGTGAACTATCTTTAATACTAACAATCCCCTGAAGTGGATTTTCAGAGCACCGTTCAACAAAAGAGTCTTCACAAGGTTCTTCAAGCATCTCATTTGTCAAAATGTTGAAAATTTTTTCCGTTTCTGGAGACATTTCTCTGATTGGCGATGACGTACAAGATTGTTGATTTTCGTCATCTGAAACAATATGGAGCCGTCGTGTATATTTTTATATCCCTGATAAGTACTTTAACTCTTTACGTTCCACCTATTTAAAATTACGTCGGGCCACGTTCAATATAGGGTCTCAAACAAAGCGCGAAAAAGCAAATCAGCTGTTTCACACATTTTGGTTAAGTAGGTATAAACATTTTGTATAAAACAGCTGTTTTTTTTTCTAAAAAACACTTTAAAAACAATGTGGAAATAAGTAGATACCTAGTATTATGTGTTCTTACCTAGCTTACTTTGAGCGGTTTGACGAGAGTTTTTATTGCAATAGTCTTTCTGAACCATCCTTATAATGTTATCACTCCTCTTACATTTCTTTGAGAGATGTGAATAATTAAGAAGCGAACCGCCACCTTCTACGGCAAAACAAAAAAAATGCAAATAGGTAAATAATAAGTAAGTAGGTACGTACGGTCGGCTGTAGTTAGATAGTAGGTAGGTTAGTTCCAAATAATTTGGAGCTCACCTATAGCTGTGTTTCTAGGTACCTACCAACTTATTCTGAGTAAAATGTATAGGTAGCAAGCCGGGCATAAAGGTTATTTAGCGGCTAAATATACCTAAAAGTTCATCCGTAGATTAAGTAGATAATGTCACCTGCACGTAATAGTAATTATTGTAACAAAATATGATTATAAAATACATAAACCACAGAAGTTACTGCAATGAAAACAATTTAAAAGAATATGAGTAGGTACATAAACACAACGCGATCGTAAAATATCTACGAGACATATTAATAATTATTACCAGTAGCTATCTACAATAATAAAATTACTTACCATCATCTTTTTGCCCTGCATCTGTTCTTTTACGTACACTTTTTAATATTGAATCTTTTCTATTCATTTCTAGGTTTAAGACTAAACTTTTGATAAAAACTCGAATCACCAACTTTACAAAACACAATTTAACAAATTCAATTACAATGAGATGTTACTCATGCACTTTTCTTTATTTTTACTACGCAGCAATAAATTTCACACAACGTTTCAATAGACGAGATCAGTACGAAATGACGACGCCCGCTCCCCACTCCGCCCGCTGCAGCCGCACATATTACGCGTTTGCAGCGGCGCGAGTAGGTAAGTTTATTTAAAGTACCTACCCACAACCTAATAAAGTAATAATGTTTGCAATGAGTGCAGTTTTTTGTTTTGAAAAATATTTAATGACACAATAGTATTTACTCAACAATTACTTAATAAACAAATTTGCCATAAATTGCGAAGTGGATCCTTTTTGTTTATTCAATTAAAGTATAATATAGTTTTCATTTCAAAATTGCAAAAACGTTTCAAGCTCTGAAGTTCATTTTGTGTTAAAATTTAAATGAAGAAAACACGCAGCAGCATTATTTGCAAAAAAGATTCAAGTGAGGTGGATCGTTTTCACTGCGCTTAAAGTTTTACAAAAACGATCCACCTCACTTGAATCTTTTTTGCAAAACTTTAGCGCATTTGAAATGGTTGGTTTAGAAATATGCAAAAATGATCTTCAATAAGTTTGTCTACATGACCACATTATTCTAAAAAAATAGAATAAATTTCATGCAAAACATACAATTTTATTGCAGGTACAAAAAAATGCAATAAAAGATAGAAGGTTTAAATAGTTATATACGTATTTCATTAAAGTTTTCGGTATAAAAATAATATTTTGTTTACTTTTTAGCCGAGATATTAATGATAATTTTATATTTAACCGTGAATCGTTTTTTAAGAATTGAATTTTTCGTTTTTCTTTAATTAAATAGAATAGTCATGTGGTCTGAATCAGTATACTTCTGTAGTCGAATGTTATTTGGAATTGAGTTAAAATGATTCAAGGTTATTGGAACATTTAAGCAGAATGATTTTTATAATATTTTCCATATTGTATAAAAAGCATTATTGTTCCAAGTTTGAATCATTATAGCAAAAAACAAAAAACCTATATCAGGGCAACCAAGAAAATGCAAAAATGATTCTAATAGCTTGAAACATTTATGCATTATGAAAAAATGATGTTCGCTATGACAGTTGTGGTTTGGACCATACGGATTTTCGTCAATTATTAACATAGAGTTCCGAGTCTTTGATATGTTAAAATATACCTTATTTAGAGTACATAAGTCACAAAAACTCGAAATTGTCGAGATTGTGGGTTGGATCATTTTTGCATAAATCGGTCCAATTGGTATAACGATGTTTGTACTCAAGGACTTGGTTTCTTGCCATAGTATATTGTATCCTAATTCTGTATGTATAAGGGTTATTTTGGTGTGTTTTAGGTGGGGAATAGAGCAGTAACTGTCAAACACAATAAAGGACAATGAGTGACAATGTGGTGTGAAATCTGTGAATAAATTAGATTTGTTTACTAGCGTACTGTATTGTATGGATTTAATTTATTTAAATAGACGAGGGCTTAAGGTTTTACTATTTCTATTAATAAAAAAGTGCTAGTAGTAGGTTTATTTGTAAAAAGAATTCCCTGATTTCATACAGTATTATTCTATATCACCAATATAATAGTAGATACTCTCTTTTTATTCTTTCTTTGCAAAGAAAAAATACAAAACAAATGCTATCGTATCCTCATACTACGAATTACCGTAGTTTGCTACGAAAAGTGCTTCTTCGTAGCATCTACGAAAACTACTACGAACTAACGATGAAATAAATTCTATTTGTATGAACTTTGTCCGCGTGTAATTTATAAATCTCGTTTTCTTATACACTTCCAGAAGAATATACAGGGTGTAACAAAAGGGGTCTGTTAAGCGAGAAGCTAGAAAATAGCCCACTAAAAGGAACCTACCCACAAAATTTCAGACTCGAAATCACATATTCATTATTCCAGATAGTATGGAGAATTCCTAAACAACTCAGGAATGTTCATACAATCTTGAAAAATAAACATGTGATTTCGAGTCTCAAATTTTGGAAATAGATTCTCTATAGTGGGTTATTTACATAGCTTTTCGCTTAACACACCCTTTCTGTTACATCCTGTATAGGTACTGGCTAAAATTTTGCTGTCAGTCAGTCAGTAAACAACATTTTTATATCTTCCTCAACTGACCACAACTTTACTACTAATTTAATTATTTATTTTTTATTTTATTATTTTCATGAGACACAAACAGTACTATTACACAAATATACGGGGTGTTTTTTTGTGGCCACCTTTAACGAAGGGTACGTATTCTATACATGAAATAAAGAAGTTTATGCCAAAAAAAATGCTGGATTTTTTTTTTTAAATTAAATTCCTTGATCGTGCGAAATTTATAGTGTCTAGTGTTTATGTTAGTTTTTTTATAGACAGATATTAATTATTTTTCGTGAAAAAATCCTGCTACGCGCGTCTATGTGCATTTATGCAGAAAAACGCAGTCTATTTACTCAACTTTGGACCCTAATATTTTGGAAACCAGACACTTCCCAGGTATGCTACCATGGAGAAAAATGATCGTGATGATGAGGAGATTCCGTAGTTTTCGGGAACGTTGACGACCAAAAATCACCTGTATACGGTGTTATTACAAAACAATTAGACGGCTGTCAAACGCGCGATTTAAAAAACCTCTATTATAATAACGTTTTAAGCCATCATAATGCTATTTAGACTTTGTTTAAAAACTGACACACGACAATGCTTAGCCTGTTTAACCTAAGTTTTGTCATTACAAAACAGTTGGAACACAATTGAACGCTTGTTTTCCAAATATCTATTACAAAAATTTATTTAGGCGTCAGCTAGAGTGAGACGCTGTATAGACAAGGTTTAAATATTGTCAAATAAAAAGGGTAGTTTTTAGATGGACAAAGCCTGGTGCTAATGCGAGGCTTCACTAGAATACATCAGCTGCATCTCTTTCTGTACATGTCGTAAGTGTCGTCTAAGGGACTCAAGGGCGATCGCTTAGGTGACGATCTAGCAACATGTTAAACATCATTTACTTTTAACCGTGCCATAGCGTCCTCTCAAGCGATGTGCGAGCAACTTGTCACTAAAGATTATCATCTAGTCCCGTAATAAAAGCGTAATACATGCTGAGAAACTGCTTAATATATATACAGAGTGTAACAGAAGGGGTATGTTAAGCGAAAAGCTACGTAAATAGCCCACTATAGAGAGCCTATTTGCAAAATTTGAGACTCGAAATCACATGTTTATTTTTCAAGATTGTATGAACATTCCTGAGTTGTGTAGTGATTCTCCATACTATCTGTAAAAATAAACATGTGATTTCGAGTCTGAAATTTTGTGGGTAGGTTCTTTTTAGTGAGCAATTCATCTAGCTTTTCGCTAACATCCCCCTTTTTTTACATCCTGTATAAGGCATATACCTCGTACTATGTTTAATTTGGTACACATATACTAGGTTGCAGAGCGTTGGGTTGCCAACCGCAATTAATGCGAGGAGCCTACTGTCGCCGAGATAACTATTAGCTTCCTCCGTAATTTTATTTGTTGTTATTAATACTTTAATATAATATAATAATAAACTAATATAATAATAAATTATAATTACAATATTAACTTTTATTATTAACATGTACTTTTATTATTTGATTGTATGTATGTATGTATCAATCAATCAATATGTTTATTTGCTCAAATATGTGTATATATACATGTTATTAATTGTATTTACAGCAAGCGTTCTACATACTCGTATTTCGTCATATCTGACATGCAAATTTTTATTCCATACAATTTAATATTTTTTAATATTTAATATGTATCTATTTATGTATGTAAGTATATTTTATATTTGTTAATTATAAAATTAACTAGCTCTAATTGTGTCTGTACACATTATTACCTTTATAACGTATTGGTCTCCCTTTGCTCTCTGGTATGCTGGAAGAAATCTCTTGTAGAGATAAGCACGCCTTTGTATGCATTTCTTCTGTAAATTTATCTGTATTAATTGTAATGTTTTGTATACAATAAAGAATAAGAACTTTCTTACAGAGAGATCTTGTAACTTTTAGGAGATATTAATATAAATTAATCATATTTCGATGTATAAAAATGCCTAGAGGAAGATATAGAGAACGATAAAATACATAAATTCAGACTCTAAAAGAGAATAAACAGAGCAAATAAATAAGATGTAGAATTAGAGGTTAGGATATTATAACCGTATGATTATAATCTTAAGAGTAATTATTCTGTTATCACGCGAAAACTGCAGTCATTGACATAGCTTTATTGCAATTTAAAAAAGAATAAATAGAAGTTTCTTATCAATTATACTCTACGTAGAGTCTAAGTATACATACATACAATCAGGCCTATATCCATTACGGGGTAGGCAGAGCACCAAGGGCCGATAGAACCACATGGTGCCACTTCTGACCAAATTTTGAGGGTATAGTTGAGATGTACAACTTCGGTTAGTAGTGATAGGTGGTCAGCCCATCGCCTACAAAACACCAAGACCCTCATAATAAGTCTAAGTATGAAGCCTAAAAAACAAACGACCACTTCATAAAACATCAGAAAACACGGACCCCATTGAAAATTAATAGCAAGCCACAGAGTAAAAATAATTAGATAATAGCGTGATCGAATTATGGCATTGTGACGTCACTTTTAGTTCGTGACTCGATTGCAAGCAACAATGGCACTGGCTTTGAAATTTCTAATAATATAATTTTATGGACGGGCTAAGTCATCATCATCATAATTTCAAAGATAGAAAGTTTTCTGCTAAATTGATGCTGCAGATCATTCCCCTCGGGGCATTTACTTAGATCACAATTTAATAACATTTTTAAGTACTGTGACCATTAAAACCATTCATTTTTTTAGGCAACATTTTAATATTATTAGAATACTGATTTTAGTTGTTCTTTATCAATTTATCTTGCTATCAGCTTCTTAATCTAGCTTCGAGTAATATTAGATTATTCTGGAAAACGTATTGGGTATATTTAAAAAAGAATGATTGATCATGTACTAAAGTTATCTGCATTTAATAAATATAACCCTCAACACAATTCAAATTCCTATGCACATCCACGTCTTGTCTGTATCATTATTTTGGTCGAAAGTTTTAAATTCGATTACGCAGTAGGGGTCTGTCATTAGAGTTTTTAGACCCCTTGTGTTATGGTTAGTTTGGCACTTTGATCGCGGCTGCTTCTAAAGAGAAGCTTGTTTGCGAATACAGACACAAAGATTAGATTTTTTTGTTTGTTCGTTATATTATCTCAGTATGTATCAAATCGTGTGTTAATTTCTTAAGAATGAGATTTATTGAAAATTTGTACTTACCTATGTACGAGTATTGAACTAAAATGATTTTGATTGAGCATAATTTTCTCACGTTATAAGAAAAAGTACATTATAAAATAAAATTCACACACTTCACAACACATTGACCTAGTCCCACACTAAGATCCCTAAGGTCATGTATCGTGGGTACTAAGCAACGGCATATAAATACATAGATAAGTATATAAACATCCATGACTCGGAAACAAACATCGATATTTATCACATCAATGTTTGCACCTACCGGGATTCGAACCCAGGACCTATGGCGTCGCAGGCAGGGTCACTACCTACTACACCAATCGGCCGTCTACATTAAAGACATTTAAATATTGTTTCGAGAATTAGCTGAAGTAAATTATTGTAATCTACTCTAACGACCATTAAAGCCACTATAATTAAATTCAAAACATTTAAAAAATCATCATACGTACTTCCGAAATATAAATGATGAAATTATCAGTCTATAGTCGGTACAGTTTCTAGATTTTTCTAAATACCTAATTAACCTAATTGCAGTGAACTTTACAAGGCATATTTTTATAATCCCCGTCTTTATAAAAAGAATGACCTATCTTATTTATATCCCTCCACCCCTTTCGCTCCGCTAACCCTTCACAGTCATATTTTTACCGATTTTCATAAAATATCACCCAAAAACGTCGCAACTTCGCAAAGTACATTTAATTGATAAATTAATTTCGTTAAAAATCAACCGACTTGTACATTAAAAGTTTGTTCATTAATAAAGTGGGGTTATTAGATATTGTTTTTTTCCTTGTTTTTTTTTTAAAGCAAGTAACGAGTTATAATGTATATTGAAACCTAAGGTGACTTAATTATTTATATACATAAAGAAAAAACACGTTTAGTACAGTTCTATGGTAGTACCAATAAAAAATAAGGCTTTACAAAGGATATCTAAAATTTTGATTTCAATATAAAAAGTGCAATTTACCTACTTCAAAAGTGACTTTTTCTTTGAATACATAGGCACTTCAAATTTTTTGTTATATGTATTGTATGCGGGTGAATTTCAACAACCTCGATTTTTGACTAATTACGCTGGCGAAATTTTATATCCACTTTCTATAACTTTTTTGTATTCGAAGTAATAGCTAAAAATATATAATATTCAGTCATATGGTACACATTTTTAAAAACGTATTATTTCTTGAGATATCTGCATTTAAAAATTTCAATCGCCACCGATATTATTATCAAACCACCGAAATTGTTAATCTCTCCACTGAAATTTATTACAATCAGCGGAATTATAAATACAGGAGAACATCATACGAATTACCTATTTATTTATTTTATAAGAATATGAAAACTTTAGATTTTTCGTTTATTAGTTGGTAATAATGTTTATCATCATGATTATAGCTTAGAAACTATGATAACAAATTTAAGGAACACGTTAACAGGGAAATATTTTATTACATACTTTAAAATGCTTCCTAGTGACTTTTTTCTTAGTATAAAACGTAATGGCCATGGTATCTCCTATAAGATCTCGCAGTTTTGACTACACCATTTCAGGAACCTAGCTGTATTTATTTATATGTACGTAAAAATCTTCGAAAACCAGAAATAAGGATCATTTCTTTTCACATTTGAAAGTGCACCTCGTTAGCTACCTTTATATATAAGGAACACCCCATCCGGAAATTCACAGTGTCGGAGATATGACATTTTTTTTAAATCCTTTTAGATGAGTAGAATGGCATATAAGAAATAAATCACATTTTATACTTTGACCTCCCAAAAATCTATCAACATGGAATGGTCAAGCAAAATTTGTTAAATGTTTTTGCCAATTAAGCCCCTACTCTTTCAAAATAATATACTGCGTCATGCGTACCCTTTATCAAACTAAATTCCTTATTTAATAAGCTACTCAAAAAGGTGTAATTTATTATGAGAAAGCTTACTAGCAGCTGACCAATATAGGTTTCAAAAAATACATTCCGTGGCGCTACAGCCTATAGCAGTGTTATATTGAGGCAAGTAGAATGTAGAACTCTTCTGTTATCATCAGGCGTACTTGTTCAAGCTACTCGGGTTTATCGCAAAGTTACTCGGGTTTATAGTAGCAATTTTGGGTGGTTTCCTTGAGTTTGAACCGAAGGCCAAGTCATAATCAATATCACAAAACGTGGGATTGAAGTAGATAATAATTATGTGCATGAGTACACCTACTAGGCCAGTAGAACATTCAATATATAGATATTTTTTCTGAGAACAGTCAGGACTCAGAAAAATATTATATTCTTATTGGTCAGCTATTAATATTGAGAGATGAATCTTAAGTGCCTGGAAGAACTTAGTTCATTTAGGAACGGTTCCCTTCCTATGATCTTATAATGTCTACTTGTCGATATGTGTGCTTATGCTGTCTATCGATTGACCTACAATGCTCAGACTGCATCAGGAACACCATTAGGTATGCTAATCGCCTACCAAAAAGGAACTGGACAGTAAAAGTGCCGGCCATGTTAGTCGTTTAGACACCGAAAGATAGACGAACAGTGCAACTGGCTGGATGCTACAGAGCGGCTGCCTGGGGTAGGAGTAAGACGAGATGGAGGTGGCGGTATGACCTCGATTCGAGTTGAACTGCATCATGAAAAGGCCTTTTGATAGCAGTAAGATTCCTATGCTATAATATATATATTATTATAATATTATAATATATATATTATTATAATAATTATATATAATATTATAAAGCTGAAGAGTTTGTTTGTTTGTTTGATTGAACGCGCTAATCTCCGGAACTACTGGGTCGAATTAAAAAATTCTTTTTGTGTTGGATAGTCCATTTATCGAGGAAGGCTTTAGGCTATATACCATCACAGTGCGACCAATAGGGACGAAGAATAAGAGGAAAATGTGGAAAAAACGGGGAAAATTATTCAACTTTGGAGACTTCCGTTGCGTGCGCTGCGTAAACGGTTCAAGTTATCCAAAAAATATGTATGAAAGAATAAAATGACGTAGAAATGATATGAAAGAAAAAAATTGAAGGTCTAGACTGCCTGATGCAGAACCCTTAGCAGCCCAGCTAAACTTTGAGAGATATGAAAATACCGTCTTAGGAAAAGTTGCTCAGCATGATAAGCACTTTCTAATAACGTAATAAAATTGAAGGTCTAGATAACCTGATGCAGAACCCTTAACAGCCCAGCTAAATTTTGAGAGATATGAAAATACCGTCTTAGGAAAAGTTATTCAACATTTTAAAAGAATTCAATTCCCTGTTAAGTTATCTTTTGCTGTAACAATTAATAAATCACAGGGGCAAACGTTTAAACACGTTGGAATTGACTTACGTCAAGACTGCTTTTCACACGGCCAATTATATGTCGCGTTGTCAAGATCGGGTTGCGGAGAAAATCAGTATGTTCTTCTGCCACAAGAAAATAAAACAAAAAATATAATTTACGCAGAAGTACTTTAAAATATTTTATTCTGTTTGTTGACGCGGACGAAGTCGCGGGCAACAGCTAGTATATTATAATGTCAGTTCATCAGTCATCACCTTTGTATTTTTTAAATTTGACTACAAACTTAGGTTACTTGTTAAAAAAGGTTGTCGCGCCATAGGATAGCACTTTTAAAATTCTTATTAGTCAGCTGTTGGTAAGCTTTTTCATAATTATACCTTTTGAATTTAGTTTAATTAAGTGTGCGAATTACATGAAATCATTATTTTGAATGAATAGGAATGAATCAGGAAAAAAAATTATAAACCTTTCGGTAATTGTACTTTGACAATGCCAAGTTGATGTCTGTTGTTTTGTCTCCAATGATTATTTATTTATCTAGTTGAATTACTGAAATATACACGTATTTTAGTTTTTTATGCATTTCCATTTAATAATAAGGTGATTTTAAAAACATTACAAAATGGGGCATAACCCTGAAGCCGTAATTTTTTTAATGGGTCTTCCTACCCATGAAGGTAGAAAATGGGCTGTACTTTTACATCTCAATAGAAATAATACCCGTTTTCCAGTCATCCTGTATACAAAAAGACAAAATATCAATTACGGTGACATTATTATATTACGGTGGCCCTCTTTTTTGCCACCGGAGCCACTGGAGTTGCGACACCGTACTTAGAATTAAGTTACAAATTTCAAATTATAACGGACACTATTATTTTAATTGTAATAATTCATTTGCAATTACGTCGATACATCTAATCTTTAATCATCTGTTAAATTTCTTTTTAAACAGCCTTTTAGTTTTTTAAATACACATGACACCGTTATATGATAAATTTGTATTCCTGCGCCACCGCAGGTTATACTTACGTTTTTGGCGGGAAAACTGTTCAGTGTATCAAACATCCTTGTACTTGGTATACGATGGCTTGACAGAGCAGTGCGGGGAAAGATAGCTTAGCATCTATCTCATTCATTATGATGAAATAGTGTAATGTTCAAAATGCGCCAGCGTTATTGACTTTTTCCGCGGGACATTTTTAAAAAGCTGTTACAGGTACTACCGGGTTAAGTTAAATTACTGCTCATGGTGTAAATAATAGTGTTATTTAATGTATTTTTAAAATATGTATGTATTCTATTAAATTAATTCACCCGAAAATTTAAATAGCCAAATTTATTTTTGCAAATGAAGTGGGGACATAGCACCGCAATTAGATTTAGAGCCTTTGATAATTTTTTTAATGCGTAAACAAATAGATTTTGGTCTTAAGTTTTAAACGTTAGTCTAGATCACTGTCTGAACTTAATGAAAAAAAATTAATAAATGTGCATTTTGCACTTTCCACTACGATTTTCATCCACGCCGCGCTAAAAACGTACCTGGGAAATTCACCCATGCCACTATTGTTTCACTTCTCAACGAGTTACAAACAACAAGTGCTCATTATAATGAAGGAATTTAATGTAAGTACGAGAAACTCACAAAATGGAACCCTAAGTTCGGGAAAACTCTGTAATTGACTAAGTACTCACCGGATTTTGAATTCTAAAGATACTTTTGAAACCTTTCAATATAAGTTACAAGTTGTCTCGTGTACGACAAACTTGATTTGATTTATTTATTTTAGATTGTTGATAGTTACCTATTTTATAGTTTAATAGATTTCTAATCTATTCGTAAATATTTCACCTAGATTATTGACAATAAAAAATATGGGATAGTGAATGAAAATAATAAGGTGCAGAATGAACGAACGAGTATGAAGAGGAAGAATTTGCTAGATTTTCTCTGATAAAATTAGACAATGTAAGTAATTATAGAGCGGATGAATATTAAGTGACCTTCATCAAGTAGAAAAAGGTCAGGACAGTTAGCATAACATTCAAATACCTCAAAATAAAATAATCCGCCGAAATAACCCAGTCTGTGAATTTAATTGAAACCATTCCGTTTCAGAAACTTGTCTGCTTCTAGAAGAATGTTATAATACTTTCGGGTTAGCGTTCGGCAAGGGCGTTCTATTTATCTTAGTGCCCGGAGTCTGCGATCCGTCTGGATGTTACCCGAATCTCAAATGCGAACTTTCTTGGCTCTGAGAAATGTATAAATTGTTGAGATATTAGGTACTCAACTTAATTTTGCTATTTATACTCCATCCATGAATAAAATTGGAGTGTGTGTTTGTAATATTAATATAACCGTTTTTACTAAATGCGTTATGGGTGTTTGCACGGTAGGTAATCAAAACATCATTTATACCATTTTTGTCTATCTGTCAGCTCACCTTAGTTAAGATTAATATCAGAAACGGATGGACCGACTTTGACGGAACTTTCAATGGCAGATAGCTAATATAAGGAGTAACTTCAGCCCACCTAGCATGACCACTCATTGTGGATATCGTATCGTACGATATCGAATTATCTCTATACAAAATTCAACATGGCGGCTATATTTATCGTTATTTGACAGGCTAAATGTCGATAAATCGGTTTATCATATCGTGTTTCGCAGGTCATGCTAGGCTTGCAGGCTACCTTTATACCTATATTATATTTGACATACTACTTATAATACTTGACATACTTATAGAATTGATTTGGGCATATTTGTGATTATTTAAAGTTTTTATAAATTTACTTGTATTTTTATGTGATTTCAAACACAATGTTTATTAACAGAGAAGTGTTTTTATAAAAACACTTCTCCATTAATATAATCCGTTAGGATATGGTTGATCGTTTCATCTTTAAACATTGTGCTGAGGGATTCAGCTTAGTTTGCCGAGATTTGGCTAGTATATAGCTATTGGGATGAAGAATAACGTTGCCAATATGTAATTTAGAAAAGAGATGGTAAAATTCGTCATCCGAGTAATTGACCCGGTGGCTTAGTGGTTATAGCGGCTGGCACGGTTTGCAGTGGTCGTGGGTTCGATTCCCAGTCGGGTGAAGAATTTTTTCCATATTCTTTATTAATAATTTTACAATGTTTATTGTTAACTAAATAAATGAATTATGAATTATTCCAGAAATTCTCGCAGGAACGGGAAATTAAGGAGAATATTAAAGTTCACGCAAACTAAGTCGCAACCGGCTGCCAGTTTATGATAAACTAACGATGGGGTGAACTAACTAAAATATAGGAGAAAACTGTTGAAATTACATTGATAGCTTCATGTAGGTATTGTCTCATTTTATATAGGTAAACTAAGAATCATTTAAATTTATATTAAATTAGTTATATTTTTCTCTCACGAGCACTTCGAATCTGTTAAGGTAAGTTTTTAAAATAATTATAATTATAATTATTTAAAAATATATCATTTGAACAGATATGTAAAACGAATCTAGGATAAATATAAAAAAAAGCTAACGGAACCTTCTGCTATAAATCCACCCCCTGCAAAAGGGTAGAAAAAACTAATTACGCCATAACCTTTGTCGGACCGCGACCACCCTTCATGATTTAGTGCTGCGGGGTACTGACCACCATCTGAAATAGCCTATTTGTAATCTATTATTTTTTTAAGTGTTATGCTATTTAGTATATGACAATGGGCGTTTTTCCACTAGACGATACGGCCACGATACGACCACAACAACGACACGACCACGGCTTTTTTGGAAGCAAAAAGCAAAAATGACAAAATGTCGTGGTCATGTCGTCTAGTGGAAAATCGCCTATTGTATACTTGCCATAATTTTAGAAAATTTTAATGGATCAAAAATCACCAAAGCAAGTTGAATAATTCATATTGTTATATATCAGCTAACCTTATTGGATAATAATTTTGTTATTTTACTATTCTTGTGCTTGAAAAGCGGCGATAGGCTTGCCCTTTTGGAAATAATGGGAGTGATGTACGTAAGTAATGTACGGTAACGTCTATACAAGGCAAGCCCTAGACTGGTCTCCCCAAGGCTTTCCTTAAGCGCCGCCGCCCTAAGCAGTCCTGGTGGTGGACGATCATCGCACAGTTGTAGAAGTACGTAAGAAAGATCTAGATCAAAATAACGGCGCACTGTGGAACAAATCTAGGGGACAAAGGACCTTGAAGGAGCTATGTATGCTTATACTACAGCAACCACCCCTGAGATTGCAAAATCAGTAAAGAATAAATCAAGTCACAATCTTTCTCAAAATATATAAATCTATTCTATACATATAATAAAAATGTAACGGATCGCTGTCTGTACATGGAAGATATATGAGAAAAAATATTGTAGGAGACCCAAAATGATGATTTTTGGAATTTTAGTCTGTTTGTCTGTTTACCGGTTTGTCTGTTGTCTGTCTGTGCGTTTGTACACACTAATCTCAAAAACGGCTGAACCGATTTCGATGCAAATTTCAGAAATATATTGTGACAGGTCCCACTTAACATGTAGGCTACTTTTTATCCCAGGAAAATATTTTTTTCCCGGATAAATTCGACATTTTGTTTTTTCTGTAGTCCACGCGGTCGGTCGCGTCCACTAGTGTTGAATAAATCACCAAATTAACTTTCACCATAATAATTGTTAACTATAAATTTTAATAGCTTGATACGAAATCCTTATACAGGGTGTTTTTTGTGGCCACCTTTAACGAAGGGTACGTACTCTATACATGAAATAAAGTAAGTTTATGCCAAAAAAAATTCTGGGAAAAAAAATTTTTTTTTGAAAAAAAAAATTAAATTCCTTGATCGTGCGAAATTTATAGTGTCTAGTGTTTATGTTAGTTTTTTTATAGACAGATATTAATTATTTTTCGTGAAAAAATCCTGCTACGCGCGTCTATGTGCATTTATGCAGAAAAACGGCCTATTCCACTCTAATCCACCGGGCAAATCCATTAATGGATTAGATTCCACTTTTTCGTCCACTCTAATCCACTGCTATAAAACTCACTGGGGAGTGGATTAGAGTGGAACATCTATTCCACTATAATCCATTGGTCAAATCTATTGATGGATTAGATTCCGCTTCTGAGTACACTAACATTCATCAATGGATTTGTTTCCGAGGGTGCATCCCAGTAGAACCCCATACGAGGGCTGTTTGATAAGTCCTTTTAAAAAGTTTTTTTTTTTTTTTTTTTTAAACAATTTACATTTATTTCTCAACATAGTCTCCTTTGAGGGCCAAACACTTGTTCCAGCGAGTTTCCAATTTTTTTATCCCCCCCAAAAAATACGTTTTGTCGAGGTCTTCAAAATAGGCGTTTACAACAGCGATGCAGTCCTCATTTGTCAAAATTTTTTGCCCTCCAAGCCATCTTTTCAGATTTGGGAATAGGTAATAATCGCAAGTTTCGTCCACAGTGACAAATCGACTCAAAAAATTCCGAGGATTACGCTTCATCATATCCAAACGCAGTTTTGAAATTCGCTTTTATTTCGTGTTTTTGTTCGATTGTCAACAAACGTGGCACCCATCGTGCAGACAGCTTTGTCATACCCAAATCTTCATGCAGGATTTTATGTACTCGCTCAGTGGAGATGCCTGTGTTCTCAGCTATTTCACGCACCTTCACTCGGCGGTCGTCGAGTACAATATTATGGACTTCTTCAACAACATCCTCAGTAGTGACTTCGATTGGGCGACCAGAGCGTGGAGCATCAGATGTGCTTGACCGACCACGTTTAAAATCATTTATCCAGTTATAAACAGTCTGCAACGTTGGTGCGTTAGTGCCATGAACAGAATCAAGTTCAGTTTTTATTGTGGCAGCACTGCAACCCTTCATAAAAAAATGTTTTATAATGGCACGAAATTCAGTTTTTTCCATAGTTGTTGAATATTTACGAGTGATCACAGTTAAACAATGGTTATACTGACAAAAACTAGGTTTTTTTTTGCTGAATTTTTGACAGTCTTCATTTGAAAGATTGTGCCTGCCAGTGTTAACGCCATTTACCAGAAAAAAGGTTTTACAAATAGTTTTTAAAAGGACTTATCAAACAGCCCTCGTAGCTGTAATTCTATAGAACTTTTGGGATGTTCACTCAACTTTGGACCCTAATATTTTGGAAACCAAACACTTCCCAGGTATGCTTCCATGGAGAAAAATGATCGTGATGATGAGGAGATTCCGTAGTTTTCGGGAACGTTGACGAATACAGTAAATACAGATTCCAACACAGTATGCGATGTAATTTTCCCGATTACAATTGTGCTTCCCATTTTTATGACTTTTTTAAATTACGCACGGAACAACCATTATTTTTGTAAACCCTTTTGAATGAAATATTTTTTGTGCGAAATTTTTTAACAATTAGACAAGACTATAATTTTGTGCCATAAATTTTGAAAACAATTATTTTGGCATTTAACCTTCTGTCCCCCTGGGTCTATTTATGCCAGTTGTCCCCTTTTTATTAGGGGACATGCCTACCTTTGTAATAATAATACCTGCTATATTTGTATAGATACATAACATACCGCTGTAGATATTGACCCGACTTACCTGAAATAGAAAAATAAATATTATTAATTTATTGCTTACGCACATTAAAGTTTTCGCTTAATTGAGTCAATAATTATAATCGATTCTAGCCGTCAAACTTCAATGTAAATTAGAAATTAGACAGGTCTGTCCCTCTCCTTAACATAAATGACAGAAAATCTGACTGCGACAGAAAGGGACAGGTAGGACTAATTTTAAGTTTAGGTTTAAGTGTCAGAATCGACCATAATTTCTAATAAGATTATAAATGTAAACGTTTATGAGAATATATGTTTATGTGACCGAAAGAGTTTTGATGAAACCCGGAATTATAGATCAGTATAACATATACAGGCCTTCAACTAGTTTTACCAGTATTAAATTATTTAACACACAATTGTGATGTTTAAATTATTTACTTACCTCGCCATTTATTCGCCTCGAATTTATGTATCGGATATTTTATAAATATTATTAAGTAAATGAAAAAAAAATCACCCGAGTGAGATTTGAACTCACGACCTCTTCGCAAACCGTGCTTTTGCTCTAACTAACTGAACTATCGGGTCAATTAACTCGGATAACGAACTTTACCATCTCTTTTACGTTACGTTTTTGGCAACGTTATTTTTTCATCCCGATAGCTATACACTAGCTAGCTAAATCTCGGTAAACAAGGATATTTTTTTCAATGTATTGGATGGCTCCTCCATGTACCAAATTTCACAAAAATCGGTTAGTGTTGCCACTGTAGAGAACAGAAAAACAAAGTTACTTTCGTACCTACCGTATAATTTATGTAAATACATCTAATAACATACAATGTAACAATACTTCAAGGTTTCTTATCTTTTATCTAAAAACTAATTCAGGTGGAAACAAGACAAGTCCTGCACAGTCGCAATTCATCAAGAAGCACTTTTCTGCCCCACCTCCCCTTTCTAGACCAATTCCTTTTGTACCATCTGCCTGATTAAAAAGTACTGGGTATTGTAAAAAAAGCGGCACGTTTTGAAATTAAAAGAAAACCTAAAAACCTTTGGACTTTGTATCAAAAGCAATGAAATAACGGCTTACCTGAGAAGGCATACAAAATAATTGAAATATTGTAAATGTAAATTACCTTATCTTATTAAAATAAAGAAAAAGAAACAAAACAGTACATATTGTATCGGGTTAAGGGAAAGCTATGAAAATAGTCCACTACTGATAATCAGTACACACAATTTGAGACTGAAAATCTCATGCTTATATTTTGACGTATGAACAAGACGTGTGCGCCGATGATATATTATAATTATCGGCGGCGGACGCCGGTTAAAAATCGGCGGCGGCTGCGTGATTTCGGCGTCTTTTTGGCGTAAAGAATTGAGATATATCTTCGACAGTGCGCAAAAGCTGCCGTTATGAACATTGCCGAGTTATTTAAAAAATCCATACTTTGCAACATAAATATGTACTTCTAATAGGTATATAAGGTGTTTTCAAAATCAGTGATTGTGAAAATCAGTGAGAAACAGTGCACTGAGTGTGAAATTATGGAACAGCCGATTTTTTTCTATTTCGGTGTTGGTCCCATAGAGAAAGTTGATTCTTTTTACCTACCTACATAAAGCTACATAAATACCATGGTTCATAAAAATCCGTTTTGTACTTTTTGTGAAACATTTCACAATCCAACTTAATAATAAAATTTAAATGCAATAATACAATTAATCAACCAATCTTCTTGAAATTTTGCATTTTGGAGTACAGAGAAGGATATAGGTTACATTGTGTAGTCCATGCGGACAAAGTCGCGAGCAATACGAGAATTAGGTATTAGTAAAGTGATGTATTCTACATTTTATCGGCTAGTTCA